>BSBM01001031.1:1012500-1487500 GCA_027924585.1 Larix kaempferi
AATTTATGCAAAATACTGAATATAAAAATAGAATATGTATGATATTATATATACATAAAAATCACCAGTCAAATGTGTTATACTACCTTTCACCTTCCTCAATCTACCTTTCCCCTTCGAGTACTCCCCTTCGAAAATCTTATTGGATTCCGGATCACAAATGCGACGTAAATTGAGCTTTTCTGCTAATTTAGGAAGATATTCACTAATATACAGCATGTTTTGGTATACCATATATCCCTCCATCATAGAACCCTCAACATATGCTCGTTGTCTGACCAAACCATTCATAAATTTCAAGTGCCTCTCAACCATCCACATGGACCTTGAGTGTGCAGGTCCACACAGTTCAATCTCCTCAACTTGGTGTATGAGGTAGTGTTCTTGTGCATTGAAAAATGCCGAAGGTAGATGCTTCTGCATTTCACACATGAAACAAGGAATTTCTCTCCTCCAATACTTTATGTCTTCTTTATGGAATTCTTTAGATGACAACCATCTACAAGTGACATGACAACCAAATCAAGAGATTAAAGAAAAAAAACATTATATTACGTAACATGAATTACAGAACGAAAATCAAATATAAGTTCTATGTTGAATTAAACAAACACTAAGCGCATGGAAAAAATCACCACTTACCTCATGTATTTCCCGAGACTATATATTATTTGCTTGACATTGTTGTCGAAGTTGTCTAGGATAGAGAGAGGCAGAACATACTGTAACAATAATATACAAATTGTTTCATTTTATCAACAAAGAGTAGACAAACAAAAAATATACCAACCATATTCACTGGAATAGGAAAAAAAATAATTAAATCTATACCATAATAATTACCTTCATGAAGACATGCCAATCGTGACTTTTCACCCCTGCGAAATCACCTTTCTTTGTTATGATATTCTTCATGTTCGCACACAATCCGGTGGGAAATTTAATTTTTCGAATGACTTCTTTTACAACATTACTTTGCTGGACCGTTAACATCCATGCAAGTGAGTTTATATTAATTTTATCTTCGTTGCTATGAAATTGAATGACGTCTTTCATTGCATGGTTGCTATCTTGAATGTCTTTGCAAATTTTGACAATTTTTTCTTTGTCACTCCTTCCATCCAATATTCACCATAATGTTTCAGTCACATTCTTTCCAATATGCATTGTATCACATAGATGAGCAATTTGTAGGTGCTCATAGTAGGGAAACCTACTAAATTGTCTAGGATAACTTTTCATTCCTCATGGAAGACCATTAATGTCTTCATGATCACATGAATGACAATCATGAAATTATATAAATCAATGTCAATTACAGTAAACAACACACAATATAAAAAACACAATATAACATATCATATACGATGATTCATTATATGTACCTTTAGGATTTCTATTATATTGCAACTTCCATAGGTGAGGTGTCATTCTCTGCGGTTTTAATGCAGTCTCTTGCTTGCCATTGAACATATGTTTTTCGGTAGTTCGATACCTGTGATTCTTATAGAGGAAGTGCCTATACTCATCAAACACCTCCTTCCCTAAGCTTTTTGAACGACGAGATTTGATCTTAGGACCACAAACTGGACATTCAAATTTCCCCTTTGTCTGAAGACCTACATAAAGAGATGGAATATCTATGTCAATTATAATTATATACAAAATGACTGGATTATTTAGAAAAACATGCGTGCGTAGTATATTAATTAGTAGTTCGTATAATTTTTTGCAAATAAAGGGGAACTTGTAATTACATACCACAAAAATGGGTTAACCCTAGGGCATCATGTATTGTCCATACAAGCATTGCATGGAATTGAAATTGACTTTGTCATATTGGTCTAGATACGTCATACATAATGATTCCATTCCATAACTTCAGTAGCTCGTCAATAAGAGGTTCGATATATACATTCATATCTTTCACTTGGTACTTACCTGATTGATTTGAACATATAAAAAATATAAATATGAGACGTACCATTTAGATTATATATATTAAACCATATTGCACAATAGAAAAACATTAAATATATATATATATGACATTATGAGACAAAATTACGACAAATGAGATACCACTACATTAAAAAAAAACTGCAGGGTTCGTACCTGGAACAATCATTGACAACATTATGTGCTCCCTCTTTATTGTCAACCATGGAGGAATATTGTTGTTGATAACAAAAATAGGCCACACCGAGTAAACAGATCTCATATCTGCAAATGGATTGACACCATCTGCTGCCAAAGAAATCCTAAGATTACGAGGTTCTTCTTTAAAGTGAGGTCATTTTTCCTCCATATCTCTAAATGCAGACCCATCTGCAGGCATCTGAATAATGTCATCTTGACTTCTATTCCGTGCATGGTAATCCATAAACTGCGCTATGTTTTTGCACCTAAACAGTTGTTGCAGACGTGGAATAATGGGAATATAACGTAGAACCTTGTGAGGCACCTTTTTAGTTACTTGATCTGTGCGATATCTACTGATATGACATTTAGGACATTCTGTTGCAAATTCATGCTGATTGTAATAAGAACATGGTCATCAAGGCATGCATGAATTGCTTCATATTGCATTCCAATTTCTTTCATGATTGCAGATAAATCTCGATATGTGCGAGGTAAAATATTTGACGGTGGTAACAAATATTCACCTATCATGCTACAACAAATTAAAATAAAAATCTAGTTAATATAATATAGAAATAATATTAATGGAACAAATTTCATCCATAATAATTTGACTTATATATGAATTAACAATAAAATACATAATCATATATATTTTGCGATGGAATATATTACATACCTTAACATCTGTGTGACTGATATGTTTGAAAGACCATTCATAACCTTCAAGTTCATTATCAACAATATAGCAGAGAGAAGATTTTTCTTGGAGCCCTCATAAAGGGGTTCGTATGTCTTATCAAGAAGAGGTATATCATGAATATCATCAAAATGTTCATCATTTTCATGATCATGATCATCATCATCAACATCCATTCCAACATTAAATGAATCATGGATCAAATTATTTGTAACATCATCTTTAACTATGTTATCAGTATGATCGTCTTCTTCATTAATGTGATCGTTAACTTGTTCTCCATTAATATTCATAGCTTCCGGTACTTGTTCTGGAAGCACTTCCTCCGGACGAAGTGCCCTAGGATGTCTTTCCTTTATAATTACATGAAACCATCAATAGATAAAAGTTAATATAAGAAATTCAAACGCAAAATGTAAACATTTATGTGATGCATTTAAAATGTAACAAATTTTGTACTGTTGGGATGAAAAGAACAATGACCAATTGTATTGTTGGTCAAATAGGTGCATCCAAACTATCCAAGAGACATAATAATTGACCCAATTACTGAGAAAAGCTACTCAAATATAACCCAATATTTATCATACTATACTCCACTAAGGTAAGATAAATGATGCTATGGTAATTTCTATAGAGAAAATATAAGAGAAATTACAGCATGCCAATATAGTCGTTATTTATATTATCATGATGGACAGTGTCACAAATCTAGAGAGTTAAGTGCTTTCCCCGGTGAGTGGGTTAGTCTCACTAACGAACAAATAAATGAGTTATTCTACTATACCCTAGATTCAACATGCACAAAAGAAAAAAAAAATATTATAATAAGTATTTAATATTAAAATAATATTTATTGTCCATGTTAGTCCCCATGCATCTATTGAAACCACGATCAATAAATATAAGTTAATATAAGAAATATTAAAATTATACATAAATTTACAAAAACATTCAAAATAAAAACATATATAATGCAAAACTTACAAATGGATGGTATTCATGTCCCCCCTTAGCGTGCTCATGCTCCCTACAATGTTTTCTGGCTGTTGTAATCAAAATTCTTCTCCTCTTAAAGCCCCTGCACTACATGGAAAATAGCATTTCCCATCACCCCTTCTTTCAACTCCTCCCACAATCTAGCAAGCAATTGTCGATTTTGTTCGTCTGGATCAGGAATATTGCTAGTTGACATTTTCTCTTAAAGAGCTTGAATGAAGATTATCGATCTTAGAAAATGAAGCTCCACACTTCACTCACTTGAATCACAAAAACAATGGAAATAATGAAAAATAGTCCACCGAAAAACAGTCTGTCGAATAAAAAAACTTCCGCAAACCGTCGCTTGTATAGCAAACATGTCGGAATGTTTCGATATTTATAGGTTTTAAAAGTGATTCCGCCGTCGGATATCTGACACCTTGAACTTAGTTACCGTTGGATATTTGATGTCGGATATCCGACATCCCAGGGCTTAATATGATGTCGGATATCCCACATCCCAGGGCTTAATATGATGTCAGATATACGACATCACAGGGCTTAATTTGATGCCCGATATCCACAGAGTCGTCGGATATCCACATAGCCGTCGGATATTCCAGGGATCTAGTCGGATATCAAGAAAGCCGTTGGATATCCGACAGGTCCTTCTACCAATTTAAAAAAATCATCAAATTTTGAAATTTTTAATGTGAAATCCGACGACACAACCCTTTTTCGTCGGAGGTCATCGGATTTTGGGATCAAATCCACTAGTGTGGCAATTTGCCATTGATGCCCTTGGATCTTGCAAGAGGTTGCTCGAGGGTAGGGTTGTTATCTATTTGCTTTCTTGAAGAGTTCGATCCTGCTTAATTGGATGTGACAGGTATGTGGAATCTTATTTAATCATTGTATGTAACCGAGCAAAGGGTTGTTGATGAAATGAAGAACAAAGTTTCAGTCTCTGCATTTGATTGAGTATTTATTGTCTTCTTTCAATAACCAGATCCTGTGTAAATTCTCTGCATATGTGTGAATTGAGTGTATTAACAGATATCTTCAGAATCCAAATCCGGGATATATTCATCTGAACACACAAAGGGAGAAATTGATCGTTGCACTGATCAATTCACGAAATTACAGTCTGATCGATCCGTGGAGTGAGCATTGGACTATTGAGATCAAATCCAAGGAGGAAGATCGACGGTCCTAGACTGTTTCCGCAAAGCCAAAGTAAAGGTTTGTTAAAGTTGGGGCAATCCGAGATCATACGGTCGAGATCGAGCTGAGTTCATGCGGGAAAGATCGACGGCGGGTAAACCATATCGCGGTATGAATTTGCATAGAAGATAGAGCTCCGCAACTCCTAAGTGAAGATTCCGCATGTGGGAACATATCAATGATCGAGAGCAAAGCCGCAAGTGATCGACGGTTCAGATGGTTCCGACGGTCTAAAGCGAACTGCAGAAGCCACTTTGTGGAGGGAAATTGCAGGGAGCAATTGTAGAAGTAATTCTGAAAAGACACCCGCAAATACGAAAGAAGGCATACCAATAACTGCGGAAAGGAGGCGTTTGCGGAAGGATATTTGCGGGGATTGATTGCAAAAAGAAATCGCGAGAAGTTGTGAAGCCGCATTCGCAATTGTAGAAGGAAGGTCGCTACAGAAAGGAGACTGCGGAAAGGTGAATTGCGGGACAAAATTGCGAAAAGAATTATGTTCGACGCTCCACAATCTGATGAGATCTGCAACCCACAATTCCGCAATTACGGAAATCCATCTTTCAAAGGGCACTGCGGAAGAAAGGTTTAGTTGTTTTGGGATAAGTTTGGGGGTTCCGCCATACTTGAAACCTAACTACTCCTGGGTTTGCAGATTGGATTGGGTTTTCCGATCCTCTTCTGCATCAATTGGTATCCGAGCATGTTTATAACAAGGGTAAAGATGCCACCAAGGCGAGGTCGAGCACATGGAGTTCCAGTTGGAGGTGGTTGAGGAAGGCAAGCTACAGACGCAAATGCAGACACGAAAAGAGAATTGAGATGACTCCAAGCCAAGATGGAAGCTACGGAGAGAAGAAAGCTAGGGCATGTAGATGTCAATGATGAAGAAGAATCTTCTGAAGAGGAACCAGAGGAGGTTGATGAAGAAGTGAAGGTATTGAGGATGCTAGTAAATGCTGGTAGCAGGCCTCAAGTGGAAGTCCCCATGTATGCAGGTAACCTGAATGTTGAAGAGCTCATGGACTGGATAAATGCTTTGGAAAAGTATTTTGACTTTGAAGAAGTTGAAGACAAAAAGAAGGTGAAGTATGCAGCAACCAGACTAAAAGGATATGCATCCATTTGGTGGGATGAACTACAGATCCATAGGGAAAGAAAAGGTAAGTCCAAAATAAAAAATTGGAATAAGATGTTGGGTAAAATTAAAAGTCAATGTATGCCTAAGGATTACCAGTTAACTCTCATTAGACAGCTACAGAATCTTAGACAAAAAGATATGAGTGTTAAAGAATACACAGAAGAATTCCTTAGGCTGAGTATTAGAGTTGGACAACCACAAGGATACATTGAAAGAGTGGCCAGGTATCTAAATGGACTGAGGTATGAAATACAAGATGAGATAAACTTATTAAATTTCATGACTATTGAAGATGCTTACAAGCAGCCTCTAGGGTAGAAGAGAAGTTACTAAGAAAACCGAACCAGAAGAATAGAGGAAGAAGTATAGCAAGAGGGAAAGGATCTTCAAACAGAGGAGAGAGGTTTCAGACTTCTAGGAGTGAAATAGAAGGTTTTGGCAGCCAATCACCCCAAAAAGGAGGATTTAGGGGAGGCATATTTGGTGTTAGAGGAAGAGGTATAGGCAGACAAATAAAATGCTATGCATGTGGTGAGATTGGACACATGTCTTGGGAATTCCCAAGGAACAAACCAACAACTCAAAGGAATGAAAACATTGTTGAGGCTAGAGAGGATCCCAATGAGAGACCGGAGATGGGAAATCCTCCCGAGGAAGGAGAATCTCTCATGATGAAGAGAGTTTTGGTAAAAACATAGAAAGAAGTGCATGAACTGGCACAGAGGAAGAGTCTATTCAGGACTAAGTGCAAGTCACAAGGGAAGCGTTGCAAGGTGATTATTGATAGTGGTAGTACAAACAATTTGGTATCCATTGAGATGGTAGATAAGTTGGGATTGAAGAGGATGAAACATCCCACTCCTGATAAAGTGTCATGGTTGCAGAAAGGACATCAGCTCTTGGTGAATGAGCAATTCAAAGTAGAGTTACAAATTGGTAACTACAAATATGTGGTGTTGTGTGATGTGATGCCTATGGATGTGTGCAATATACTCTTAGGAAGGCCATGGAAATATGACAAAAAGGTTGTTCATGATGGAAGAAAAAACACTTATTCTCTGGAGAAAGATGGAAAGGAGCATGTGTTGCTACCTTTGAAGGATGAACCAGTTCAAGAAGTTGCAGGACCTAGTATTTTGTTGATGACTGGGAAAGAACTACTGCAAGAATTCCATAAGGATGAGGAGCTACATTTTTCCCTTATTGGAAAACCAAAGGTAATTTTGACTGCCACAAACTTAGATGATTTTCCTATTAACGTTAGAATTCTGCTTGATGATTTTGCTGATATTATTGTGGATGAGTTACCAAATGCTTTACCTCCTGTGAGAAGTATTAGTCATCATATTGACTTAATACCTGGTGCAAGCTTACCAAATAAGGAAAATTATAGATTGACACGTCAAGAGAATGAAGAGATTAAACATGAGGTACAAGATTTACTGGATAAAGGTTTGGTGAAAGAATGTTTGAGTCCATGTGCAGTGCCTACAGTGCTTATCCCAAAGAAAGATGGTGCATGGCGTATGTGTACTGATTCCCGAGCAATGAATAATATCACTATCAGGTACAAATTTCCCTTACCTCGTATTGATGATTTGATGGATTGTTTGAGTGGGTCCAAGTATTTTTCAAAGATAGACTTGAAGAGTGGTTATCATCAGATAAGAATTAGATAAGGGGATGAATCGAAAATTGCATTCAAGACCAATAATGGGTTGTATGAATGGCTAGTAATGCCTTTTGTGCTTACTAATGCGCCTAGTAATTTTATGAGATTAATGAATGAAGTTTTGAAGGAATACACTGGGAAGTTTGTGATGGTGTACCTAGATGATATTCTAATCTTCATCCATAGTAAAGAAGAACATCCGAGACATCTCAAATTGGTGTTGAATACGCTATAGAAGGAGAAACTATTGATCAATTTGAAAAAGTGTAGTTTCATGAAGAATGAGTTGACTTATTTGGGTTTTGTAGTCTCAAAAGAAGGGTTAAAGATGGATCCAAAAAAGATACAAGCAATTCTCAATTGGCCAATCCTGAAGAGTACTTTTGAGGCCAGAATTTTTCATGGTCTTGCAATTTTTTATAGAAAATTCATCAGGGATTTTAGTCAAATTTGTGCACCCATAATAGACACCTTCAGGGAAAGTAGACAAGCTTTCACGTGGACAAAAGTAGCTGACAGAAATTTCAATCTGTTGAAAAAAAAGATCACTGAGAAGCCTATTTTGGCTTTACCAAGTTTTGATAAAGTTTTTCAAGTGGAGGCAGATGCTAGTGGGACAACAATAGGAGATGTTCTGAGCCAAGAACAGAGACCAGTAGCATATTTCAGTGAGAAGTTAAATGAAGAAAAACATAAATATTCCTCATATGACAAAGAATTGTATGATGTTGTGCAGGCTTTTAAGAAGTGGAGGCATTACCTGATGCCCAAAGAGTTTATTTTATATTCAGATAATCATTCTTTACAATTTATAAATATTCAACCTAAGTTGAATAAAAAACATGCTAAGTGGGTGGAATTTTTGTAGAACTTTAATTTTGTGATCAAGCATACAAGTGGAAAATCTAATAAGGTAGTTGATGCCTTAAGCAGAGTGAATTTAATCTTCCAGGAAATTAAGGTCAGTGCTTTGGGATTTGAAAATTTGATTAATATGTATAAATAAGATGTGGATTTCAAGGATATATATGCATCCTGTGAGAATCCAGTTTCCCATAACAAAAGCCAATGGTTGGATTACATGCTACAAGAAGGACTTTTGTTCAAAAACAATAAATTGTGCATTCCTAAATGTTCTATGAGAGATAATATCATAAAGGAGAAGCATAGTGGAGGTTTGTCAGGTCACTTTGGACAGAACAAAACATTTTCCTGGGTGAGTACTTTTTATTTTTGGCCAGGAATGCAATAGGATGTAAATAAGTTTGCTGAGACATGCATAATATGTCAACATGCCAAAGGAAGGAGCCAAAACACTGCATTGTATCAACCACTACCTATTCCAACTAGACCTTGGGATTCCATCAGTATGGATTTTGTTATGGGATTTCCTAGAACTCAGAGAGGAAATGATTCTATTTATGTAGTAGTGGATAGATTTTTAAAAATGGCTCATTTCATTGCTTGTAAAAAGACCAATGATGCAACAAATATTGCAATTTTGTTCTTCTCAGAAGTTGTTAAGTTGCATGGTTTGCCTTTGAGCATTGTATCAGATAGAGACACTAAATTTGTTGTTCATTTTTGGAGAACTTTACGGAATAAATTGGGAACCAATCTTAGTTTTATCTATGCTTATCACCTTTAGAATGATGGCCAGACTGAAGTGGTAAATAGAAGCTTGGGGGATATGTTAAATTTTGAGCATTAATTCACAATACTCTAGGATCTTCACTGAGAGAATAACATATACAGTATATCAATGCATGACAATCACAATAAGCATGACAAGCATCACAAGAATCAAAAGCATGAGAGACAAGAGACACAGAGTTTCCGTGGGGAAAACCCTAAGGCGAAAAACCCCACAACTTCCTCAGAGATAGAGAGAGCAATGGCTCAACCAAAATACATTGAGATAGTCTCCTAGTAGCAGATGATCCTCCTCCTCACTAGTGCGCCACTTTCTGAGTGAGAGAGATATACTTTTCCGAATGATCTAAATAGAGATAACCTGATCTCTATTTATACTAACCTATTTTCCCAGTGACCTTATGGGGCCGACTTGTCTAGCTAGGTAGATCCACATTATAATATATATATTTCAGGGCCGACCCCACACATGGTGGTCTAATAACCCATCGGCAAGTACACACACTTGCAACACTTGTCAATCCACATGACGACACTTCCTTATAGAGGAATAACACATCTCTAATAAGGGTACAATAAATATATATGAAATACATAGATGAAATACATTCCGAAGTTACATATACATCAACACTCCCTCTTAACTAGGAAGGTATTTCTCGACACAGATCTGCTAGACAAGTCTTCTTCTCAGGATCATCGTCATTGATGCATCGTCATTGTCATCGTCACTGCTGCTGCTATCTCAACCAATCTCTGACTCTACTCGTCATAGGAATTTCTACAGAGCCAGTCCTTTTTCATACTGGATGTAGGCCCACCACCTGCAGGTCTTCATCATCACTGGCCATACTGTGGAATCCTCAGGACTTATTACATGCGTCACAAGACCTCGAAACAACATCCCAGGCTGTTACGAGCACACGGATCTACCTATAGGATTTCCCAGGGCCATATTATATGTGACCTCACCACAAAACCTCGCAAGAGCATCCCAGGCTGTTACGAGCAAACAGCTCTACCTATAGGATCTCCCAGGGACAGATTATATGTGGTCACCACAAAACCTCGCAAGAGCATCCCAGGCTGTTATGAGCACACAGCTCAACCTATAGGATCTCCCAGGGACAGATTATATGTGGTCATGGAAAAACCCCGCAAGAGCATCCCAGGACTTATTACAGGCACACAACCCAACCTATCGGATCTCCCAGGGACATATTATATGCCATAGGACAAAACCTTGAAAGAGCATCTGCCAGATATCCCAGGGATAGATTATATGCCATAGGCAAAACCTCAAAAGACTATCTGCAGATCTCCCAGGGCCAAATTATATGTCCTCCTAGAGCAAAACCTTGAAAGAGCATTTTCCAGATATCCCAGGGCCAAATTACATGCCATAGGAAAAACCTCGAAAGACTATCTGCAAATCTCCCAGGGCCAAATTATATGCTCATCTGCACAACCTGATCCACGGCCATAGAGTATCAACCTGATACTCACCATACATCATCCTGATGTACACATGATCATCCTGATCATCATCACTGCAACATCCTACTGCATGTCATCTGGAGCAACATCCCGAAGCTCGTCATCCATGATCATCCTGATCATACAATGCATCTACCTGATGCATACCAAGTATCTACCTGATACATATCATCATACATGATCCACCTGATCATACAGTGTATCCACCTGATACAAATACAAATACATGATACATATCACCATACATGATCCACCTGATCATACAATGTATCCACCTGATACATATATAGATACATGGTCCAAGCATCCAACATGATGCATATACAAAATACATACAAATGATCCTACTGATCATATCCAACATCCAACATGATGCGTACATACATATAAATGATCCAACTGATCATATCCAACATCCAGCATGATGCATACATACATACAAATGATCCCACTGATCATATCCAGCATCCAACATGATGCATACATACATATAAATGATCCAACTGATCATATCCAGCATCCAACATGATGCATACATACATATATAAATGATCCAACTGATCATACAAAGCAGAAACCAGAACATCATCCTGATACTCATCATCCAGCGCTTACATCCACAGCCATGTGAAGGACCCTCCTTCCAACATGCTTAGAATGGCTTAAAAAAATGTGTCCATCACTTCTTCCTCGAAGTGTCATCAATCCGAAGAACACTAATCCTCTCTCTGAAGTACTCGAACTTCACCCTGGTTAGTGGCTTTGTCAGCACATCTGCAATCTGCTTGTCCGTCGCAACATACAGGAGCTTCACAGCTCCTCTCTGCACCATATCCCTGATATAGTAATATTTGATCTCTATGTGTTTCGACCTGTCATGAAACACTGGGTTCTCGGACAACTTCACAGAACTCTAGTTATCACAAAAGATACCAGTAGCATCCAACGGGAGATCAAATAACTCAGATAGTAGCTTCCGTAGCCATACTAGCTCACAACTAGCTAAACAGGCTGCAACATACTTTGCCTCAACTGTACTCAGTGCTACGTAGGACTGCTTCCTGCTAAACCAAGAGATCACACCTGATCCCATACTAAAGCAGCACCCAGATGTGCTCTTCCTATCTACAGCACTGCCAGCCCAATCTGAATCAACATAACCCTACAAGTTAAACTTTTGATTCACTTCATATTTGAGCCCATAATCCACTGTACCCTTCAGGTACCTCAGAACATGCTTTCCAGCAACCAGGTGAACACTCCTCGGATCTGTTAGGAACTGACTCAATGTGTTCACAGTAAAGCAAATATCTGGTCTCGTGTTCGTCAGGTACATCAAGGACCCAATCATCTGACGATACATAGAGACATCAACCGGCTCAGATGAAGCATCACATAGAAGCTTTAGATTTGATGCCATAGGTATGGCCATGGCCTTGCAATCCATCATCCTGAATCTCTTCAGGATATCTACTGTGTACTTCCCTTAACCAAGGAAGATCCCACCTGCACTCTGCCACACCTCCATACCTAGGAAATAATGCATCATTCCCAAATATTTCATATCGAACTCGGCAGCAAGCTTCCTCTTAGTATCTGCAATCAATCTGTCATCTCCTGTTACAAATAAGTCATCCACATACAGGAGTAGAATCACAGGATTCCCTTCCTCAACCTTGTAGTAAAGGTTGGAATGCGCTTTACTCTTGTTAAATCCCAAACTAGATAGGAAACTGTCCATCCTACCATACCAGGTTCTGGGAGCTTGCTTCAAGCCATACAAGGCTTTCTTCAATCTGCACACATATGACTCCCTGTCATGTATTTCAAAACCGAGTGGCTGCTCCACATATACTTCCTCTTCAACTACACCATTCAAGAAAGAAATCTTGACATCCATCTGGTGTATTTTCCATCTCATTGCTACAGCCATGGCAAGTACTGTTATGATGGAAGTATACCTGGCTACAGGTGCAAAAGTTTCTTCATAATCTATTCCTTCTTTCTGAGAGAAGCCATGAGCTACGAATCTTGCCTTGTATTTCTCTACACTGCCATCTGCAGCATGCTTGATTTTGTAGATCCATTTGGAAGTCACAACAGACTTCTCTTTAGGTCTTGGGACAACATCCCAAACATCATTCTTCATTATTGATTGGTATTCCTCAACCATGGCATCCTTCCATTCTTTCTTTTTCGCTGATTCTTCATAACTGGAAGGCTCTTTGTTCATAATGTCACAGAGTAAAGAAACATAGCTAGTATGTGATCTGGTTCTCTTCTTTGCTCTGTGTTCTTCTTCTGGAATGCCAAATCTTTCTGCATCTTGAATGAGCTCTCTAGCCCATGCAGGTTTCCTCTTGTGAGAGTTATCCTCACGGGGTGGATCTACAGGTTCTTGTGGATCTTCAAACTCACGAACAACTTCTAGAATTGCTTCAGTCATGGTAGTGTCTTGAAATCTGGTTTCCTTAGGTTCTTCATAAACTTCAATAGGTGCCTTCCTTGATTTGATGAATACTGAGTTTTCATCAAATGTTACATCCCTGCTGACATCAATCTTCTTGAACCCTGGAAAGTATATTCTGTAAGCCTTCGAGCTTTCAATGTAACCCACAAAGATACCCTTCTTTCCTGAAGGATCTAGTTTAGTCCTCTTTTCCTTTGGGACATGAGCGTATACTGGACAACCAAATATTCTGAGATGGCTGACTTCAGGTTTCTTACCAGAAAAGACCTTTTCTGGTGTCTTGTTGTCCAATATCTTGTGGGGTGTTATGTTCTGCACATATACAGCTGTTCTAGCTGCTTCTGCCCATAGATGCATAGGTAGATCCTGGTCATGCAACATTGCCCTTGCTGCTTCCATGATAGTTCTGTTCTTCCTTTCTGCAACTCTATTCTGTTGAGGATTATAAGGAGCAGTCAACTCCCTCTTAATACCTGAATCACTACAAAGCTTCTTGAAGTCACCTGAGGTGAATTCTCCACCATTGTCGGATCTGAATGTTTTGATCTTCTTGTCAGTTTGATTCTCCATCAAGGTTTTGAATTCCTTGAACTTATCAAACACCTCATCTTTGTTCTTCAAGAAGTATACCCAAGTCTTCCTGGAGAAGTCATCAATAAATGAGACATAGTAAACATACCCACTAAGAGAACTGGATGACATAGGACCACATACATTCGAGTGGATGATTTCCAGGATATCTTTGGCCTTGCTTTCACTGCTTGGGAAAGCCTTCTTAATGTTCTTACCTTTTGCACATCCTTTGCAAACACCTTCATGTTTGGTCTTGATTTCAGGAAGACCCTCTACATCCTTTCTTGCAATTGGAAGTGCCCTATAGTGCATATGAGCAAGTCTTCTATGCCAAAGTTCACTTAGCTCCATGGATTCATGCACCATGGCATGTTCAGGTTGTCCCTTCAATTTATACAATCCTCCCTCTTGCTCTCCAATCACTACTGCATCATCTATGGTCTTTCCCTTTGGCCACATTAGGACTTGGCCATCCACAAATGCAACCCTCATACCTTTTGCATCCAATGCAGAGATGGAGAGTAAGTTATTCTTGAGCCTAGGTACATAAAGGACTTCTTTCATCTTCAAAGATTTTCCAGAATCTAGGTTGTAGGAGGCTTCACTACTTCCTTTGATTGGGTATTGATAATCATCCCCAAGTTTCACCTTATGGGGTGATTCATGTTCAGGTAGATTCACAAAAGATTCCTTAAACCCAGTCATGTGTTTGGAAGCCCCACTATCAATCAACCAATCATTACAACCATGGGAGATAGTACCTGTGAGAGCAGAGATTAGAACATACTCTTCTTCACTTGATGAGTCATCATCACTTTATGCCCTAGCCTTCTTATTTGGAGGTTCATCATCCTCAGCAGCATGAGCATGGAACTTTCTTTTGCTGCCCTTCTTCTTCTTGCTGAAGTTGTTGTTATTATCCCTTTTGTTCTTGGGACAATCTGAAGCAAAGTGACCCTTCTCATTGCATGTGAAGCATCTTAGATCCTTCTTATTCTTTTGATAGGATCTTTTGTAGCGAGAGTGCTCCTTCTTGGGCTTGCTTCTTTTGGTATGAGTTGCGAGAGCTTGATCTTCACCTCCCATCTTTTCCTCATGAGCTACAAGCCTAGCTTCTTCTTGAGAGCATTCCTCCCATAGTTTACTAAAAGAGATCAATTTCTTTCTTGCACAGATTCCTTGAATAAAGGAGTCCCATGACCTAGGTAGGCCATGCAGAGTGGTCATAACAACTTCACCATTGTCCACTACTTCATCCACAGCTTCAAGTTTCTCCTTGATCTGAGAGACCTTGGAGAAGTAAGATTGAATGGTTTCTCCATTCAACATCTTGACCCCTTTCAATTGATTCCGCAGAGTCATCTTCCGATTTATGTTCTTCCCTTCAAATAGCTTGGTCAAAGAGTCAAATATATCGTTGGGTGTCTTTAGAGAAGACACATGGGGTATGAGATGGTCTTTGATAGAATCAGCAATGATTCTCTTTGCCTTGACCAAGTTCTTCTTATGCAATACCTTGGCCTCTTCATCCTCTGGGATAGGGATGTCTTCTTTTATATATGAGTCCAACTCATTCTCTTCCAGGATTAACCCAATCCTATACTTCCAAGCTCGGAATTTATCATCCCCTTCAAGCTTATCCTCAAGCTTGGTGTGGTGAAACATCTTAAAGAGTACTTCAAATGGAAATAGAAAAGATTTAGGTCTTACCACTTGAAATGCTGAAAACTGGATCTGGTCCCGGATTAGGGTTTGTCGAAAAAACCCTAAAAATTCAAAATGTGAATTTCAATATTCTGAAAGGATAGAAAGATGCGCTTTGATGAGCTGATCAGCCTGGTGCATTCAGAATTTGAGATCAGCAAAGTTTTACCCTTCAGATTTGTCTTTTTGTCCTCCCGGGTTCACTTGGGAGAGCTCTGAATTAGGGTTTGAGTTTCCTGGAGATCTACCTAGCCAAAAATCTCGATCCAAAGCTCTAAACTTCGATTTTTGCAAGGAGCTTCCAGCTATGTCTTCAGATTTCAGAAATTATTATTTTTGTGGAAACCCTAATTTTTAGGGCCAAATCTAAAAAATGCTTGGAATTGAATTCTGATTGGACAGATAGATGCGCCTTGATGAGTAGAGTCAATCTACTATACTGCTTTTCCAAAATCTATGGAGAGAAACCCAATAAACAAGAAACTCAAATTTTCGTCACTGCAAAATGTCTTCTTTTTAGGTTAGCTCTGATACCATGTTAAATTTTGAGCATTAATTCACAATACTCTAGGATCTTCACTAAGAGAATAACATATACAGTATATCAATGCATGACAATCACAATAAGCATGACAAGCATCACAAGAATCAAAAGCATGAGAGACAAGAGACACAGAGTTTCCGTGGGGAAAACCCTAAGGTGAAAAACCCCACAACTTCCTCAGAGATAGAGAGAGCAATAGCTCAACCAAAGTAAAACCAAAATACACTGAGATAGTCTCCTAGTAGCAGATGATCCTCCTCCTCACTAGTGTGCCACTTTCTGAGTGATAGAGATATACTTTTCCGAATGATCTAAATAGAGATCACCTGATCTCTATTTATACTAACCTGTTTTCCCAGTGACCTTATGGGGCCGACTTGTCTAGCTAGGTACATCCACATTATAATATATATATTTCAGGGCCGACCCCACACATGGTGGTCTAATAACCCATCGGCAAGTACACACACTTGTGACACTTGTCAATCCACATTATGACACTTCCTTATAGAGGAATAACACATCTCTAATAAGGGTACAATAAATATATATGAAATACATAGATGAAATACATTCCGAAGTTACATATACATCAACAGGATATATTGAGAAGTCTTGTTTATGAAAATCCAAAACAACGAGACTTAACTCTTGCTCAAGCTGAGTTTGCTTATAATGATTCACCCAACAAAAGTACAATTATGATCCCATTTCAGATTGTGTATGGGATGCATCCAAGATGAGTGTATGAACTCAAAAATTTGGGAGAGTTGGGAGTGAGGAGTGTAGATGGTGAAGACTTTGCCTATAATATGCAAAAGCTACAGGAAAATGTCAAGAAGAAATTGCAGGAGAGTGCTAACAAGTACAAACAGGGAGCAGATTTGAAGAGAAGGGAAGTTGATCTTCAGGTTGGAGATTCAGTGATGGCATATATTAGGAAGGAAAGGTTTCCTAAGGGAACCTACAATAAACTGAAACTCAAAAAAATTGGGCCTTGTAAAATTTTGAGGAAGTTTTCTGCAAATTCTTATGAAATTGAACTTCCTTCTGACTTTGGAATTTCTCCAATGTTTAATGTTTCAGATTTGTATCCTTTTAAATATTCAAATGTTCAAACATAAGATATGATTTCAGGTAAGGATGGTCAAGTGGTAGATTGGAAAGAACGGTTACCTCAGAAGGAGCAGTCACCGATTGAAGCTATACTGGACAAGAAGATTTCAAAGAAAACCAGAAACATCGATTACTTCCAGTACTTAGTCAAATGGAAAGGACATCCATCTGAAGATGCAATGTGGATGAAAACAATGGATATTTCTAAGTTCAATGTGGACCCTGAATACTTATTGAAGAATTATTTTTCTCCCCTAGAGTATGATGCAGGAGCATCAACCTAAATTTCTATAATATATGAATAAGTAGCCAATGCTATTTTCTGCTGCCATGTAATAGTTTCTAGAAGTCTAGATTAGTTTTTGATTAAATGTAATTGGTTAGGATAGAATTGGTTTTATTGTAATAATGGAAATTTCCCACTGATGCCCTCAGATCTTGCAAGAGGTTGCTCGAGGGTAGGGTTGTTATCTATTTTCTTTCTTTAGGAGTCCGATCCTGCTTAATCGGATCTAACAGGTCTGTGGAGTCTTATTTAATCGTTGTATGTAACCGAGAAAAGGGTTGTTGATGAAATGAAGAACAAAGTTTCAGTCTATGCGTTTGATTGAGTATTTATTATCTTCTTTCAATAACCAAATCCTGTGTAAATTCTCTACGTATGTGTGAATTGAGTGTATTAACAGAGATCTTCAGAAGCCAAAGCCGAGATATCTTCATCTGAACACACAGAGGGCGGAATTGATCGTTGCATTGAACAATTCACAAAATTACAGTCTGATCGATCCGTGGAGTGAGCATTGGACGGTCGAGATCAGATCCAAGGGGGAAGATCGACGGTCCTCGACTGTTTCCGCAAATCCAAAGCAAAGGTTTGTTAAAGTTGGGGCAAGCCAAGATCATATGGTGGAGATCGAGCCGAGTTCACGCGGGAAAGGTCAACGGTGGGGAAACCATATCGCGGGATGAAGTTGCGTGGAAGATAGAGCTCCGTAAATCCTAAGTGAACGATTCCGCACCTGGATCAACAAATGAGATCAAAGCCGCAAGCGATCAACAATTTCAATGGTCTAAAGAGAACTGCGGAAGCCACTTTGTGGAGGGTAATTGCGGGGAGCAATTGCGGAAGGAATTCTGAAAAGACACCTGCAACTACGGAAGAATTAGGCATACCCGCAACTGCGGGAAGGAGGCGATTGCGGGGAGTGATTTCAGAAAGCAACCGCGAGAAGTTCTGAAGCCGCATCTGCAATTGCGGAAGGAAGGTTGCTACGGAAAGGTGAATTGTGGTATAGAATTATCGAAAGAATTATGTTCGACGCTCCGCAATCAGGTGAGATCCGCAACCCGCAATTGTGGAAGTTCATCTCTCAAAGGGCGCTGCAGAAGAAAGGTTTAGCTATTTTGGGCTAAGTTTGGGGGTTCCACCATACTTGGAACGTAACTACTCCTGGGTTTGCGGATTGGATTGGGTTTTTCGATCCTCTTCTGCATCACTAGGTCTAGTACTCCATTGATATGGTCATAATTGCACCTTACTAAATGAATCCTTCTATCATAGATCCATCATAGAAAATGGATGAGAAAATGAACTATCGAAGCACTACTTAAGAAGAGACATGTAATAACAAGTGCATCCTTTGTGGGTACCCAATTATTCTCATGCTAAATAACTAGCACAACCACTTAACTTGTGGCTGGTGAACACCGACATGCCACAAGTTAAGTGCCACGAACTGTCCGTTATCCATGCCTCAACTACCAGTTGCCACATGCAAACTTATATATATATATATATAAATATAAATATATAAATATATATATATATATATATATAGAGAGAGAGAGAGAGAGAGAGAGAAATACACTTGTCTCATCCTCCTACAATCTAGGAAGAGGACCCTTCCTTGTCCACCCCAAATTGTAAAATATAAACACCTATCGACGTAAAAATGGCACATGCGACATGTGCATCAATTATTATGTTTTAAATAGGACCACTTTAGAAAAAAGGTATTTTACACAGAAGATATCCTAGATACCTTGATAGGCATCGAGATTTATTCAAAGATGGATTTGAAATATGGATACCATCATGCTTCTTAACCTTGAAGATGTTTGGAAGAAACCTTCGATTCTAAAGAAGGTTCTTATGAATGGTCAAAGATGCCCTTTGGACTCACCAATTGGTCAATGATTTTTTTGCACCTTGTGAATGATATTCAATGGCCTTCATAAATTATTTTCTCATCATGTAACTAGGTAATCTTCTAATCTTCAACAAGATCTAGAACAAGTGTTTTGAGCACATCAAGCAAGTCCTACATAACTTGCACGAACACATATTTATATTCCCATTGTTATATATAAGTGCTCATTTGTCATCAATAAAGTTTTATATCTAGGTTACATCAATGGTGGCACAAATATGCATGTCAACCCTTAGAAAATGCAAGCATTCGACATTGGCCTACTCTAATCAACATCATGGAATTTCATATATTTTTCGTCCTTGAAAACATTTACAAAAGTTTTATTCCAAATTTCTTACATGTTAGATGGTCCCTCAAACAAGGTTTATACAATAACACCAAAGCCATATTTAGATAGATCCAAGCACTACAACATGCCTTTGAGGGACTTAAGCTCAAATGATGTACAATACTAGTTTGATCTCTACAAGATATACATCAATATTTTGAGATTGATTTGCACTTCTAGGTATGTTATGGGAGTAGCCCTGATGTAACTAGGAAATCCTATAATGTATCATTTAAACATCTTCAAGAACATTGTTTACAACCACTTTTCCTACAAGTCTTAATTGTAGGCCCTTATTTAGCTAGTGTGATAATATTTACATTACATACCAAGGAGACAATTATACATTTTGATCATAAAAGTTTTCAATATATGAGAACAAAACATAAATTGGAAAGTGCATTGCAACTTAAGTGGACAACCTTCCTACAATTACTTCATTTCATAATCAACCATAGGTGAGGCACAATAAACATTATTGCAGATTGCATGAGTTGTCCACTAGTTAGTGTTATGCTCATAGTGTTAGACATGTGGCCATGACACCAATAGTTGGTCACAATTATATTGAGTTGATTCACATATTGCACAAAACTTTCATAGTTTTCTCGTGGGTAATCTAGTTTCAGAATTTTATTTACATGGAAACTTCCTATATTGCATAGGAAATTTGTGTATACAAAGGAGAAGAACAATTGCATAAGCTCATTTGAGAAGAATATTAATCAAAATTAGCAAGACATCTTGGCATTTGGCATTAAGTAGACTTTTTTTGCTCTACAATACACATTGAGAAGCATATTGCTCAACCCTCAAAATAAGGAATGGGGCCCACAAGGTGAAAATCACTAAAGTGACACACTAGGGGTAGGTTATCGAGTGTGTAGATTATGGATCAAGTGGGATCTCACCTACCCAGGTGCTAGAGGGTTTGAAGCATTTAGAAAAATGATAGATCATGGAAAGAGAAATTACCTTGAGATCATACCTGAGTCATAGAAGTGGATGCCTTGTTGTTGAGGAAGAATCCCGCAGAGATCAAATGAGAAATTGTTGATTTTGCTTGCCGAAATTATGCCCTAGCCCACAAGTGCGACCTCCTCTTCCTGTCAACCAAGGAAAGAGATTTCAATCAGTTGAGCAACAATAGAAGAAATACAAATGAAAAGCAAGTGATAACATGAAATATAAGGTCCTAGGACAGTAATACTCTCTGTTACCAACGAAGAGATCCAAGAAAGAAGTAGGGAGGGTCCTCCCCTACCAATACGTCCTCCTCAAACCAAATCGGCCTCCACTTGTAGATGACAAAAACGTGGTACAAAAGATAGCAAGACAATATCTCCAAAAACACAGTGCAAAGGAAGAATCAGTGAACGAACTCCAAAAGCATTCACCACAACACAACAGATAGATGCAATAATAATTCTCTATTCCAATAATCTAGAGCCAAAAGTCCCCTTTACAATGAGAAGCTCTCCCCTTTAAATAGGATGGAGAGAGGCCATAACCTTAACCACTTTTTGAATGAGTGGCTAAGATTAAAAGATCTAATCAATGGTTGAGATGATCTCATCAATACAATACATGGATCAACTCACTAATACAATATAGTCATGGACAAATCGCCCATAACAAGGGGGTCCCACCAAATGTCAATGATAAAACATAAGAAATAGCTTATGGTGGGTCCAAGGGGTAATTTCTAACACCCTTGGTCAATCCCCATAGCACAATGTCATCAAAATAATCATCTAAGCACCAAATCGTGCCTCTTTGGGAAAATCGTGAGCCTTGGAAGGCTCCAAAAATCATCAAAAAATGCCATAAGTGATGGATGTGGGTCCCGATGAAGTTGAAACTGTTGGAGAAGGTGTGTAAGAAATCCCACTCATCATCTCAAATCATCCCATGCCATAACCTTGCCTCAGTATCCCAAATCAAATTCCTCTGTAGCCATTTTCACCATTTCTTGACTCCCTTGGGAAGTGTGAAGCTTCCCAAACTACCTCCTGGAATGCCAGGATCCAAAAAGTAAGATCACCAGGCTATCTGGGAGGGGGGTAATATGGTAATAACAAGTGGCTACACCACCCCCTCCCTCAATAGCGCTCTAGGTGAACCAATCAAATCTCTGCTCTGCTCTGACAGGGCCTTCAACGGGCCAAAACTACACTAGAATAGCCAATTGAGGCTAAAACATCACTGTAACTGCCCGGAAATGAAAACAGACTGTCTCATTGGACTCAGAAGGTCCAAATCCATCTAAGGTGAGTAATCATACACCATACAGACCTCTGCATGGTAAAAAATAAATGCTCATCATATCCGGTAGACCAAATAATAATAATCTGTAAAAGTGTTAAAAAGCACAAATCATCATCATAAGCCTGAAACCACTACATAAAACCACCATGGTGACCTATACCAGACCATATATCATCTATCTGTAACATCTAAGGTCTGCCACATCATGTCCTGTGGTTGACTTTTGGTTAAACTGGGTTTGACCAAGTCGACATGACAAAAATATGACTCAAACTGTCATCAAGCTGTTGCAAGGTGTCAAAGGTTAAAACATGCTTTACAATCCATTCACATAACAATTATAACAAATAGAAATCATTACTGACGATCTAAATCCAAATATAATAGGTCATTAATTAGTATTTATTACTCAGACAAGACTTTCAAAACCATACTCACTTCATAGTTGTGATCAATTTGCTAGTGAAGGGTGAAGGCTAAGAATAAAATGGCTAGGTCCAAGGATAACCTACTGACTTAACATTGTGACACTTTGGAAATGGAAAAGGGAATACACACCATAGCATATAGTGGACAAGCAATAACACAGGGAATGGCGGTGTCTCACAAATGGGTAAGTTGTTCAAAGAGTGTTTAGTCACCTTGACTGATGCGCACAATCCATAATACAAAAGAGGCCAGCAATCTTTTTGATATAGAGTTTAAGTTCCATTGCTTTTTGGGCCTATAGTTTCCATAGCCTTTGATCTATGTGCATTTACAAACACATTGCATAGATATACATTTAATTAGGCTTCTTTGCTGCAGGTGTGTTTTCAAGGCACTTGTTTACCTGAGAACTTCTAGGTGTGTCATAGACAGCTTGTTTACCTAGGTATTTACATTTCACAATAGATATAACATTTGATATTTCATATCCATTTTCATTTGGCTTGCATTTCATTCATGTGTGTTGATAAACACATTGCATGAATGGACTTTTCATACAAGATACAACATTTTATTTCCATACTTTGTATTCATGGCAGCACTAAAAGTTTCAGGTTTAACCAACAACATCTTTAGTGACTAGGGGTACTTCACAAGGAAATCCAACTCACCATAGGTAAGTTTTGTCACCAACTCAGAGCCGAGACACAATAAACAAGGAAGCTCATCCAATACAGAGGCTACAGTGGGGAAAGTTCCTCCATGCCACTAGTCAAGTAGTAAGTCAAGGTAATGAAAAAACTGGGTAATTCCTGGATGGATGAAGACAGTGAATAATGAAACCAACACTAGAAAGCCATAGTATGGCGGGAATGATCACCTCTATTCTCCCTAGGGAGGGTAAAACCAATGAGTATAGGCCAAGAACTTCTAAGTCTGAGTAGGGATAAATATGATATATATATAATACAACTAGGTCCACATATCTATATGATCGCTAGATCATGATACTAAATGCTAAGACATGCTAAGAGAATGGAAATAAAAGCAACATAACTACAACACCATAATATACCTATTGAGTCATATACATGAATGCTCATCATCTGAACCATCATCTGTCCTCTGAAACTACTGTTGTAACTCTGGGCACTACTGATTGCTCTGTACAAATGGATAAATAGCTACATCTGTCATCTCTCTGAGAGTCCTGAGACTCAGTCATGGCATGGGGAATAAAACAGTTGTCCATAATCTGATAATGATCCATAAAAGATGCTCATCTCAGCATCTCAATGCAAGGGAACTGGCTAAATAGTGTACTAGAATCAGAAAAATAATGTATCGTATCCCGGCTACTATATATGTGATAACATCTGGCTCCGGCTGAGACAAGTGCTCTGCTGAAAAGAGCGCTTGAGAACCTCAGAATCTCTGGTCTTCGAACTCTGCTACTCGAATCCTCGATCCAGCACTCTACCTTTTTCTTTTAACTTTTTTATTTTGTACTCTACTAACATAACTTGCAAAGTTTGATATTTTATTGTGCAGGAAAAGAAAAAAGACAGGTACTCAGTTAAACTAGGAGCTTCAAAAGGAGCTTAGGAAAAGACAAAAGGTGGAAGACTCAATGGCTGAAAAGACTAACTACTGCCCAAGTAGGCTTATTCAGTTCCTACCTACTCTAATCTAACCAGTCAGCACAAATGCTAGATAAAATCATAAATCCAGTGCAACCATTCATCAAATAGGTTGATGAGTCTTATTTGATTTTTGATAATAAAATGAGTCAAGATTGGGCTAAAGATTAACAAATTTGAGGGCACAATCTTCCTGACTTGTTCAAGAATTGAAGAATGGTTTGAATGATGCAATATGAAATTATTCCAAGGAGAAGACTGACTAACGCAAACATCATCCATCAAAGAACTGATAGGATCATAAAATTTATGCAAGTTAAACTCAGAGATGGATGAAAGAAAGACATAAGACATGTGATTCGATTCATTTTCACACAGATTAACTTCTTCATTTACTTCTCTCACATACTCAATTTGATTCTCCTTGGGACTGATGATCAAAAAACCAAGTGGGGATAATTTAAAACTTAGAAGACGAAAAATCAAGATCAAACCCACTTGATGTTCAAAACTGGAGAAAAGATGAAATTGATCTTTGAACACCTTTTCTAGCCACCAAGAATGATTGATAACTTGACAACAAGCAGCTTGGTTCCAAAGTGACTGAAAAGGGACATGAAGTGCTTTTTCTCCAAACATGTATTCATGCTTATACTTCCTATTAAAAATTTCCTAGGCAAAAGATCGACTAGAGCACCAACCCAAAGATGATTGAAAGAGTTGGGAAAGGAGGGTGGATTGCAAATATAAAAATTCTCCCAAATGGACAAACAAGTTTGACCTTGGATTTTGACAATAGAAAACATTCTTTATTCTAGGAATAATTTCAAGCTTTTGATCAAGTTTAATATTTACAATCTAAGGACAAGATTGACCATAACTATCTAACTCCAAGTTATCTTGATTAAAGATGAAAAAAGGAAAATTTAAAGATTCATTGTAAGAAGTGGAACAAAGATTAGAACATCTAGTGTGATTTATTAACTCTTCCTCATCTTGATATTGATCTTTTATTAATTCATCATTAAAATTACAACAGGATAAGTGATCATTTTCATTTAATTGATTAGGAGGGGAATTAATAGTTTCATTTAAAATATCTTGATTATTTGCACAATGATCACATGAAATCACCACTAAAGGATCTTGATCTATGTCCCCACTTTCTTCTTCTTTAATAAGGTGATAAGGAATTGAATGATCAATAAAACTAGGATGACTGATCCAATAAACGTGTTGACTAAAGGCTCATCCTCAGAAATTTCCTCTAGATCAGGACTAGGGCTACCTAAAAAGAAATTTGAAAACATACGATTTATATTAGTGATTTGACTTTCAATTGACTCAAAAGTGGAAAACTTATCCTCAAAGGAAATTGGGCAAAAGGGGTCATCTCCGGATACTGACAATTCACTGGAAGCTTGAATATTAATTGATTCATCAATAGGATTGGAAAGGGGAAGGCTTTGATCTTGGATTTGATTTAAAGAATATATATCATCGGATTCACTTCCCCATTCTTCTAAGAATTTTTGTTCGAACATGTCATATCCAGAAATGCTATTGGTCTTCAAATTCAAGAACCAGAGCTCAGCTCTTTCTTTGAGAGAAGAGGCCAATAGTTTCATACATACATCTTCATCGGTTATAGATAACTCGTTAATAACTTCCTTAAAGAGGTCAAGGTGCCTTTTAGCATAGGTTTCATAACTTCCATCGAATTTAGGCAACCTTTCACGGGCTTGATGAGGGTACCCAACGATTTTGGAAAATTCAAAAACTTTCAACCAACCAAAAGTCCTAGGTCACTCAGAAGCAGCCATGGACGATAATTTTTTTTTTTTTAATATTTTTTTTAAATATTTTTTTTTAATTATTTTTTTAAAATTCAAGAACCTGAAAACAAAATGATGCACCCCATGGGTTCTAGATAATGATAGGATCGATCACCAATGGAGTCGCTTATATGGAGTCTCCAGGAGAACCACATAGGTAATTCACCGAAATGAAATGTATTGTAAGGATGTAAATGAGCTCGCTCCTCAGCTTAGTCACGATTCGGAGTCACCAGGTAGACTTTAAAACTCTTCTACCAAGATATATGTCGTTTAAAGTGCAGGGAGAGAGTAATTGAAAAATAATATGTCGAACTTGGGTAGGATTTTGCCCTCCCCGGCAACGGCGCCAAAATGTTATCACCAAACTTGTAGTTGCCCCTAGAGATGGATCCAAGATGGATGGCAGAAGGGATGGGAAACCAAAGAGGTGCAACCAATATAGCATCAACTCCCAATGGTTGGTTGTCACGCCAATCGAGGCAATATTCACTTTATGTTATCTATCCCAAGACAACAAAGGGAGAGACCCAGATCTACTCCCGATAGGAGAAATCAAACCAAAACACTAGATCAAATCAAGTGTAGGTGAAATACATAAGGTGTATGGTGAACCCTAGATCTATGGATGAACTCACAAGATGAGCAATAGGTTGGATCAAATGGTTTAGGCAATGTGGCGTTGGTCCATTATGAATGTGAGAGTGACTTATGATGTTTGAAATAAGATCCAGGATTAGGGTACTAGTCAATTATGAGAAAATCCACTTCCTTGGGAACCGTGTCCAATGCAGGGTAGTTAAGGATTGAATTGGGGCTAACCAGTACCAAAGGTGAGCTTGATTGATGGATATGAAAATGTCTAGGTACTCAAGCAACCAACACAGGGATCAAACCACAAGCAAACTCAACAATCCAAGAAAGTCGAATTGGCTTGGAGAAGATCAATGCCTTGGGAAATGGGCCAAATGGAGTCAGATGTCCACCAAACTGTAGATCAGGAATGTTGAGGTATAAAACTAGGTGGGTCTAGAAGATTAGGATCATCCAATGGCTAGATCTCAGTAGATCTGAGATTGAAATGTATCACAAAGTGACCCAAGTGGGGCTCAACCCTCAAAATGAGGAATGGGGCCCACAAGGTGAAAATCACTAAAGTGACACACTAGGGGTAGGTTATCGAGTGTGTATATTATGGATCAAGTGGGATCTCACCTACCTAGGTACTAGATTCTAGCAAACTCACCCCTCCTAGGAAGTGCGACCTCCCTTGGAGAAGCTTCTTTGCCTTAGAAAATGGGTCGGATGAAGGCCAATCCACACCAAACTATAGATCCGAATCGTCGTGGATACTATAAAGGTGGGTTTTAAATTTTATACCCAAAATCCAAGTGGATCTTGCTAGATCTGAGAAAATGTAAAATGAGGGTTTTTAACTTATGAGGGTTTGAAGCATTTAGACAAATGGATAGATCATGGAAAGAGAAATTACCTTGAGATCATACCTGAGTGATAGAAGTGGATGCCTTGTTGTTGAGGAAGACTCCCACAGAGATCAAATGAGAAATTGTTGATTTTGCTTGTCGAAATGATGCCCTAGCCCACAAGTGCAACCTCCTGTTCCTGTCAACCAAGGAAAGTGATTTCAATCAGTTGAGCAACAATGGAGGAAATACAAATGAAAAGACAGTGATCACATGAAATAGAAGGTCCTAGGACAGTAATACTCCCTGTTACCAATGAAGAGATCCAAGAAAGAAGTAGGGAGGGTCCTCCCCTACCAATACGTCCTCCTCAAACCAAATCGGCCTCCACCTGTAGATGACAAAAATGTGGTACAAAAGATAGCAAGACAATATCTCCAAAAACCCAGTGCAAAGGAAGAATCAACGAACAAACTCCAAAAGAATTCACCACAACACAACAGATAAATGCAATAATAATTCTCTATTCCAATAATCTAGAGCCAAAAGTCCCCTTTACAATGAGAAGCTCTCCCCTTTAAATAGGATGGAGAGAGGCCATAACCTTAACCACTTTTTGAATGAGTGGCTAAGATTAAAATATCTAATCAATGGTTGAGATGATCTCATCAATACAATACATGGATCAACTCACTAATACAATATAGTCATGGACAAATCGCCCATAACAAGGGGGGTCCCACCAAATGTCAATGATAAAACATAAGAAATAGCTTATGGTGGGTCCAAGGGGTAATTTCTAACACCCTTGGTCAATCCCCATAGCACAATGTCATCAAAATAATCATCTAAGCACCAAATCATGCCTCTTTGGGAAAATCGTGAGCCTTGGAAGGCTCCAAAAATCATCAAAAAATGCCATAAGTGATGGATGTGGGTCTCGATGAAGCTGAAACTGCTGGAGAATGTGTGTAAGACATCCCACTCATCATCACAAATCATCCCATGCCATAACCTTACCTCAGTATCCCAAATCGAATTCCTCTGTAGCCATTTTCACCATTTCTTGACTGCCTTGGAAAGTGTGAAGCTTCCCAAACTGCCTCCTGGAATGACCGGATCCAAAAAGTAAGATCACCAGGCTGTCTGGGAGGGGGGTAATATGGTAATAACAAGTGGCTGCACCATGCCCTCCATCAATAGCGCTCTAGGTGAACCAATCAAATCTCTGCTCTGCTCTGACAGGGCCTTCGACGGGCCAAAACTACACTAGAATAGCCAATTGAGGCTAAAACATCACTGTAATTGCCCGGAAATGAAAACAGACTGTCTCATTGGACTCAGAAGGTCCAAATCCATCTATGGTGAGTACTCATACACCATATAGACCTTTGCATGGTCAAAAATAAATGCTCATCATATTCGGTAGACCAAATAATAATAATCTGTAAAAGTGTTGAAAAGCACAAATCATCATCATAAGCCTGAAACCACTACATAAAACCACCATGGTGACCTATACCAAACCATATATCATCTATCTGTAACATCTGAGGTCTGCCACCTCATGTCCTGTGGTTGACTTTTGGTTAAACTGGGTTTGACCAAGTCAACATGACAAAAATATGACTCAAACTGTCATCAAGTTGCTGCAAGGTGTCAAAGGTTAAAACATGCTTTACAATCCATTCACATAACAATTATAACAAATAGAAATCATTACTGACGATCTAAATCCAAATATAATAGGTCATTAATTAGTATTTATTACTCAGACAAGACTTTCAAAACCATACTCACTTCATAGTTGTGATCAATTTGCTAGTGAAGGGTGAAGGCTAAGAATAAAATGGCTAGGTCCAAGGATGACCTACTGACTTAACATTGTGACACTTTGGAAATGGAAAAGGGAATACACACCATAGCATATAGTGGACAAGCAATAACACAGGGAATGGCGGTGTCTCACAAATGGGTAAGTTGTTCAAAGAGTGTTTATTCACCTTGACTGATGCGCACAATCCATAATACAAAAGAGGCCAGCAATCTTTTTGATATAGAGTTTAAGTTCCATTGCTTTTTGGGCCTATAGTTTCCATAGCCTTTGATCTATGTGCATTTACAAACACATTGCATAGATATACATTTAATTAGGCTTCTTTGCTGCAGGTGTGTTTTCAAGGCACTTGTTTACCTGAGCACTTCTAGGTGTGTCATAGACAGCTTGTTTACCTAGGTATTTACATTTCACAATAGATATAACATTTGATATTTCATATCCATTTTCATTTGGCTTGCCTTTCATTCATGTGTGTTGAGAAACACATTGCATGAATGGGATTTTCATACAAGATACAACATTTTATTTCCATACTTTGTATTTATGGCAGCACTAAAAGTTTCAGGTTTAACCAACAACATCTTTAGTGACTAGGGGTACTTCACAAGGAAATCCAACTCACCATAGGTAAGTTTTGTCACCAACTCAGAGCCGAGACACAATAAACAAGGAAGCTCATCCAATACAGAGGCTACAGTGGGAAAAGTTCCTCCATGCCACTAGTCAAGTAGTAAGTCAAGGTAATGAACAAACTGGGTAAGTCATGGATGGATGAAGACAGTGAATAATGAAACCAACACTAGCAAGCCATAGTATGGCGGGAATGATCACCTCTATTCTCCCTAGGGAGGGTAAAACCAATGAGTATAGGCCAAGAACTTCTAAGTCTGAGTAGGGACAAATATGATATATATATAATACAACCAGGTCCACATATCTATATGATCTCCAGATCATGATACTAAATGTTAAGACATGCTAAGAGAATGGAAATAAAAGCAGCATAACCATAACACCATAATATACCTGCTAAGTCATATACCTGAATGCTCATCATCTGAACCATCATCTGTCCTCTGAAACTACTGCTGTAACTTTGGGCACTACTGATTGCTCTGTACAAATGGCTAAATAGCTACATAGATCATCTCTCTGAGTGTCTTGAGACTCAGTCATGGCATGGGGAATAAAACTGTTGTCCATAATCTGATAATGATCCATAAAAGATGCTCATCTTAGCATCTCAATGCAAGGGTACTGGTTGAATAGTGTACTGGAATAAAAAAAATAATGTATGGTAGCCCGACTACTATATATGTGATAACATCTAGCTCCGGCTGGGACAAGTGCTCTACTGAAAAGAGCGCTTGAGAACCTCAGAATCTCTGGTCCTCGAACTCTGATACTCGAATCCTCGATCCAGCACTCTACCTTTTTCTTTTAACTTTTTTATTTTGCACCTGTATCTGCGCTCACAAACATTAGAATACCTCATGGAGCATATATGGGAAAAATATAAAATCAAATTGAAACAAAATCTATTCGATAACAGAAATTTAAAAATGCGTAAAAGAAAACTAATCTGCTAACATAACTTGCAAAGTTTGATATTTATTGTGCAGGAAAAGAAAAAAGACAGGTACTCAGTTAAACTAGGAGCTTCAAAAGGAGCTTAGGAAAAGACAAAAGGTGGCAGACTCAATGGCTGAAAAGACTAACTACTGCCCAAGCAGGCTTATTCAGTTCATGCCTACTCTAATCGAACCAATCAGCAGAAATGCTAGGTAAAATCATAAATCCAGTGCAACCATTCATCAAATAGGTTGATGAGTCTTATTTGATTTTTGATAATAGAATGAGTCAAGATTGGGCTAAAGATTAACAAATTTGAGGGCACATTCTTCCTGACATGTTCAAGAGTTGAATAATGGTTTGAATGATGCAATATTAAATTATTCCAAGGAGAAGACTGACTAACGCAAACATCATCCATCAAAGAACTGATAGGATCATAAAATTTATGCAAGTTAAACTTAGAGATGGATGAAAGAAAGACATAAGACATGTGATTTGATTCATTTTCACACAAATTAACTTCTTCATTTACTTCTCTCACATACTCAATTTGATTCTCCTTGGTACTGATGATCAAAAAACCAAGTGGGGATAATTTAAAACTTAGAAGACGAAAAATCAAGATCAAACCCACTTTTAAACTTGGCTACTAAGTCTCATTGCATTTATAAAAGGAGTGGTTCAAAGGTTTGTACTTTAAATGACATCTAGTACATTGTGGTACATATATAATCACAAGGCATGTTAGCAACAATGCTTTTGAATTGGACCTACTACCAAACCCATGGATTCACCCATTCTTTGATGCAGAGTTACTATAACAATGCTTTTAAATTGGGCCTACTACCAAACCCATGGATTCACCCACTCTTTGATGCAGAGTTACTGTAGCCCTATAATTTGTTTATGCTTATGTAATCCTCAATGTATTTAAAACCCCTAATAGATATAATCCAAAAAACAGTGCACCAACGTAATAGAACCAAATTCTTGAAAGAAAAATCGAACTTCCAAGGCTATTGCGGTCAATCATGTAGTCTATAGTGATCCTTAACCCATAAATTGAATCACAACAAAGATATAGAGCACTTAAACTTGTTGATTCCATCGTGGTGCATATTAGGTTTTCTAGTGCTCCCAACTTGTTCTTGAGGACTGTTGCTTCTCAGAGTGATGTGAGTGGCAATATGTCGTGACTTGAACAATGGGAACCTCTTTCTCTAACTTCATACCATGTGATTCCTTGGAATTATGTAGCTCCTTAGATTCTTCTTCTTGTAGATTCCCTTCTTGGGAATTTTATTCATGGGATTCTATAGTATCTTCTTCCGATTCCACCACAAAATCTTCATCTGATGTGTCATTCACTACTGCAACTAATTCCCCCGTAGAGACTTCATCATGTGCCTTTTGGGTCTCTTTTTGTTTTTTAAGAAACATATCATGCAATGTAATTTTCTTTTTCTTCTGCCAAATCTTTAAGAACTTATTTTCTGCATTAATATTAACTGTACACACCAATTGCATCCAAGGATATCCCAAAATAACATCCACACATATTTATGCATAGTAATATTCAAATATTTAAAACTTTGAGAAGTTTCACCATCAACTTGTGTGCTTTGAATATGTTGGCCAGGAACTTGCAATTTTTTGGCCAAATTAACATGGATGAAATTATGCTTGCAACTAGGGATAATAGAAACAAAAATATTCTCCTTTTGAATACATCCATGATCTTTCAATATAGAAAATAGGCCCTTATGTACCACTTGATCTTTGTTCTTGGCATGGGACCACTTGTCTAAAAGGAATTGTGCAAGGTCTTCATCAGAAAGTGCTTTCCTCTTAGTATAGTCAAGTGAGTGCCACCATACCTTAGCATCATCTTTGAAATAAGAGTTTATACAAATGCTCCACAAGATTTTCCATCTTGACTTGTAGTCTTTTAAGCATTCGTCAATGTTAAAACCGTCATCTTTTCCTTTGAAATATCTCATGTTTTCCATATCCTCAAAAGTAGAACTATGGTTTGAAAAAATTCACTTCTTGTCACTGATTAGAGGAAATTTGAGGTCTAAAATGGGCCTCCTAAGGAAAATAATAAAATAATAGTTAAAATAATGAAATAATAGTTAAAATAATGAAATAATAGTTAAAATAATAAAATAATATTTATTAATTTTGGAAGAAGAAAGAAAAAAAACTACCTTTGTTGTTCGTATTTTCAACATATCTCCCTGTGTTTTTACTCAAATTTCGAGCAGGAGCACTCGTTGGATGCGGAATTAAATTCCGCATCCAAAGAGTACCCACATTGCATACTTTTGATGGACCCCCGCTTCCCCAAAAACAATAAATCCCTGAAAAAACGTGACGATGATGTCATCATCATGTTTTTTCAGGGATTTATTGTTTTTGGAGTAGCGAGGTCCATCACAAGTATGCAGTGTTGGTACTCTTTGGATGTGAAATTTAATTCCGCATCCAATGAGTGCACCCGCTCAAAATTTGAGTAAAAACACAAGGAGATATGTTGAAAATACGAACAAAAAAGTAGTTTTTTATGACAAATATCTCAAGTCAACCATTATGGTTGACTCATTTTTATTGAAATTCTATTGGTTCTTGAATTCCAACTCATCAAGAAATTATGGTTGACTCGTTTTCTTATATGATGGGTCGTTTTCTTATATGATGGGTCGTTTTCTTATAAGGCCCATTTTAGACCCCAAATTTCCTCTAATTGCAACTAGGGTTTTGAGCCGAAAAATTTAAAATGACCATAACTTGGTCTCTCTTGTTCAAAATTTCTATTATAATATTTTTCTAGAACTAGAATAGCCACTCTGCATCGACTAACGTGAGTGGAACATAAATATGGGCACCCCGTCGGAAGATATTTGCTTTGAAATCTTCGCGGTCGTCACTGAAATTCTGAAAAATAGCTAATTTTAAATCAACGATATCTCCACTTTCTAGAATCCAAATGAGATGTTTTGTTTTTGAAATTGTGTATTTTTGCAAGAGGAATTCATATCTTCAATTTGTTTCTACTAAATCTGCACATATCGTTTCATAAATTGATCTGAAAGTAGTCGCCAAATTTTGCCCTAAATGTTTTTTTCCAAAAAGAAAAAAATAAAAATTCTCCACTTTGTGCCAAGGAAAGAGCTTTGATACCAATTATAGTGATCCTTAACCCAGAATTTGAATCACAACAAATATATAGAACACTTGAATTCAGAAATAACCCAAAATACATTTACCATAAGAAAAACACCAAGATATAGAGAAACCTTTAAGGTAGGGTAACACCATCAAATACTCCTTAAGGAAGGAATCACTCCATAAGCCATGCTTGTACAATAACAATCTCCAACATGACTAATACAATGATACTCATGTCTATTTATACTTTCTCATGAGTATACTTAGGGGTCTATGCCTTATTATTATATTATTTCTTCTAACTAACCCTCAACTACCAAGTGGACCATATTCCATTATTAATGGCCATGTTATATTAATTATGTCCATTGGGTACACATTACATAGTTTATTCCCTTTTGGGTACCCATTACATCATTTATTCCCCTTAGGTACCTCCCTAGGTACCCCATATTATTCTCCCCCAGGTATATAACATACTCAAGGCTAGATAATCATGCCCCATACAAGAAAAGTGGTTCACCCTGGAGCATATTCAATAGAAGTAGCCACACTTCAAACCATATTCAATGGGACCGTTGTGAACTAAGAAAGAGAAAATTAATCCAAGCACAAGTGTAAATTCTAGCTTTAGCATAGATGCACACAGTTTGAAAATTTTAGAAGGTATTTGTGTCATTAAATAGGTTGGCATGTGTCAGTAGTGTGAAAGGTAAACCTTGGAGCCAAACCCACACAAAGCTTCCTATATTTTTTTGAATCATATAAAACTAGATTTGATCTCATACTATAATAGACTTTCTGTTCCCGACTGTACCATTATTGACAGAGAAGGCCTTCCTTTTCACCCAATGGCTCTACAATATCTTAATCTTGAGTAATCCTAAGAGGCTTGTAGAACAGTGAGGGTTAGAGTGCTCTTGGGCATGAATAGAAAGTCCTTGATATGATGATAATTTTTTTAGCAATAATAATAAGTGTTAAGAATGCTAACACAATGGATGAGTTGTCAGTGATCTTTCTCTCCAACTTGAATGTTAGTGAGCTATCTAAGAGTCTTTGGCAAATTGCTACAAAGACAAAAATCCTATGATTCAATCACAAATTGATATGTATGTTAGGTTTGTGACAAACAAATTTTCCTAAGGTTTATGTTAGGCATTCTAATAAATTCTAGAATTGGACAAGGAGGCAAGGAAACTCTATCCAAAAGGGACAATGGAATTTTGCTACTTAAGTTGGAAAATCCTCCCTCGAAAATGAGAACACTACAAGTATGTTTCTATAGACTGGGGAGTATCTACATAATATCCCCACATGGTTATTAATGTTCCTAAAGGTGGACATGAATTTTTTTCCATGTTGTAGATGTATTTAATGTGCCAATCATTAGGTTGCCAAGAGTCCCTCCACTCAAGCCCTAATCATATTTTCAAATGATGCTCTTGGAGTCATTAGGGTTTCTTGGTATTCTTGGAGTATCTTCGAGGTCTAGGGTTAGGTTTCATCCATTGGATATTGGAGATTAAGGTTTTGTGATAAAACCCTAAGGTAATTTTGTTGGAGAAGAAGAGAAGATGATGTCTTTCCTTGGTGGAGGTGTTGGAGCGATTCTTGCATATTGGAGCTCCTTGGTTAAGTTAGGATTTTCATATTTTCCCTAGCTAGGTTTTTGGAGAGCTAATGGATTTGTACTAGAATTAAGAGAATATTTATGGTATGTACATGTACTTCATCTTGAGCATATAAATGAAACTTTCATCTTTCCAAAACTAGCGCATTTTTTAGGGTTGATTTTTAACCATATATGTTCTTCATATATTGTTATTTACAACCACAAATGTTTTGATGATTTGACATGAGTAAGAAAACATATGTAAGTGATTTGACATCTTGCGAGGAATTTAAAGCCATTTTTTTGCTCCTATACTTTTATTTTACTATTGTTATAGCTATTCTAAAAATAAAATTTTAGATTTGATTTATGTGGGATAAGTTGCCCTAAAAGGAGACAACTTATCCAAGACCATTCGGTATCTTTTCTCCTCTTATTACCTAGAATTTTGGATTGTTTATAAGTGAAATATTGTATTCTTTTTGTTGTTGATTTATACACTATTTCTTAACAATCCTAACACTAAAAATTCACAAGGCTAAGATCCAAAAAAAACCTCTAGTCAAAGAAGTGAAATTTTTTTTTTGAATTAAAATTTGAGAAAACAATTTTGTCATAGATTTTCACATTGTACTCCTTAGTAGCATAGATAATATGAACATTGCCTTAGGTTTAGTCCATACTTTGGCCCTACCCTGTGAGTGATAAATCTAAACTGACATGATTGTTATTAAATCTTATGAAAACCTAAATCATGTGAATGATAATGGTGTTTAATGGTGATAAATGCTACATGCAATCAAGCTGACAACCTAATGACCCATCCATCAACTTGAGCATGATCACAATCACTAGGTTTCAATTAAAATAACTATTACGTATTTGGTTGGAAATATAATACCCTTTGAGTAAACTGTTAAGTTTAAACCAAATAACCAAGCAAGATCACTGAAAGAAGCATAATCACAAGATAGACACACAATATATCTTGGGAAACCCTCATGGGGTAGAAAACCCAGTAAAGCTTTCCTCAATAAGATGATCAACCAAAATACAAGATGTGCTCCTCCTTCCTTTGTCTCCTTAGCTGATCTCCCAGACAAGTGCGCACTCTTCCACAAGTGAGTGAGTGATCTAATGAGGAGTTCACCTCCTCTATTTATACTTGACTCTCAACTGACTAAAAGACCTGTTGGGGCCGACCTCACCTGGAGAAGTCTAATAACCCTTAAAATATAACTATAGGGCCGACCCACACATGGTGGGTCTAATAACCCTAGTTAATATCAAACCCTGGAGGAATAAACATCTCCAAATACATAGTAGGATTACCTCGGAGGAATGAAACATCTCCGGAATAAATAATGTACAAATATAATATTCTTAGAAGTTACAATATTCAACACTCCCCCTTAACGAGAAGGATATTATAACAACATCTGTAGGAGCAAGGAGTCATTTACTACATCATCTATATATCATCGGAAGCTTTCTTCAATTCATCATCATCAGTAACTTGACTAGTTACTGGAACATCAACATCGTCATCAGCATCGTCATACGATCATTAGCATCGTCATCACACGATCATCATCATCATCGCCACACGATCATCAACATCGTCATCACATGATCATCAGCATCGTCATCACACGATCATCAGCATCATCATCACACGATCATCGGCATCATCATCACACGATCATCAGCATCGTCATCACACGATCATCGTCATCGTCATCACACGATCATCAGCATGATCATTAGCATCGTCATCACACGATCATCAGCATTGTCATCACACGATCATCGTCATCGTCATCACACGATCATCAGCATCGTCATTACACGAACATCGTCATCGTCATTACACGAACATCGTCATCATCAAGGAATGATGTAAACCAGTCATGCACCTTTTGAACCGAAGTCCAGGGACGATCCAGTCCTATCATGTTCTCGGAGACCTCACGTCTACGGCTCAGTTTACAGGACCAAAGTCCAAGGATGATCCAATCCTTCACCGTGCTTTTAGGACCTACGTCCAAGGATGACTTAATCCTCAACCGTCCACCAAGGACTTCATTCTCGAAGACATATGTCTACGGCTCTTCTTTCGGACTGAAGTCCAGGAATGATCCAATCCCTTCATCATCGAAGACATACGTCTACGGCTCTTCTTTCGGACTGAAGTCTAGGAATGATCCAATCCCTTCATTATCGAAGACATACGTCTACGGCTCTTCTTTCGGACTGAAGTCCAGGAATGATCCAATCCCTTCATTATCGAAGACATACGTCTACGGCTCTTCTTTCGGATTGAAGTCCAGGAATGATCCAATCCCTTCATTATCGAAGACATACGTCTACGGCTCTTCTTTCGGACTGAAGTCCAGGAATGATCCAATCCCTTCATTATCGAATACATACATCTACGGCTCTTCTTTCGGACTGAAGTCCAGGAATGATCCAATCCCTTCATTATCAAAGACATACGTCTACGGCTCTTCTTTCGGACTGAAGTCCAGGAATGATCCAATCCCTTCATTATCGAAGACATACGTCTACGGCTCTTCTTTCGGACTGAAGTCCAGGAATGATCCAATCCCTTCATTATCGAAGACATACGTCTACGGCTCTTCTTTCGGACTGAAGTCCAGGAATGATCCAATCCCTTCACATGTTCATCAAGAACATGTATCCTCATCATCATAACATGTATCAACACAACATGTATCATCAACATCAAAAGCATGTATAATCACAACATGTATCATCATCATCAAAACATGTATAACCACAACATGTATCATCATCATCAAAACATATGTAACCACAACATGTATCATCATCATCAAAACATGTATAACCACAACATGTATAACATGTATAACCACAACATGTATCATCATCATCAAAGCATGTATAACCACAACATGTATCATCATCATCAAAGCATGTGTAACCACAACATGTATAACCACAACATGTATCATCATCATCAAAACATGTATAACCACAACATGTATAACATGTATAACCACAACATGTATCATCATCATCAAAGCATGTATAACCACAACATGTATCATCATCATCAAAGCATGTATAACCACAACATGTATCATCATCATCAAAACATGTAGCATGTATACATCTACCATCAAAAGCATCTATCATCAAAAGTATCTAGCATGTATACATCTATCATCAAAATAAAGAATATAAGAGTCCTAAATCTAAATAATTCTAGGTGAGTAAGTGCAGAAAAATAGGTAACCTCATCATTGATGAGATAGGCTTGTCTGTCTCATACTGTGCTACTCCCCCTTTCGAGGAGGGTTCTTCTGAACTACACCAAGCTTGTCTCGGAAGTGTTCAAACTTTACTCGAGACAGAGGCTTGGTCAGGATATCAGTAATTTGATCCTCAGTGCTTATATACTCTAGCTTGATAGCTCCTTTCTGCACCATATCTCGAATATAAAAGTAACGGATCTCTATGTGTTTTGACTTATCATGAAACACAGGATTTTCAGTCATCTTGATGCAGCTTTGATTATCACACATAATCACAGTGGGGTCCATTTCTAAGTCAAACACTCCAGATAAAAGTTTCCGAAGCCATACTGCTTCACAGCTAGCAGAACAGGCAGCTATATATTCAGCTTCAGCAATACTGAGGGCCACACTTGATTGTTTCTTGCTGAACCATGAGATCATGGCAGATCCAAGACCATAACATCCACCTGAGGTACTTTTTCTATCTGAGACACTACCTGCCCAATCAGAATCTGAGTAACCATATAATCTGAGTTCATGACCTCCAAGATAGAAAAGGCCAAAATCTAATGTACCTTTTAGGTACCTCATTATATGCTTTGCAGCTATTAAATGAACCTTTCTAGGTTCTACTAGATATTGACTTAGGGTATTTACAGCAAAGCATATATCAGGCCTAGTATTTGTTAAATACATCAATGATCCAATGATTTGTCTATATAGAGTTATGTCCACTAGTTCTGATGAATCATTAACTAATAACTTTAATTTGGAGTCCATGGGAGTGGCCATGGCTTTACACTCCAACATATCAAATCTTTTGAGAATCTCCACAGTGTACTTACCTTGATTTAGAAAGATCCCTTTTGGTTCTTGCCATACTTCTAGACCCAAGAAGTAGTGCATTAGTCCGAGATCTTTCATCTCGAATTCTGAAGAAAGCTTCTTCTTGCTTTCAATAATCTGTTTCTCATCTCCAGTTAGGAAAAGATCATCTACATATAACAGCAATATAACTGGTTCATCATCCATCACCTTGAGATAAAGATTTGGGTCAGCTTTACTTTTGGTAAAGCCCATTCTAGTTAAGAAATTGTCAATCCTTCCGTACCAAGCCCTTGGAGCTTTTTTTAGCCCATATAGTGCCTTCTTTAATTTGCATACATGAGTTCTTCCATCATTAACCTCAAACCCTTGAGGTTGCTCTATGTATACTTCTTCTTCAATTACACCATTCAGAAAAGCTGTCTTAACATCCATTTGATGTAATTTCCACTTCATCATGGATGCAAGAGCCATAATAGTTCTAATTGAAGTATACCTGGCAACTGGTGCAAATGTTTCTTCATAGTCAATTCCCTCCTTCTGAGAGAATCCTCTGGCTACAAATCTTGCTTTGTATTTTTCAATGCTTCCATCTGCGGCATGTTTTATTTTAAAAATCCATTTGGAAGAAACCACACTTTTATCTTTTGGCTTGGGAACTATATCCCAAACATCATTTTTCATTATTGACTGATATTCTTCTGTCATTGCTTCTACCCATTCTTTCTTCTGAGCTGCCTCTTCATAGCTAGAAGGTAGTTGATCCACAAGATCACACATTAAGGCCATATAGTTGGACACTAGCTTTGGTTTCTTTCTTTCTCTAGTGGAGCCTTCAGGAGCTCCATATCTTTCAGCTCCTTGAATAATATCTCTAGCCCATGCTGGTCTTCTTTTCCTGGAAGGTTCTGCAACAGGGGGTTCTTGAGGTTCCAGCATGTCATGATCCTCTGGTGTAGCTTCTTCAGGGATGTGAACAGTCTCTGAAATTCTGGGTGATGAATCTTCTTCATAAACTTCTTCAAGTTGACACTTTCTGGATTTCTTGAGAGCTGCTTCCTCATCAAAGGTTACATCTCTACTTATTTCTATATGATGGAAACCTGGTATGTAGATTCTGAAGGCTTTGGAAGTTTCACAATAACCAACAAACATTCCCTTCTTACCTGAGGGATCCAACTTGGTTCTCTTTTCTTTTGGAATGTGGATGTACACAGGACACCCAAATATTTTAAGATGACTTACCTGTAAACACTTCTTCTGGAGTTTTGAATTCAAGAGCACTGTGAGATAATCTATTTTGCACATAAACTGCTGTCTTGGCTGCTTCAGCCCATAAGTACATGGGAAGATCTTGGTCATGTATCATGGTCTTCACAGCTTCCATGATTGTTCTATTTTTCCTTTCAGCCACCCCATTTTGTTGGGGATTGTAAGGAGTAGTTAGTTCCCTTTTAATTCCAGCTTCTTTGCAAAAGTCCTCAAATTCCTTTGAGGTGAATTCTCCGCCATTATCTGTTCTGAGAGTTTTGATTTTCTTATCTGATAGATTTTCTATTAGAGCCTTGAACTCTTTGAATTTTCCAAAGACTTCATTCTTACCTTTCAGGAAGTATATCCAAGTTTTCCTTGAATAGTCATCAATGAATCAAAGATAGTATTCAAACCCACTTAAGGAAGTGGTGGGCATAGGAACACATACATCTGAGTGTATGATCTCTAAAATGTTCTTAGTCTTTGTTTCACTCTTTGGAAAGGGGTTCTTGATATTTTTCCCTTTCTTACATCCTTTACATGAGCCATCATGATCAGCTTTTAAAACTGGTAATCCTATGACTACCTTGCTTACATAGGGTAAGGCTTTAAAGTTGATGTGAGCTAATCTTCTATGCCATAGCTCACTGGGGCTAGAGATCTCATGTGCAAGGGAAGCTTCTGGATGACCTTTGAGTTTATAGAGACCTCCTTCTTCTTCACCAATAACAACTGCATCTTTAATTGTCTTCCCTTTGGACCACATGAGTACTTGTCCATCTATGAAGGCTACTCTGAAGCCTTTCTTATCTAGTGCTGAAATAGAGAGAAGGTTCTTCTTTAAACCTGGGACATATAAGATGTCTTTCATCTTCAAGGGTGTTCCAGAATCTAGCTTATAGCTAGCTTCACCAATTCCTTTGATAGGATATTGGTAGTCATCTCCTAGAGATACTTTCTGTGAAGAAGACTTTTCTTCAAGATTTGAGAAGGTCTTCCTTTGACCTGTCATGTGCTTGGAAGCACCACTATCAATGAGCCATGTATCTTCTCCAGGAGATACAGATCCAGAGAGTGCAGAGAATAGAACATATTCTTCTGGATCTTCTTTCTTCACCTTACATCTTTTCCTTTTGGGTTTTACCTCTACCTCTTCTTCTTCTTCATCTTCTTCTTCATCTTCTTCCTCTTCTTCTTCTTCACTATCATTTTCTGCCATATGTGCATGATGTCTTTTGTGGAAGACTTTCTTCCTTTGAGAAGGACAAAATCTGGAGATGTGTCCCAATTTATGACAACTGTAGCATTCTACCGTAGAAAGATCTCTTGCTGAATTGGGTCCTCTTCTCTTGTTAGATCTAGAGAAGTGTTGAGATCCTTTGTGGTCAACTCTCTTGAGATGACTCATTCTTCTTCTTTTGGTATGAGTGGCTAAAGCTTGGTCATCCTCTTTGAGAAGGGCTTCTCTATTTGCAACCCTAGCTTCTTCTTGAACACAATCCTCCCATACTATGTCAAACTTCATGCTCTCTTTCCTGGCACACATGGTTTGTATAAATGACTCCCAAGATCTAGTGAGACCATTGAGGGCAGTCATCACAAGTTCATCCTCATCAAGAGTATCACCAATTGCATCTAGTTGTTCCTTGATTTGTGAAACCCTTGAGAAGTAGTCTTGAATGGATTCTCCTTTGTGCATCTTGGTACTCTTCAATTTAGTCCTCAGATTCATCTTCCTATTGATGTTCTTCCCTTCATACATTCTTCCTAGGGCATCATACATTTCCTTTGGAGTCTTTTTGGAGGCCACTTGGGAAATCAAGTGGTCTTTGATGGAATAAGCTATGATTCTCTTTGCCCTAATCAAATCTTTCCTATGCTTCTCTTTGGCTTCATCTCCTTCTGGTTCTGCAACTTCTTCTTTGATAAACTGAGCAAGATCATTCTCTTCAAGAATGAGACCAATTCTGTATTTCCATGCCCGGAAATTCTCTATGCCTTCTAGCTTGTCTTCAAGCTTAGTATTTGGAGCCATCTTCTCTTGGGGGAGTCCAAGAGATAGAGTAGACTTACTTGGAAAGTTACTTTTCACTTTTCCGGAAACTGAAACAGAATTTTATCGCACTTTTGGTAGAATTAGGGTTTGACTTTCCCGGAGTTCTACTTAACCAAAAAGTTCGATCTATAGCTTAAAAGAATGCTCTTGATAAGGGCTATCCAAACATGTAATCAGAAATCAAAAATTCCAACTTTTTTCTGAAACCAAAATCTGATGTATCGCACTTTTGGTAGAATTAGGGTTTGCAATTCCTGGAGTTCTACCCAACCAAAAAGTTCGATCTAGGGCTTAAAAGAAAGGTATTGAAAAGGGCTATCCATCCATGCAACCAAAAATCAAAAATACCAACTTTGGGATGAAACCCTAACTTCACCAAAGAGAGAGAGAGATAGTCTTACCTTGTGAAAGATGTCCTATTCAGTCTAGCTCTGATACCATGTTAAGTTTAAACCAAATAACCAAGCAAGATCACTGAAAGAAGCATAATCACAAGATAGACACACAATATATCCTGGGAAACCCTCATGGGGTAGAAAACCCAGTAAAGCTTTCCTCAATAAGATGATCAACCAAAATACAAGATGTGCTCCTCCTTCCTTTGTCTCCTTAGCTGATCTCCCAGACAAGTGCGCACTCTTCCACAAGTGAGTGAGTGATCTAATGAGGAGTTCACCTCCTCTATTTATACTTGACTCTCAACTGACTAAAAGACCTGTTGGGGCCGACCTCACCTGGAGAAGTCTAATAACCCCTAAAATATAACTACAGGGCCGACCCACACATGGTGGGTCTAATAACCCTAGTTAATATCAAACCCTGGAGGAATAAACATCTCCAGATACATAGTAGGATTACCTCGGAGGAATGAAACATCTCCGGAATAAATAATGTACAAATATAATATTCTTAGAAGTTACAATATTCAACATAAACGAAATTAGGGACAATGTTATTAATGATATATAGAATTAAAATAACTATTACGTATTTTGTTGCAAAGATAATACCCTTTGAGTAAATGAAATTAGGGACAACCTTATTAATGATATATAGAATTAAAATAACTATTACGTATTTTGTTGGAAAGATAATACCCTTTGAGTAAACGAAATTAGGGACAACCTTATTAATGATATATAGAATTAAAACAAAAAATTTAAAGTAATATACTTGTCATGATGGGTAACCATATATAGACACATAATTAAGAAAATACTAGAGCGGAGCTATTGGTTCTGTGGGGGCTGCTGGTTTTTTCTCGAATGCGGGGGATTCATCGGATTCAGGTTTATGGTGATTTATTAGTGATTATCAATTGGGCTCTTGGGAAGGCTCGACTGGCAGTTATTCATCTCTTGTATTGGATGGACAGAGTTCGTGACACTATCCTGCACTTTGAAGATATTAAATTCACCCATATTTTTCATGAATTTAATACTATTGTCGATTCTCTTTCCAAATCTGTTGTGGGCGTGATGGATGGCAGTTTAGTTTTTGGTGAATTAGTCAACGGCGCTCTGGTCAATTAGGGCAGGGTGAATTTGTTCTAATTGACTATTTGGTGATCACTGTCTGTTTTGTAATTTTGTCCACAGTAATATGTAGTGATAGCTATCTCGCTAATGACAGATTGAGAACGGTGACAAGGATTTCAGCCCTTTCTTATGTATTCGTCTTTTGATATGTACGTGGACTGTTGAAAGGAAAACACACATGATGTAACTTTGATTCATACCTTTTTGAATAACAAGTTACTTTTTTTTTGGCTTGAAAAAATTAAGAAAATAAAAATAAGAGTAAAACCCAAATTTAAAAACAACCAAGCAAGTTATACACAAGAAACACATAGATATGTATCCACAAATTATGGCTCTCATCACCATATCCAAGAGGACTTACGAGGGTTTATGTCCAATGTGGTTTGCAAATGCAATAGTGGCACGATAGGTCATGCTTTGTATTTTCTTAGTTACAAGTTTACATGTTATAAATATACTACCAGTAATAATAATTGAATTAGGCTAATGAAAGGTCAAAGGATACGTGACTTTCCATCTTATGATCAATTAATGCATATTCTTAGGATATTCATTGTAATCATTATAATCAAACATTATTTTATACACTTTTATATTATAAGTGTAAAAATATTTAAACAAATGTGTCTATTACATTTGGTATCAAAGCCATTCATTCGCAATTTTGAGTTAATTTTAAATAATCTTCAAGTTATTTTTTAATGCTCAATTGATATATGTACATAATTAGAATTTTTCATTGTACGCTAATTTTCCTACTGCATATTAACTTGTGCAGTTCGTTGAATTTTGGTTGTCATTGATGTCAACTGATGTCAAAGAGGACTCGGTATCCTTGTGCCAGTTTGAAGAAGTATATCCAGATCGCAGAAGCACATCCAGTTTGAATAAGTACATAAGAAGTACATACAGTTTGAGTAAGTACATAAGGTACATGCGCAAGTCCCAAGTCCACCTAGTCATGCTACTTCAAAGGTAAAGTCAAAAGAGTTGGTTGGACAAGTTTCGGGAGTGTGCAAGAGGCTTGGGAGCAAGAAGTGGTTGAACATGTATGCAAGTCCCGGAAGTGCGCAAGACCCACCAATTGGAAGAAATATACAAATTGTTGAAGCGCGTAAAACTCCCAGAAGAAAGTGGTGGTCAGATAAGTCAAGTGCACAAGACCCACAAGCGATGGTACTTCAAGGGCGCAAGACCACACACAAAGTCCACAAGACCCACTTTGCAAAGGACCAAGTATGCACAAGGCCCACAAAGTGTGATACCTCAGTGGCGTAGATTATGATAAGTGGTGGAAGCGTGAATTAAGCTTGATCGTGAAGCAAGGAAGAAGTGACACTACGACCAACTTGTGGAAATACCATCTGCGCGGGACAAGTATAAATAAGAAGCCAAGTTGGAGAGTTGAAGTAAGCTTGAAGATGGGAATGTGAAAGTACTTTGATTTGGAAAGATTCTAATTCTTGGGGTATCAATGGCTCATGGAACCATAACAACATAATCTAGTAGAAGAGCAGGATGCGCAAAATGCACCACAACAGATGATGTGCAAAAATATGAAGTTTTTTATATAAGATAAATGCGTGAAGACAGACTTGAAGCACATAAAGTGATGTGGAAGATGATATAGTTTATCTAAGACATATGCGCGAAGACATAGATGTATCACAACAGAAGATGCACGGTATAATGAGGTTTATCTAAGACAAGTGCGTAAGAACAGAAAGGCAGTATCACATATGGTACATAGTAGCTCATAGATTAGGCTAAGATAGATGTGCCAAGACAGAGGTGTAGCAAGACAGAAGGTGCACAGATTGATGTGAGTGATCTAATACAGATGCACGAATTCAGAACAATAGCACATCACATGATGCGCAATATCAGTTGAGTTTGTAGATGTGAAAAAATAGAACGATATGTTGAAACATCGCTCAGATTGACACGTATGAATTCAAGTGTATAATGTTGATGTAGTGAAGTGAAGTACGTGATATAGTTCAACTATTGCAAGATCTCAGTATACAAAAGGTGCACACAACGGAAAGTATTGCAATCAATCTGAAGAGTGCGCAATGAGATGAAGGTGATGTGGAAACTCAACAATAAGATATGATTATGCAAGAAGTAAACACGTTGTTACAAAATTTTAAAATTGACAATTAAAATAAATATTTATAATGAAGATTTGTTTCATTTAAATGGGTAGACATCAAACTTTCATAGTTTAAGTCGGTAATCAGGCCATTAAGCTATGGTTTACAAAGCGAGGTCCTGGTATTAAGGGTGATAGGTGCCTAGAACGGAAAAACACACACTTTTTGTTCTTATAAAGGCATTGACAAAGAAGCACATAATTTCCATTTCACTATGCATTTATGATCATTATTTATCATTAGCTGTGGATTAGCAAAGAAACTTTAAAAGATGTAAGAAGAATTTAACTTGTGTAGTTTTACTTGCATGTGTTTGATTGTCTTAAGATTTTCTTTGTTAAACCTACATATAGGTCTACAGAGAGACTAGGCATCCGACCATTAGATTGTGGGGGTTATGACTAGAGTACGTCTTATATCTAACAATATTTAGTGTGGTACTCGTTACACCTCATATTGTATGAGGCTTGCACATGTGATTTTCATGACATCACTTGTGATTTTATCACAAGGATCGAGCTTGCGGGATCATATTTCTGGATGATTTGATGGTTTGGTGGTGCATGTGTGCTTTGGATTAGAGATGTTTCTATCTTGTGGTGGATTTTATGATTTGATGTTGCTAATAAGTGTTGGATTGACATATTCTTATGGGTGATAAATTGATGTAGTAGTGCACCCCCATTCTTTGATATTGTTGGAATTCCATGAAGAATTTTGCTTTGCATTTATGCATTTTTTCTAAACCTTGATACATTACATGGAGTGGGAACCCATCAACTTAGGGTCTCCCTAAGTTTCAAGTGTTAATTATTTCCTTAGTGTGATGATAAGATTAAAGGGTGCTTTGTTATGGTTTATAAGGTTCTATTATGATAATGATGTGTTGATATTTATCGAGATGGAACACCCTAACACTTTGACTTTTTTTTGCAAGATTCCACTATAATGTTTGAATTTTAAACTTCCTATTTGGAGAACCCTAGGAGATATGAGGATATTTTACACATGAGATACCTTATCATGTCACTTTTCACACCCTTTGATGGAGCACTTACCTAGGGCACACATTTTTATGGTGATTTAACCTCTCCAGGCTATAATTTGACTTGGTTTTGACCACTTTGAGGCTTTGAAGGAGCACCCTACCTCTTTTGTATGGTTTCACATGTGAATTGGGATTATTTTGAGGTATATCATGGTTTTGATTGGGGAACCCTTCTTCTTGGCACATATTTTGAGGCATGCATGCAAATTTAATATTAATTTATGGCTCAAATAAGTCGGCACATCTCCCTGGGGTGAAACTCCATGGTTTTGTTGTGATGACTTGGCATACGGATGAATGCTATATGTTTTGTTGATGAAGAGTGTAACCAACCTTGCACACTTCTCTAGGGAACCTTCCTTTTATGCTCACAGTTTTGGGAAGACAACACTTGGTTGTGAAAATCAGCTCATAGTTTGGCTCATGGTTTGAAGATGGTTATTCATGGATCCAACAAACTTGGCACAGTATACTAGGGAAAAATATTCCTTGGGATCATTTTATTCATTATTAAATCAACCTTGACACAATCCTCAAGGGCATACATCTATTGTTGGTTACTTGATTGGTCAAGGTGGTTAGCATGGCATTTGTTTCAAGGGAACCTCATCTACTAGAAGACTATTTTATCCCTTGTTCAAGGTTGTTAGTCATGCACATCCTTCATATGATGTCAACTCCATATTCCTTGCACACGTGTGGGAATTGTTACACATGGAGAGACATGCTTAGGGGTTGGTTAAGGAAGTTCCCTTGCTCCAAGGAGTGTGTTAGATACACACGTGCCACTACAAGGAAGTTAGTTGCACACTTATGAAGGGTGCACCACATAATTTGAGACTTGTTTCAGATGTGTGGAGTTGGTTAAAGGGGGTGTCCTAGCATCAAGCAGTCTGTTAGAGCCACATGTGCTTCTAGAAAGATCTTGTTGCACATTTTTGGAGGATGTATTTCATGGAAGATGTTAGTGGGGTTCTCACTTGGTAAAGCCACAAATCCATCTACCTTGGAGCTTGACACACGCCTAGTCTCTCTCTCTTGATGGGGGCACTAGTTGAGGGAGTTATCTATCATTTCATGAAGGTTGTTGCTTGCTCAAACCCTCAAAGGAGGTGCCCTATATTCTTGAGCTATTTTTGGAAGAAGTTGTTTACATGAGAGAACTATCATATTGTTTTTCTTGGAGATAAGGATGATTAGCTTATTATTTTTCCTAGGAGAGGAAAGTGGATCTCAACAACTCGTTGCTACTTTTAATAAGGAGTTTGTTGAGGAGGTTAGAAATGTAATATTTTATTGTATTCCTTAGAGAACTAATGGATCTAAGGAAAAAATTATTTGTTCATCATCAAAGGAGTTGAGGTTAAATCTATATAAGGGTTTTCTCTCTTCATTTGAGAGGATGGTTGGATTCATAGAGATTTCCATTTGAGCATTTGTTGAAGAGCTTGAAAGAAATACAAGCACTTAATTTGTTGAATACTAAAGATGAAATATTTTGCATCAAATATGCCATGAAGAGCTATAACACTAACGAAATTTCTCATCAAGAAAATCATGTTATTGATAATTTATGTTTCTGGAAATGAATTGTTTTAAGGTTTATGAAACCAACTTTTTAGGTGGACACTCCATTCATTATTACAGGAACCAAAAAACACATTTTAAAAGTAAGGAAACAATATAGCTTGGAAATGATTATAAAGGAATTGGAAAAGACGACTAGGAAAGAATTTTTAATTCAATTAGTGAAAGTGAGTAAAGCGAATGAGAAGGGAATTTAGTTTATTATTATTATTTAAATGAAATGGGTTAAAATAATGTAAAAGGTAAAGAAAGTGAATAATGATGTTAAAGTAATGTAGAAGAAAAAAGGGATAAAAGTAAGAAATATTTAATAATAAATAATTAAAATCTTAATAATTATAAAATTAAATAATGAGAAAGCAAGGTCAAAATTCAAAAGTAAGATCCATATTAGTCATGGTTTGGGAATACATTGCTGAAAATTTTATGGAGATCCCATATATGACATTTGGGGAAGTCTAGTGAAGAAAGTTTGGAAGGGAATGTTGATTTTTTTTCCTATGGAACAACCATGTTTAATAAGTTTAAATTCTGAAATTGCTGTAATTAATTTTCAGCTATGTTAACTTATAAATTAAAAAAAATAAAATTAGATTGAAGAACATGTTCATGTAGAAAATTTATAGTCACCAACATCTTTAGATTTCGTTGTATTTTTATGTAAAATTTTAGCTGAAAATTGTATAGAACAACAAAGTATGCAGTCCGATCTGTTTTGCATAAATTTTCAGCCTTCAAATATGGGCAAGCCATAAAAACGGAAAATTTCTTCCAAATGTGAAAATTTGTTTCCCACTTCATCTCCATGCTCATTAGTGAACAAATGTTCATTGGAGGAGCCTAACACTTTGCTTCTCGAGGAAAATAAAGATGATTTTCCAGAATTTGATGAGTTGCCATATCCTCAAGAATACTACATCAACCCTATCCAACATTAGATAAAGGATTCTTGCAGTGGTTCATGTCATCCTTGGCATGATGTTGATGTTATTTTTCATATCCATGAACATATTTCAGATTTCAACCTTTTCATCATGGATGTTCTAACTAACGTCTATGCAATGTTTGATGTGGCCTTATTTTGGGTGGTGACCAAACAGAAGGGAAGAGTTCATGGCATTGATAAAGTGCTAGCTTGGCTTCATTGGTTGTATGGTTATACTTAGCACTTTCATTTTTCTATTATAATCACAATAGGGTAGAAGAAATAAGATCTTAAGAGAATTAGAATAGGTGAATAAGTGCAACATACATGGACACTAAATTTATTTCATGTTGGCTTATGTTTTTTCCTTGTAAAACCTATTTTAAATTCAATAAATTGTATGAAAATTGTATGTGGTGTTTAGGAATGCGTATATGTATCCATCCAACCACATGGTCTGCTTGTGCTTTATTGCTAACTCTTATCAAATATGTACAACTAGAGATTCTGAGGTTCTCGTGCACTCTTCCTTGAGAGCATGTGCCCAAGTTGGAACCAATTACTGCCCATCATACTGTATGAGGCTTTCACATGTGATTTTCATCACAAGGATTGGGCTTGTAGGATCGTATTTCTAGATGATTTGATGGACTGGTGGTACATGTGTGCTTTGGCTTCGAGATGTTGTTATCTTGGGGTGTAGTTTTTTCTTTGATGTTGCTAATAGGTGTTAGATTGGCATGTTATTATGGGTGATCTCATATGATGTAGTGCACCCCCATTCTATGAAATTGTTGAAGTATTGTGAAGGGTTGTTCTTAACATTGATACATTTATTTCTAAACCTTGCTATATTACATGGAGTGAGAACCCATCAACTTAGGGTCTCCCTAAGTTTCACGTGTTTATATTTTCCTTAGTGTGATGATAAGATTAAAGGGTGATTTGCTTATGGTTTCTAAGGTTATGTTATGATAATGATGTGTTGATCTTTATGAAGATGGAATTCCCTAGTACTTTGAATTTTTTTGCACGGTTCCAACATTGTTTGAGTTTCATGCCTCCTAGTTGGAGAACCCTAGGAGATATGAGGATATTTTATGCATGAGCCACCTTATCATTTAACTTTTCACACCCTTTAATGGAGCACTTACCTAGGGCACACATTTTTATGGGGATTTTCCCTCCAGGGTATAATTTGACTTGGTTTTGACCACTTGGGAGGCTTATTAAGCGAGAAACCTAACTCTTTTATATGGTTTCATACATGGTTTGAGGGTATTTTGAGGCATAATCATTGATGGTATGCCCACCGAAACTCCTGAGTAGATTCATGAACTAGAGTGGTTGTGCCTAAAGTGTCAATCTTTATGGGCGAAGTTTCAATGACATCGGGCCCACCACCTCCTCCAACTTTATAACTACCTCCATTTGAGAGTGGTTACTAAGGCTATGTTACTATTGGAGAAATAAGGTATATGATGCAATCCTTATAGTTGCATAGACTCCAAAGTAAGATCATCTCATATCATTTGAGGCCTATTTCATTATGTAATTGCATATATTAAATTATTGCAAAGGTTTTTGCAGTGAGGGCGCAAATACTACTGCTATCGGACACTATCTCAAACCAGTCACTTTGGGTTTCTTTCAAGAAAGCATATTCATGAGACAATAGGTGTAGCCCCTCATGGCTACATACCATATAACACAAAAAAACTATTTTCAATTGTTATAAGGAGTTGGGTGGCATGATTTTAGACCAGCCCCAAGATCTCCTCACGATTGATAGACCAAAGTATAAGGAGGATCCAATGAAGAAAAGGTAAAAGCATATTTTGACATTGAAGAAGCAAGCGAAGAGATATACGAAAATTGGTATGGTTTGAGGCATTTACAACCGATGTTATTATATACTATCAAAAATTTCATGTAGATGTTGATATTCCTCTTAAATTTTAATCAAATCCAGGTTGGCTTGGGTACGCCTACAATATATTAACTTGAACCCCTATGAAGGATGTCACTTCTAAGGAGTCCTTAACATCCGAGATTGATTAATTTTATGTTAACTTTGTTGCAGGTCTATAGGAACTTGCTACAGTTGTTTCATTTAGCTTAATTGGGATCTAATAATCAGTTAAAAACCAACACATTTGCCCTTGGAATATGAAGATCCATACCTCTGGAAGAAAGCGAAGGGATCTCATATGAATTTTCAAACTTCCGATGTATCTATTTCTGTACACAATAAAATAAAAGAACGCAAGCATAAAATGCGTGCAGAAGTCCCAAAACTTATGGTTTCTAAGGTTATGTGATGATAATAATGTGTTGATCTTTATGAAGATGGAGTGCCCTAGTACTTTGAATTTTTTTGCATGGTTCCAACATTGTTTGAGTTTGATGCCTCCTAGTTGGAGCACCTTAGGGGATGAGGATATTTTACACATGAGCCACCTTATCATTTAAATTTTCACACCCTTTAATGGAGCACTTACCTAGGGCACACATTTTTAAAGGGATTTTCCCTCCATGGTATAATTTGACTTGGTTTTGGCCACTTGGGAGGCTTATTAAGCGAGAAACCTAACTCTTTTATATGGTTTCATACATGGTTTGAGGCTATTTTGAGGCATATCATGGTTTTCATTGGAGTACCCTTTTTGTGGAAATAATTTTTTTTTTTGTAATTGGAAAAATCGGTAACTAGATTAATCTTGTACTTGTGTGATACTTTGTTGATTTTAGTCCACTGCCACTATAACCTCCAAGCATGCCCATGCCACCCCACACAATGCACACAAGGAAAGTTGAGGTTTGAACCAAGGACGTCATAAGGACTGTCTTAACAATGCTCCCTATTGCCAACTAATCTACACCTTGGGGCCTCCTAGCATATGTTTTGAGGCATGCATGCAATGAAATATTTCCCTAGGGTGTGCCTCCTTGGTTTTGTTGTGATGACTTGGGATATGAAGGAGTGTTATATGGTTTGTTGATGAAAAGTGTAACCACCCATGTACACTTCTATATGATTCCTTCCTTGTGTGCCCATGGTTTTGGGAAGACAACACTTTATTTGAAAATTAGTTCCTGGTTTGAAGATGGTTATTCATGGATCCAACAAACTTGCCATATTTCACTAGGGAACACTCTTTCCTGGGATCATTTTATTCTTTGTTACAATAACCTTGGCATGATCCTTTAGGGTGCACTTATTTTGTTGGTTATTCGCTTGGTCAAGGTGGTTAGCATGGCACTTGTTTCAAGGGCACCTCACCTACTAGAAGACTATTTTATTCCTTGGTCAAGGTTGTTAGTCATGCACATCCTTCAATGGTTGTTAACTCCTTATTCCTTGCAAGATGTGTGGGAGTTGTTACACATGGAGAGATGTGATAAGGGGTTGGTTAAGGAAGTTCCCTTGCTCCAAAAAGTTTGTTAGAGCCACACGTTCCACTAAAGGGGAGTTAGTTGTACACTTATGAAGGACACAACACATGCTTTGAGCCTTGTTTCACTTGTGGGGAGTTAGTTTAAGGGGATCCTAGCATTGAGGAGTCTGTTAGAGCCACATGCGACTTTAGAAATATCTTATTTCACATTTGGAGGACATGTCTCATGGAAGATATTACTTGGTCGAGTTCTTGCTTAGTCAAACTGCAAATTCATCCAACTTGGAACCTTACACATGAGTGGACTCTCTGTCTTGATGGGCTCACTAGTTAAGCTATCTATCATTTCATGAAGGCTATTGCTTAGTCAAACCCTCATCTAAAGGAGGTGCCCTGCCTTCTTGGGCTATTTTTGGAAGAGATTATTGGCTAGCTCTATTTTATTATTGTTGACTTGTCTCAAGGGTTTGGTTATATGAGAGAAATATTATATTGTTTTCCTTGGATATAAGGATGATTATTTTATTGTTTCTCCTAGGAGAGGAAAGTGGATCTCAACAACTCATTGCTACTTACAGTAAGGAATTTGTTAAGGGGGTTAGAAATGTAATATTTTATTGTATTCCTTGGTGAACTAATGGATTTAAGAAAACAATTACTTGTTTATTGTACAAGAAATTGAACTCAAAACTACATAAGGGTTCACTCTCTCCATTTGAGAGGTTGGCTGGATTTGGGGAGCTTTCCCCTTTGAGCATTTGTTGGAGATCTTGAAGGCAATACAAGTTATGGGTTTCTCTTAGGAGGTATAATGTGGTTTCTTTACTTAATTTGTTGAATATTAAAGTTAAACTCTTTTGCATCAAATATGTCATTAAGGGCTATGACATAGGTAATGAATTCCTCTTCAAGAAATCATGCTATTGTTAAAAAGACATTTAATTGTGGTTTATTTTCCCTTTAAGTTCCCGGTGTCCACTTCTAGAAAATATATCTATGCATTTTTTTTCTTTGATTTAGATTAGCTACAATTTATATTGCTCGATAGTAGACTCACCTAATGCATTTTTGGAGGTCTTCCTTGATTTGAATTCCTCCAAAAGTATGTTTTGGTTTTTAGGGATACAAGATAATATTGTATTTCTACTTAATTAGGGATACACAATCACATAAGATAACACCCTCTCTTTATTATCTTTGACTCCTTTCCCAATGCAATTAGCACTAGGTTGGGTCCATCCATCACTTTCTAAATCTATATTGCAACTACTCATTTTGCTAAAATCACTCTCCATATTCACCTTGATCCAAATTATTTAATATTTGGCAATCCTAAGTTAGGGAAGCCCCCCATGAGCCACCCGAGGGCTAGTCAAAAGTGAAGAAAAGGATTGGTAAGGTGACAATGGCCTCCCTCTTAGTTGTCCACAAGCTAGCATTTCTCTTTTGAAATTTAGATTTCAATTACTAGCTTGTGAGGTAACAATATCTACAATGGTTAAGGGTTTATAACAAATCCACCTCATAATAAGAGTATCTGCGAAGGTGATTGATAAAGGAAGAGTTCATAAAGAATCCATTCTTACCACAATAAAAAATAACTCTAGAGTAAAGTATCATGACCGATAGAATAGAACCACATAGGAACTTAGGGTGAGGCAATCAAAGGTAGTGGTTGATCATTATAAGAAATATCATGAAGGAAAGGCTAGTGGAAAAGATGAAAGCTTTGGAGGAGAAAATATGCCACCTTTGGAACAAGGAAAAGGAACTCAATCATTGTCCTAGAGGACAACCAAAGAATAAGCATCATATATAGCATTGCTAAGGTTTCCTTAAAGGCTGAGGCATAAATTCAACCAACTTTTTATACGAAGGAATATAGAGAACTCCTAACTTAAGACATCAATATAGAGTTCATCCAAATTATTATAGAATTATATTCCAAGCAATCACAAATTGGAGAAAGCCTGGCCTCAATTAAAATGCAATCACAGAATGAAGAACCAACTACCTAAGAGAGGGGCCATCTACCATTGTAGTTCATTCCAAAGGTTCTTTTGTCTATCTAATCAACAATAGTCCTGGTGACCCAAGGATGACCCTTCCAATTATGAAACCGCACTTTTGAATAACATTGATCAAGTATCAAAATGTGAACAATGGATAGTGGGATTAGATCTAAAAAAAACTCCAAGCATAGGACAAACCACTTGTTGACGCGAGAACAATATATGTTGTTGCACGATTCATTTCTTTATTATGATTATCTCGCTTTGGTTATTTTGAACCTTTGTCTTTTATGTTATCATGTTTATCATATAAATCTTAGCCTCAAATAAATGCAATTTGAGATTCAAAATTCTATTTTCCTCCTCATCTAAAACATTTAGAGTAGATTTACAAAGGCATGCCTAGCCATTTGAAACACATGAATGATTCATATTTGAATTGTTAAAGCTATCCAAACATACGATTGAAATCAATATTGCAATATTACATTAATAAGTTTATTTTATTCAAATTAGGGCCACTATGCACTAATATATAAATAGATAGACTTTGTCGCACCAACGCATAGCCATTGGGCTATGCTAAGCCAGCAAATGCTGAGCCCTTGGGCTATGCTACGTGGGCAGTCGTAGCATAGCCCAAGGGATGTGCATTGGGCACGAGGCGCCAATGCATAGCCCTTGAGCTATGCATTTAAAAAAATCATTTTATACATACTATATGCCTAGTATCTTTGACCCTCTATGCATTTTTATAAAGGTGGAGATTTTATTGTAAGATTGGGTTATAGCTGGTAAATTCCCTATTCTATTCCAAAATCTTTTGTAACCACCTCGGTTGGCTATATATGAGGATCATAATGTATCTATAGAGGTTTTTTCCATTATTACAGAGAGTTATTCAGTTGTTGAGAGGATTCTATGAGTTATGGGTTCTACACATGACTTATTATATATAATTTTATGAAATTTTATCAAACATTACACCTCTAAAAAATTAGATGGCCTCTTCAACGTTCAGAAACTAAAGCATGATAGGATTTGAAAGAATAATGTTCACTTTGCAATATTTTTGGTTCTTTTATTTTATATGTAAGTGAAATGCATTGATATAAACCAACATAGATCCATCTTAAGCCTGGATAGCACCGAGAGGGATGCAATTTCTTGAGGTGCATATTTTTCATTACCTTTTATTTGGTTTTAATTTTTTTATTTATGAGCCAACATGAATTTTTTTAATTAATTTCTATTTTTGGCAACATAACGTTACACTACGTTACAACATCTCCCCCATACTAGGCTATAGAGCACCTCGTTACTCTCTGTGCAATGAGTTTTACACCAAATTCTAGTTTTCCATGGCCAACTCCAACATCAGATAGAGTAACACAAGGTTGATTGGTGTACACATCTTAAAGCCTTTGAAATATGATGCAAACACAAGCATTCCTAAGGTAATCAGTTAGAAAACATAAAACACAAACATATACTAACATAGAAGGATGAAAGAAAGCTTAAGGTGTAAAAGGCTTGAACATTGTTTTTTATATAGATAAATATTGTGCAAACTCTTTCTTTTTAGTTTGTAGTGAAGAAAAGCTTCGGGTGTAAAAGGCTTGAACACTATTTTTTATATAGATAAATATTGTGCAAACTCTTTCTTTTTAGTTTGTAGTTTTAATGTCATTGCAAAATTTAAGTATATACTATCATTGTTCAAGCTTCAGGTGTAAAAGGATTGAACATTGTTTTTTATATAGATAAATATTGTGCAATTTTTTTTTTAATCTATAATTTTAATGTCACTGCAAAATTTAGGTATATAAGTTATCATTATGTTGTTCAAGCTTTCTTCTACACACCCAAATTCTCTTTGTTCAACAGTTTTAAGGAAAAAGAAATAAATGGGAACAAACAAGATAAAAAAGGAGAAAAATCAATTTAGAAAGTAGAATCAAAAGAAGAGTTTGCCTTGCACTACCCTACATGTAACTGTTGTTCATTATCTTATTGATAGAAATAACTAGAACGTAGATAGAGGTCAAAAAGTTGCCCCGCCTAAAGGACCTTACTGCCTTCTTCATCTTCATTGAGACTGACTGTGTTGCCTTCATTGATAATGTTTCTCTGCAAAACAACATTAAAGTCTGCACTAGATTTTCAAAGGATGGAAAAGGTAACTTAACTCTTGCTAAGTCTTACAATTGGGTTTTAATGGTTTCTATTTTCCTTTATTTGATTGCTTTGGTGTTGGCTAGTCATAGAGGCTTTGTTATCCTCCACTGATTCATGTCCTACTTTCCAACACCATCGAATCAAAACATTTTTATTTTTATTTTTATTTTTATATTTTTTTTATCTAGGGGAATCGGCAACTAGAGCGAGGCTCGTACTCACGTGACATGGAGTCGATTCCCGTTTGATACCACTATACTCGTAGGTGACCCCACACAACCGACAAGCATGCGACATGGTCTAATCAAATTTTGAATGTATAACGTCACAAGAAGTACCTAAGCAGTACACTCTATTGCTAGTTGATCTACACCCTTTCGGGCACTGAATAATCAAAAACATTACTTTTTCCTTGATTATGATTAGGTATTTCCTTCCCCGCCAGAATGGGACCAACCTTTCACTCTTGGAACTAGGCGTGGTGGGTAAAGAATCTTTCCTGACCTTTACCTTACACACTGGGATGGACCTACTACTCAACCAGTCATGAGGTAAGCCTTTACGATGAATGTCTCGATATGAGTTCTTGATATTTCCTATCGATGAAGTAAGAGAAGGAGCTAAGCGTGGTGAGACTAGTCTATGGAGTAGGAATAGAAGGTTGTCTCTTTAGTTTATTATAGTAATTGAACCTCCTTTTTCTCAAAATTTATGAGACTCACTTTGCAAGCAAGGATGACCAAAAATTAAGACATAGATTAGAGGCTGAATCTGACTATTATAACAAAACTTACAGATAATATTAAAAGTAAATGAGTAAATTTTGAAGGATTATTGAAAATGTAAGTAAACTTAATTATAATATAAAACTCAAATGAAAAATAATATAACCAAATTAATCTATTTTTCGAAGTATTATTATTCGTTTTTTAATTATTAAATTAAAATTTTAATTAATACTAATGTAACAAAATTTTAAAAAATATTGAAATTTCCACAGCCACACCAAGTTGCTGGTTTACACAATTTTTTGAAGCGTGAAACAATCTTCTATCGCAATTCAAAGATTAATGCTATGTTGAGTACGTGTAGCATCTCTAACAAGTTATGCATGGCATCGTAGTCCCTGCCACGTAAGTTTAGAATTGAAAATTCTAAAGAACGACTCTCTTGGTTTTATATTTTGATTGTTGGTTGTAGCAGCATGACATAGAGATGAGCTCCACCAGGGTTTGTGGTTATATCCCTCGGATCCTATCCTTTGGACCTAGATGAAAACCAATGATTGAATTTTTCAATTTGGTGTGTTAATCCCCATACATGTAGAAGTATACAACGACTTCAATATGCAATGTGGCCCTTTTCGAAGAAAAATCCCACTGTCTAGAAATTCAAGATAGTGCACAAAATAATAACTTGCAGTGTGTATTGATAATTTGTAAAGTTGCAGGCATGGAACATCACAATAAGTGCTGGTGAGTGAGAGACACATGGTAAATTTATTATTAAAATTATAATTCATGCACAAGCCTTCCCTACAACACAACAGGTACTCATCATCTCTGCTCTCCTGCGTTGATTTTTTCAATGAGAGAGACGCGGTGAGAGAGAGCGCCATGTGTATGTGTGTTCTTAGCTTCGAATTTTACCGGTTTCTGCATAGAGCTTTGTTAAGCAAAACGGGATGATATGCGACCAAACCTGCCATTAGATTATTAAACACGTTAGAATATATATCATACGACGAAAAGTGTAATATATAGATCTCGGGCTGGTCATATGAGTACTGATCATCAACAGGATCTGTCTTTGCACTGGATTTGATAATGCTTGCTCTGTGACAAAATGGCTTTAGTCCCTCTCCTTTCAAGAGCTCTACTTGCTCTGCTTGAGGCTTTGAGTTACTTGCTCTGCAGAAGTAGAAGGAAGGCAACTAACTGCAGTACTAACAAGCCGTTCATGCAAAACCTAGTTGCCAATTGAGAAACTCATTTTGTGACACAAATTCTTCTGCGCAGAGCATCGTTCTTACATCAATAGCGACTACCCTAACAGCAATATACAATTCTGAGTGGTTCACATCTGTCCCACCTGTTCCTCTTCTGTATTCCAAGTTTTGAATGAGGAAGCTTCCCCCACCCTTCGCAGGCATTCGCAGGCATGCCGAGTTGGACAACTGTAATCCGAAGAACAAGGCGAAGAAGGCACCCTTTTGCCCGGTTAAACGCTGCAAACAAATGCTCACGTTCTTGAATTCAGTTGTCTGCAAGTCTTGTGGTGTATCCTGCTTTCCTCCATTCAATGTATTTCATGGTTAATGATCTTGTCTTGTGGTCTCATTCAAAGATCACGAATCTAAAATTCAAAGTTCCCATTACAGTAACCGACAATGCAACAGATTTCAGATTTGTCTTGCATAAGCCTTAGTTGGCAATGCCATGGGAATACCAATGCTCACAAGCGAATGGACCCAGATCGGCAAAATTTGCGCATCCGGTATGGAAAACTAGATAAGGTGTACCTCCAGATGAACCGGTGAAGCAGTAGTGAATGGAATCATTAAAACTTCAAAGGAAAAAATTAAAAAAGGAGATAGCATGCAAACCACAATTTATCAGTGGAAGATGGAAATTGATGGCGCACCAGCGGAGGCTTTCGCAAGGCAAACCGAGATATCATGATTCCATGATCATATGAGAGGTAAGCAGAAAGTTATATTTCATATCAAATGCCTGCAACTTTGTATTGAGTTTGCAACTAATATTTACCAGTTAGCAATTTTGTATTGAGTTTGTAACTAATATTTACCGGTTAGCAATTGTGTGGATGCCCATACACAGGGCGAACACTATTCAGCCTGCTGCAGCTTGTTGATCGTTGGATCTTAAGCTATCCAACGATCCACAGATCCACTGCAGCCGCATTAAATGGGCTGCAGTAGGCTGAGTAGTGTTTGCCGTAGGCTGAGCATGAGCAGGTTGTTCTTTAGACATCACGTTTCTCAAACTGCAACAGAGCAACCTTGTTGATGGTGCAACAACTGAGGCTTTCTCAAGGTAGGCTATAGGCTGAGAAGGATGCACAACTTGCAGAAAAGTGGAAGGCAAACTTTGCACCAATGGTGCAATCAACCTTGCCAGCAATCACACCCAGCGCTGGCCACTCTTCTCTGCGAATCCAGCGGAACCCAGCCGGAACCCATTGCATGCAGCCTGGAAGAGAGGAAGTGAGGAGTCCATAACCTAAGACCACATGACTCGTTTGAATGACAGAGGCCATGGCAGTGACGGAGGCGGTGGTGGCATTGACAAAGGCGGTGGCAGTCGGTACCTTAAATGCATAAGTAAATGCGATATTCTTATTTTGGTTGTATTTCGTATACATATATGTAAAACTGGGTTTGGCATGATTGTAAAAGTGCGTGAACTTAAGTGGGAGACTAGTGGAAAATGGCAAGACACTAATCGATTTTTTTATTTTTATTTTTTTTCATGACAATGTAGCTGGTGCTCGATAGTGGGTGGGGACGCCGTAGAAACATGGGCATGGGGTTCGATCCGGGGTGGGGACGGCCACAGCCCACTGTCCTAGCCACCCTGCCTATTAGCAGGACCCTAAGGCCGTAGAAACATGGGCATGGGGTTCGATCCGAGGTGGGGACGGCCACAGCCGACTGTCCCAACAACCCCGCCTATTAGCAGGTCCCCCAAGGCACTAATCGATTGTAGTCATGTAATGACAATAGGTGAACACAATGTTGGAATTTGGTGGCAGCTTTACCAGTCGTATTAATTTTTTTTTGACGTTTTGGATTTTTATTTTCCCTATCACAAAATTTGTTTTGTTGAAATATTTACCCTTCAATACATTTTCCTTCACTCATTGTACTTAATTGTTTCATCTAGATGGTTTTGTTTAGTCAATTAGAGGGGAGTTGAACTCACTATGAAAACCACTCTATAGCAAAAGCTATTCTATCTCACTGATTGTAACAAGGGATTTTTACTTCTACATTTACATATAACTTTCACGAACTAGAATCGATATAGTGATGGTTACAGATGAAGTAATCACCTTGGTGCAAGATGGAAAATTAGAGGAATATATAAAAGGTTGTGTACACAATTCCATTTGTGACCTACAAACATAAACTACATTGAAGCTGATAGAGAATGAAATTGAGATTCCAACATATTTGTATTTAGTCTTTTTACCAAGCAAGAGCACTTGAATTGTGAGCACTATTTTTTTAGAGATAAGACCTCCATGAAACAACAGATGCTAATCATTGATGGTATGCCCACCGAAACTCTTGAGCAGATTCATGAACTAGAGTGGTTGTGCCTAAAGTGTCAAGCTTTACGGGCGAAGTTTCAATGAAATCAGGACCACCACCTCCTCCAACTTTATAACTACCTCCATTTGAGAGTGGTTACTAAGGCTATGTTACTATTGGAGAAATAAGATATATGATGCAATCCTTATAGTTGCATAGACTCCAAAGATAATCTCATATCATTTGAGGCCTATTTCATTATGTAATTGCATATATTAAATTATTGCAAAGGTATTTGCAGTGAGGGTGTAAATACTACTGCTATCGGACACTATCTCAAACCAATCACTTGGGTTTCTTTCAACAAAGCATATTCATGAGAGAATAGGCGTGGCCCCTCATGGACTACATACCATAAAAACACAAAAAAACTATTTTCAATTGTTATAAGGACTTGGATGGGTGGCATGATTTTAGACCAGCCCCAAGATCTCCTCACGATTGATAGACCAAAGTATAAGGAGGATCCAATGAAGAAAAGGTAAAAGAATATTTTGACATTGAAGAAGCAAGCGAAGAGATATACGAAAATTGGTATGGTTTGAGGAATTTACAACCGATGTTATTATATACTATCAAAAATTTCATGTAGATGTTGATATTCCTCTTAAATTTTAATCAAATCAAGGTTGGCTTGGGTACGCCTACAATATATTAACTTGAACCCCTGTGAAGGATGTCATGTCTAAGGAATCCTTAACATCCGAGATTGATTAATTTTATGTTAACTTTGTTGCAGGTCTATAGGAACTTGCTACAGTTGTTTCATTTAGCTTAATTGAGATCGGATAATCAGTTAAAAACCAACACATTTACCCTTGGAATATGAAGATCTATACCTCTTCCGATGTATCTTTTTCTGTACACAATAAAATAAAAGAACGCAAGCATCAAATACGTGCAGAAGTCCCAAAACTGCAAACTAGATTGCCTATGCCTAAGATAGACCACGATTTAGTAGCCAACTTTAATATGGGCTAAGTAAGGTCGGAGCTTGGAGATAAGAGTGTGGCATATTTTGTATGTATGTTTATGAAAACAGAGTGTTGAATGTTAATACCATCTATAAATTTATAATAACGTTTTCGAAAAATATTAAACCGTCAAAACTACGTTTTAGAGATAAACTTGACCATCATCCACGATGGGTAATCAATTTTTTTAACCGTAAAAAAATGAGCAAAATGCCTCGTGACGGGCATTTTTCCGGTCAAATTCCAACTCTGGGTGAACAGGGCGGTAGGATATGGGGCACACAAATCCCCCATATCTGTCAACCATAAACCGTGTCCTTGCTGGTCAGAGGCCCTTGTTTGTCGTCACTTCCTCGCGTTCTCCAACGCCCATCGACTTTATCGTTTATGTTTCGTTCTCTACCGTTCTGTTCAACCTTCTCTTTGCCCCGGGTACCTCGTTACGTCACATGGTGCCGCCACAACCATCCCATCCTCTACCATTTTCTTGTTCTCTTTGCCCTAGCCCACGTCACATGGCGCCGCCGCAGCCATCCCATCCTTTGCCACCGTTAGGCTTCCTAGGTCTTCAATGTTGCAATTACGATCCACCAACCACTGCAGGTTGAACGCTAAAGGCAAGTTGAGATTGGGCACCATGAAATTGCAGGTTGAAGGATAGCATTGAAGGACGCAGAGCAGGGTCACCCCAAGTTGAATTCGAGCGCATTCAAGGCCAGTTCATGGCACCCGATCTCAACTTGAATTAGTCGTGCTCTGCATCCTTCTTGCCCGTCGCGTTCAATGTTATGAATAAAATAATAATAAAATAAACATCAACATATATATATATATATATATATATATATATAATAACAACAAACAAGAATAATATAATAATATACTTAATTAGTGAAATGGTGTAACTCTTTATGAAGAGTTGCATTGCATTAGACACCCTTTAAACAATTATAAATACGAGAAAGTCTATCTTGTAAAAGACCATATCTATTTTATCAACTTTTATATATATTCATGGATTATTTGTATTTTCGAAAGTGGAAGTTCGAGAAGTTCCAGTAAATGGATTTTTATCGTTACAGTGGTATCAGAGCCTCGTGCTTGTTTCCAGCCTTGGGCTTTCCTTTGATTTTTAACCATAAGATAAGGGGTTCCCTAAAAATAGGACATTGTCCTAAACAGATAAAAAAAAAAAAAAAAAGTAAAACCGCACATGGTTTTAAAGTGCACATGGTTTTGTGAAAAGTGGGTTTGGTTTTATTCCCTAACAACAAACCAAAGGTGAGATTTGAACTTGGGTGGGGAAAGTAACAATCATTTCTCCCAACCAACCATTCTACACCATTTTATAAAGATTAAAGGGAAATTAAATTAGAAGAGCATCAACACAAATAATTTTTACAAGAAGAATCATATTGAACATTGTTATTAAAAAAAATAAAAATTCAAGGAGGATTCTTTCCAAAATTCGAAAGGGAAGAAGATAAAATCAAGGAAGACCCCCTTATCAAAGAAGACCAAGTCAAAGAAGAACTTGAAGCAAAGACGACGTCACGAATTATGGCGAATTCAAAATCGGAAATGACATCGCAGTCACAAGCAGCATTGAACGAATTAAAGAAATCTAAAGCAACCAATATCGATTTTCAATTCGAAATTATAAAGCTAGAAATGCGAAATCGTTTAGCAAAACAGGAGAATCAAAGATTAACAAATAAAAAACGAGATCTCCATAATAGGTTATTAGATAAGAATAAGGAAATTTCACATCTAAGAAACCACAATCAAAACCTGGAAGATAAAATCAGAAACTTCAAAAATGTTGAAGAATCTTCATATGGAAGTAATAACGATTTAGAAAATGACATAAAGCGCTTAAACAAGCTTGTCATGGATAAAAATACAGAATTAATGCAAACCCAGAGAAAGCTAGAAAATCAAGAATCAGAGAGATGTCAACATCAACAACATAGGGAAAAACTTCAGCAAGAGTATGACGACATTAAGAAGACACATAAGCTGGAAATTAAAAAAATTAAGGACGAATTAACAAGCAATACCGAAGAACTATTTTGACTAAGAAGTCATAACAAGACATTACTTATGAAAATCAAGAAGCTGAAACATAGTCGGAATACGGAGCATTCAAATGAAGACCTTGAAGGAAGAATACTAGAAAAGCAAGAAGAAAACCAACACCTCAGAAAGTTTAAACAAGAATTAGAGGAACAAGTCAAGAAGTTAAAAGAGGACAAAAAGTCACAAGACGAAAGGTTCGAGAAAATTCAAAGTAATAACAATCTACTGGAGAACAAAGTAGCACAAATCCAGAAGGAAGCATCCAGACTCTCCAGAAAACAAAATCAAGTTGAGGAAGAAGAAATAAATTCAAATTCAGTCTTCGCCGCAATTCAAAAAGAATTCAAATCAACAAACAAACAACAATAACTCCCTATCGACACCCCAACCATATAAATCAGTATCCTAAAAAGTGGGAATTGTCAAAAGATAATGGTACTGATGTGCTCAAAGCTCCTGACGACAGATCAATAGAGAATCCCAACAGTCATCAACAAATCAATTTTGGCTGGATTGATCCGTCAACATATCGAAAATTATGTTCTACACTTAGAAGTTTGTACCGACATGTTTTGTCAGCTACAACGTCACAAGGAACGGTGCGACAACGTTATAAGGCTTTGAGGACAAAGCCTTTCTAAGAGAGAGACAATGTTATGAATAAAATAATAATAAAATAAACATCAACATATATATATATATATATATATATATATATATATATATATATATAATAACAACAAACAAGAATAATATGATAATATAATTAATTAGTGAAATGGTGTAACTCTTTATGAAGAGTTGCATTAGACACCCTTTAAACAATTATAAATACGGGAAAGTCTAGCTTGTAAAAGACCATATCTATTTTATCAACTTTTATATATATTCATGGATTATTTGTATTTTCGAAAGTGGAAGTTCGAGAAGTTCCAGTAAACGGATTTTTACTGTTACATTCAACTTGCAGTGGTTCATCAACCTGAGGTGGTTCCCTAGGTAGTTCGTGGATCGTAATTGCAACATGGAAGACCTTAGAAGCTCGAGGGTGGCAAAGGACTGGATGGTTGCGGCGACGCCATGTGATGTGGGCCCAAGGCAAAGAGAACATGAGAACGGAATGGCAGAGAACGGAACATGAACGATAAAGTTGACAGGCACCGGAGAACACGAGTTGTTTCCAACAAACATGGGGTCGTCAGTCGACAAGTCCAAGGTTTATGGTTGACGGATTTAGAGCTATTTGTGTGCCCCATATCCTACACCTTTGAACAGACACAATAGGTAAATAGTTTAGAGAACACTGGCGGTGAGGTTGAAGTCTATCATTCTCAAATTTAGTAATAAGAAATGGAGTTAATACAAGTAATAATCCCAAAGCCATCGCAGCCACCCCACAATAAGACGTCAATCTTTACCTACCCAATGACCCACAATAAGACGTCAATCTTTACCTACCCAATGACCCACAATAAAACCTCAATCTTTATATCCAATAAGATGTAAGAAAAATATAATTTATGATTTATTTCAATTGCATTATTCCAATATCCTATGTTAAACATTCCAAAAATTTTAAGTCAGACTTTGAACTAATAGAGAGTCAACGATTATCGATAGCAATACTACCCTAGGACTAAAAACTAAAGAATTGGTATATTCTTAAGGCACGTATCGTTTTGTATGAAATCTGGCACGTATAGTTTTTTATGAAATCATCTCTGGCATTTGTTTCCTATTTTTTGGTAAGTGGAATTGGTATTTTCTTAAGCCACGTATCTTTTCGTAATGAAACCTTCTCTGCAACTTGAAATCTTCTCTGCAACCTGGCATTTGTTTCCTATTTTTTCGGTCAGTGGAATTGGTATTTTTGTAAGTTACGTATCTTTTCGTAATGAAACCTTCTTTGCAACTTGGCATCTGTTTCTTATTTTTTGGTTAGTGGGATGTATGTTGCTTGCAATGCTACTTGGAATAGAGAAATCAATGTTTTTGGGCAAATCACCTTCTCAGCAACTTGGCATTTGTTTCTTATTTTTTGGTTAGTGGGATGTATGTTGCTTGCAATGCCACTTGGAATAGAGAAATCAATGTTTTTGGCAATGATTTGCCCAACGAAATATTCCATTTTTCGAACTCGCGCCTGTAAACTTGCAAATCAAATACTATTACTTTAATGCATGCCTTCAACCATGCATACCCCAAAAGATTCAAGCTACTATTGAAACTAGGGTCCACTTAGACCATCTGTGTGCAGGAAGGTTTTCAAAATTTTCAAGCTGCTACTGAAACTAGGGCCCACTTAGATCATCTGTGCGCAGGAAGGTTTTCATTGGAAGCCACGGAAACCAGGTAAGAAAAAAATGGAATGAAAAATATTATATTTTTACATTTATTTCTGAAATTTATTGCATAGATATTGACGATAGTTAAAACATTTTTAGGGTAAAATCAAATTCACAGGAATATTGTTGTTAAATTAAAATATTTTTAAGGTGAAATCAGTTTGACATGAATATTGTTGTTAAATTAAAATAATTTAGTGGAAACCAAATTTCTTCTTTCATTTTAAAAAATGAAAAAGCAATTTTGTATTACATCGAACGGTAGTGAAGACCAGGGCAGAAGTGAGCTCGTCTATCACCAGGAGGTAAGGATGCATTTCTTTCATACAATCCTTTCATTTCTAGAGACGTATTATGTTCACATTATTTTATTTTAAACATCCCATAAGCTTGTGAAATCAATGGAGTGCACCGTCAATTATGCAATATAGATTTCTTAATATAAAAAACCAAAAAAAACACCAGTGATAACATTCATTCAATTCTTGAAGGGTTTCATCCAATTCGTGAAGGGTTGGAAAACGGAACAATTATTTCCTTGCCATGATAGCGTTCCCTTGAGTTTGAAGAGTTTATGTTTGATTATGGCAAATAAAATAAACCATAAATTATATAATTTTCATTATGGTTGAAATCAAAGATATGCTCATACAATTTTCATCAATTGTTTGAATGGAATTTAATTAAGCACTTGATTTATTTTTGTAAAATATCGGATAGGATGTGCAAAGTCAGTTCCTTTTTGGATATCTAATAACATCCTATATATAAACACTGTGTATATTAATTTAATGTAAATTCACATTCTTTATAATTAGTCTAATTAGTCCTTTAGAGGTAATCGTGCACAATATGTGTCATTAAAAATAGTCTTTCTGTAAGTTAGTATCTCATTACACGTTCTATGCTATGAATGGAATGGCCGATGAACACTGATTGGAGTAGCACATATCTTACTTCTCTCCCTACATACTCGTTGTGCACACCAATGCTAACAGTGTAAAGTACAATCAAATCAATTTCCTTAACTAGGAGTCCAAGCAGAAGAGTTGTGTCGTTACTTTCTGACTGAAGGTTGTAGGTGCCCATCGAGTGGTATCTCCTCTCCCTCTCCCTTGATTGGTCAAGAGGTAAGAGCCATGTGAACCTTGACGCATTTGGCTTTCTAGTGCCCAAAGAAGATTTCAGATATGTCGGTTTGCAAGTTCGCCCATTATTATCGAAGTCACTTACCCAAACTAGTACAACTTTGTGTTCTTCTATCTTTTCTACTCCACTCAACTGAATCCCTATTTGGGGAATATCAGTTCTCAAAGAGCCCTCCACACACCAAAAGTGGAGTAGCTTCCACCCACAAGAGCATGTGCCATTTGACAGATAATTAGGAAGACGATTTGCAGGATCAATGCCTCCAAATTTATGAACCATTTTTCAAACAATCCCATACATTTCATTATTTTTTTACAGGAAGTCTCCACTCACATAAAATTATGGGCTCCCCTGACACTAGCATGAGCCATTTTAAAAAAATCAGGTTGAGAATTGACAGAGATCAACTCACTAATAGTATCAATTAATAGGTAAGACATGAAGGAAACATAATTACAAAATTATGTGCAGATCATTAAGCCAAGAGTTCCGAGCAAGTAGACATTACGCTGAACTAGCGTAAGATCCATGCTTGGACCATTGTTCAAATCCTTTTCTATTAACTTCAAGGTGTTGGGAATGTTGATTGCATTTCTATTGTGAGAGGATGTTGTCATTGTTGCTTCCCTCAGAGAAGACCCACTACAAGCCATGGTGTTCCTCGTCTTGGAAACCTGGAGTCCTTGTCTTGATTACTTAATTTTTTCCTCTAGGGGAAATCGGAGATACAGGCCATATGGCCCATCGGAGAATGGGCTGAACAATATGTCAGTCTGAAAAGTCTGAAAACCCTACCTAAATGCCTATGTACCCCTTGCCATTATAGTTTCCTTCCATGTACATTCCATGCAACATTAACATATATTAATTTACATATATTACATGTGGAATGAGGTGCAACTCATAAGCAATAACTATTTAGGGTGGACATTTGTTACAATGCATAGCTATTTACAAAAGAGCTAATGACATAAGCTCATATGTGTGACATCAAAATTCTTTAGATCCATTGAACAAGGTTAAAGCAACCAAAGCTTCATATAAACTTAGAGTGGACAACGTCATCCATATAAATCTCGACTTTCGTGAATTTTGTAGAGTCTATGCCTAAAGAGGCAAGATTAGACACTTGGTATGAACTAAGAATGATTTACAAGGAAGGGACTAGCCACTTCGTGGCTTTCTCCCTTGGTTTTTAATCCTTATGCCAATTGTGTGCTCTGGCTTACTACAGCCTTAGTCTTGTAGATTTTTTCTTGTGCGAACAGCTTTCAATAACCCGTTTTATGAATAATTTCATGGAATCATTTTACTCTCAATTAGAAAAACCACTTCCAAAACACATCAAAATGCAGACGGAATTACTGACACTAATGGAAATAGTTTAAGACATGGTGAGGCAATTTGTAACTATGACCACAGGTTGAACTTTCTAACACCCAAGCTTGACATTGATAACAAAATTTCATCAACGATAAGGCCACTATATTCTATTGTATTACATTTCATAAGCATCCAAACATATTTTATTAATAGGTTTTGCATAAGCATGCAGTTCATTCAACTAAAATATTATCTCACGTCTCTAGCATTTGTATCTTCAGAATGCCGTCAAGATGCCTAGGCGACTTGATGTGCAAAGTAAAAAACACTTTTATGACACTACTAGCCAAAAGGATTCCAAAACCATCCACATATAATACATATGATCCACTGCTGATTTAGCTATGCACTTTACATGTCTCCCATGATTTATCACGAGAACAATAATTTTATCCAGAAGAATCATGGCCTATAAATGTTAATAGAGCACTGAATTTTTTTCCAAAAGACAATGTCATTCCAAAGAATCTGTTACAACTGAAACACAATGTAGCACCAACAAGCTCAACATGAATGCAGCTACATATGTCTCCAAGAGGTGCTCAAGTATGTTTACAGTCTTGCAACTATTTCCCGCATTAGCACCCCGGGGGCTGCATTTAGTTGAAACATCTACATTAGAAAACCATGAAGTTTTAGGTGCAACTATCCTATAGAAATAGTTATGTCTGTTTATCTTAGAATGTTTTACCTGGAGAACCAGTAAAGAGTTCAAATTGAGCCATGGCCTGCCTTATGAACATTTCCAACCCACTTACAACAGTAGCTCCAGCCTCCTTTGCTTCTCGTAAGAGTCTAGTAACTTTTGGTGTGTAAACGGCATCAAAAACCAGATTGTATGCTCCTAAAGCTTCCTGAACAGTAATTTGAGCATTAAAACAACACTTTGAGTTCATGTCATTGCACGAAATAAGTATCTTTCTGGGTACAGAGAACTAACCCATGTATATATATGTTCGATTATGCAAACATTGGCCATGACAATCAGGAAGTTCAAGTTCTTCCAACTAATGATCAACTAATTACCCTATTTTGCCATTCAGGTACCCTTTATGCTGCACAAAATGACAACTCAAATGCACGCTTCCTTCAAACAATAATTTTCTTTAATTAAAATTGAATTTTTATTAGCTTTTATTTTTTAATAACGTCATAAGTAGTAGCAACCCATGGACACAAAAAGACAACTCAAATGCATGCTTCCTTCAAACAATAATTTTCTTTAATTAAAATTAAATTATTATTATTTATTAATAACATCATACCTAGTAGCAACCCATGGACTTATGTAAAGAACATAAGTTCATTACATAACTTAATAATGTTATTATGACAAATGTACAAGTTTGCTATAGGTAGGCTAATTAATAATTAGTATTACCACAGGACATGTATTTATAAACGCTCATGGATTGTACTTTCCATTTTATCATTCATCTCCTGTGTTTCTTTGAAATATTTATCTCTGAAATATTTGTTATTGTGCATAATCTACACTAGAGCCTTACAAAGAGATTTTTCAAATAAAAATAGGAGATGAATGATATGAATGAAAAGTACAATCCACGTGTTCATAAATACTCTTCATATGGTAATTATTAATCAATTAACCAACCTATACATTTAATCATAATTACACTATTCTAGCCTATTTAACAAACGTATGTTCACTACAGCATACAAAACAAGTAAACTAAAGCAGAAGTACAAGCAATAGCTACCTGTAGATAGGATTGCAGTACATTACAGGCAACATAAGAGATGCTGATAGAAAAAGGTCAAGACTATGTAAGTCATACCCATGCTCAAGCTGAACTTTCTAAAACATAACTTGCAATTGGCTACTCATCACTCAATTCTGGAGCCACCATAGCTACATCATGCAAGGCCAAGTACGTGATGATTGCAAAAGGCTCATAATTGAGTCTATGACTGCAGTTTAGATTTGCTGCACTTGAGAGAAGGTAGATCCAAAAGTTCAGGCCACCTACGCCTACTTTCTCCATGTTGTACTCTGCTGCCTCTGATTGATTGCCTAAGTATGGCTTGGTTACCACCAAAGCTTACTTCACCTTTCACAATCCCTCCTTGAGATTCTCCAATGTATTCACTAGAACTTTCAGGCATCTTATGAAGCAACATATGTACCTCCAAGGCTCTAACTAAACTATATGTCATTCACCTTTTATAGCCCGATGAGAAAATTCACGGGTGATAGGGAGTTGGTGCATCCTATGATCACATGTTTGCCGCTAGCTTCATTTCTCTTCAGTCCCTCCTGACTTGTATGTGCGAGGTGAAGAGTTTTATTTCAAATGAGTGCCATGCTTTATCATTTAGTACATAAAGTGGATGGGCAGACCATAGCTAGGCTAGTGCACTAGGAGACTTTTGGAGAGGAATTGCCATTAGCAAACCTTTGGTAAAGATTCTCCGCTTGGTTGATGGGGACAAACCTGTAATGGGCTACTTGTATGAGGCCATGGATGGGGCCAATGAAGGAACAATACACTCCATTGCCCCATTCATGCTACAAGGCTCTACCTCAACATCGTGTTCTCTTTCTCATGTGGTTATAGATTTGATGCTAAGGTTTTTGACAAGATCCTCTCATGTGTTCAAAGAATGGTGCCAATTTTGCACGAATGCTTAGAGATTTCTAAAGAAATGGAGATATATAGGATGGTTGCTGGAACATCAGGCTTTTCTATAGTTGTTCAAGATGGGAAGACTAGAATCCTAGGTAAGATTCATTTTGCTTCTATTACCCCCTTGAAAATGTATGGTTCTTTTTGTATTTTCATGGGTCTTTCTTCTCTCACCGAGCACAACAAAAGACCCTTGGAATCCAGTAGCAGTTATAGCTTGATAGAGGCATTTTCAAGATCACATTGATTAACGATATGAGCAGGAAGAAAGCCCTAGAACAAGCATGCCCTACCAATGGGAGATCAAGAGCATGAAGGAGAGCAAGCACCCTAGCTTGGAGGAGGCCAAGACATGTCAAGCAACAAAGGAAAGACTAAGTGGAGGTACACCCTAATTGGAACATTGTTTTGGTCAAAGGGGATCATTTGATGATGAACATTCCACTTCAAGGGAGCGTTGTGGCAAAACTTGATCATGAATCTACCCTTTGCAAGAGGGATGTTTGGTGCAAAAAATTAAAAATGCTTTAAAACATGACAAAATGACTTTATGGGGCATTACACATTATTCAAGGCATATTCCACACATTTGGAGGCATGTTTCTCCTTTTGAGGTATCTGGGGCAAGGACACATTGTTCAAGGCCTTTTCTACATATTTGGAGGCATGTTTCACCTTTGAGAGGGGCTTTGGACTGAGAACACTTTGTTCAAGGCATTTTCTACATATTTGCTTTGCATGAGGAGATGACATGTAGCATTGCTGACCCTCAAATGAATAATAAATACATGCTTTTAAAGGATCTCATGAAGTATAAATATGACAAGTGGCAATATGCGGCCATTTTATTCATTCAAAAGGCAAAAAAGTGTGCTACACTTAAGGAGGTTTCTAGGGCCTTCTAAAATGAGAAATTATTTTATGAATTAGGGTTTGATTTTAAAGATATAAATAGAGGAGAGAATTCATTTGCTAGAGACATGGTTGGAGTTGTGGAAGAGCACCTCCAAGCTTAGTTGAATATCTAGTGGGAGGAAGAAGTCAAGGGACATGTTTAATGGGAGGTTTCTCATATTTTTCTTCTTTTATTGGGTGGCTTTGATGGCTGGAAAGTACCAGTGTAGATCTACTAGAATAATCTTTGTAGAAGGCATTTTTGTTCCAATAAGAGGAAATTAGGAATGAGGTGAAACCCCCCCTTTATGTCGTCGTAATTATTGGGTTTATTTGAAGGATATTTGTTGTTGTAACGTCTTGGTTAGGACTGTTCAATCTATTTTGAAGGCTGCCTTAGCCATGATTTCAAGGTTAGGTTTGGTACATCTAGACTCTCTTGAACTTGGAGACAAATGTATTTGTTAAGCCCTAGATATTGTGACATTACATTTCTACTATTATAAGTGTTGTCTTTATTGGTCAGCTAGGACCTTAATTGTAATTGTACCCTTTGTCTCCTGTTTATACTAAGGAGATCTAGTTTTAGAGATTAGCTCATCTTGTCTTGTATGTTGGATATATCGTAAAAGGCGGTTGGCCCATTGAAAAGGCTTATTATTCATTGCCTTTTATCACTATCAAGGTGTGGAGCTACTTTTCTTTATGTTTTTATGCTATTTGGTAAACTTGGTTTATAACATTTGGTTTTAGAGTATACAGTCCTTGGCTTGGCTCCCTTGAAATGAGCCATCTTTCCATTTTCCCTATAATTTTTTTTGGGATGTTTCTGTTAATGCTCAACATCGGCATGATTCTCAAGGGTTGGAACATAACCATTGAGATGAAGATATCAAATTGTGTCGCCTCGATATTCCATCTACACCATCATGTCCAGAGCGACATGCTCTTCCCATCTTTACTCACTTTGGTCATTTGCGTCATCACTTGGTCTCTACGTCTCTCGTGGGAAGTGTCATCATGCGTGTTGTCATGGTGTAACTACATCTAGTTTTGAGGTCTGTCATTTCTTGTTATACATGTCATGATATGATTTTCACACCATTGTGTCCAGGGGAAAATGCTTGTCATGTCCATGTCTTGTCTCGCCATTTTTTCTTTCATATGACCCCTACAACAGACTTGCAAAGTTGCGTCTTATGTGTTGTCACAGCTAAGTCTAGTCAAGTTTTGGCAGCTTGTTGTTTCTTTCTATATGTAGTCAGGTCTATGCCATTGTGTTCAATTTGAAACGCTAGTCACACCTATATTTCATTTGGCCAAATCCGTCACCATTTGACCCCTTCGACACTCTATTAAAGTTCGCCATGAAAGAGATTTTGTGTCTTGTCAGTGAAATTTGGCAATTTCGCATCCTCCGATAAATTCGGCGGCTTCATCTATAAATGATGTCATTGCTACGCCTGAGTCCATAAAGTTTGAAAATTCCCCCCTAGGTGCTCCCTTGCAAAAATCACCTATGTCCATGGTTTTTAAAGAAAGAGAAAGCCGCCCCCCCCTTTTTTCGCCTCTTTTGCCATATTTCCAAGTGAGAAATAAATTAAAATTTTCCCTTTGAGCAATTCTTTAATACAATTATCATTTCCCAAAATTGAAAAGTAAAAGGGACCCCCTTTTCCCAAAGCTAAATATTTTAAAGTTGCCCCCCTTTTACAATTCCCGTTGTTTTAATATTAAAAAAAACAAAATGTAAAATGTAAAATTAAAAAATATAAAGATCCTTTCAAAATCCCTTTTTTCCATTTATCCCATAACCCATTCCCTTTTCATTAATCCTCTTCCAAATTAAAAAAAATGGTATTTCCATCATAGTTTTAAAACTCGGCCGGGTCTGAGTCCGAGTCGGCCAAGTTGACCGAGTTGACCTCGAGCCGAGCTGACTCGGCCTGTAAATCGGCTTGGGTGACCAGTTCAATACCGAATCGGTCGAGTCGATGTCCAACTCGGCTAGTTCGATACCGAACCGGTCAATTCGCCCGAGTTATGGGATGACTCGCCCGAGTTGATCTGAGTTGATGCATGGAGTTAAAAGACATTAAATTTTTATTTATTTTTAATTAATTCATGAACTTCTGAACTTCAGATATGTCTTGCATGTTAGTTAGGACTATGCCTATTCTTGTCTCTTAATCCGCTGACGATTTCTGCTAATGGTCATTTAGGGGACTATGGTAATTCTTGTATTATAAGCAGTTTACAGATCTTGTTACTATGCTATTCTTTCTAAACTAGAGTTACTCTCCCATTGTGAGTGGGTTAAGCAGTGTTGAGGCCCATTCATTGCCATTTTGTTGATATTTCTTGTAACTGTGAGATACTAGAAGGAAATTGTGCATGGTTGGAACTTGGAATGGTAAGTATGGAATCTAGATTTTGAACTAATGATATTTGTCTACTTTAATCAACGAAGTTTGTATATGCCTCTGAGGTTTTGGTTATATCTGAAATAGCAATTTAGCAGATGGAAAAATAATAACTAGATTGAATATGGAAAGAATCAAATAAAATAAATTAGTGAATTATGCCATAAATTAGTGAATTATGCCACCCTACAGGCCATTTAGACCTTCTTTGATTATGTATTTTCATTTTGTTCCAATCTTCCAGATATGTATTGCATAATACACTTCGTGCCATTTTGATATGTTCACCCTTCTATGGTATATAGTATATACATGAGCAGACTTTGGATATTTTGTCTCCAATGCTTTGGAATCATGGATTAGAATCTTTAAAATATTTTTTCTTTAAAATTTAAATATTTTATGTGTTTTTTAGTGAACCGAGTCATTAAATTCAAATCGGCCGAGTCATTACCAAGTCTGAGTCTGAGTCCAAGTTGACCCTCAGTCGATTCCGAGTCCGAGTCCGAGTCCGAGTTTTAAAACATTGATTTCCATGCCCCTTCCCATTCCCATCGAATTATAGTAAAAAGATATAATAAAAATACAAACCCCTTTCTCTTCTAACTCCCCCCTTTTTTTCCGTAACTTCGTCCCTCCCCTTTTTATTAATAAAAGAAAGAACCCCACCTCCTTTTCCCGTCCCTGCTTCTTCATTTAGTGTTCCCAAAAACTATATAATGAAAAGTTTTTAAATTTCCCAAAACCCTAAGCTAGCCCGCCACCTCACTAGGGAGGTAGGCAACAATGATGTCGACAAGGATGAAATGAATCAAAATAGCGACACACAACTATAGGCAATGAATGAATGCTCACACAAGGGCAAAGGAGGTGGGAAAGCAACCCATGAGGCATCAATGCGTACACAGGCAGCTAAGAGGATGAAAAGTGCACATCAATGAAACACTTCACGATGGCAACCTAGGGATTGTCTGCAAGGCAGAGAATAAATTGTAATCCACACCAGAGTGAGGGAGGTACCAGAACAACCATCGGTAGCATCGAAATAATGCACAAAAGGAACACAACAGGACAGAGGAGGGTTCGCGTTCACTGGCCAAACCCTACAAGCCTTGACAAGAGACAATGCATTGGCATCAGAGGTTAAATTTGGCGGGCACCCTTACCCATCGACTAAATTTTTTTTAACGGTTTTGTTCCCAAAACTGCCCTGCATATAACTTTTAATAAAACAATTTACCCTTCAATTGAAATTTATTCCTGAGCAGCTAAGAAGTTGTGAAATTGGGAACTCCTATTGAGAATCTGTCTAAATTTCCAAATCAAATCGTTTGATCTAAATAAATTTTAATATTGCAGAAAGCCCAATTGGATTCATTAAATTGGTTGTTCCAACGCATTTGTAATCTCCATGCAGATCTAAACTGCACTGAATGATTCAAATTGTCCAGGTGATCTAACAACAGAAAGTTTCCTTCAGAAATAGAGGAATTTCATTTGATTTCCCAGGTTAAGGCTAGATGGTTGATCCAGTAGACTTTGTCAATGATTTACTAGCTCGCGTATGCATTTCAAACCTGCGCCAAAGACCTCTTGATGTTGAAACTCCAGGAGCGAGTTCTAGAAAAATTACTTGAACCGTCAAGTAAAACAGAAAATTTAAATGCTCCTTAATTTAATGTGATTTAGATGCTTTTTTAGTATCTAAACCATTATCAAACACTACTGATTTATTTTTCAAATTTACAAAACACCCAAAGAAAAAGAAACTCAATAGCATTTTTTGTGGAATGGGCTAGACATTTGCTTACCATCGCAGGACTATTTACCTTCATCTTTATAAGCCCATTGGAATGGAGCAACCTTACTAAAGGCAATCAATCTTCATAAGTAGTCTGTCGACTCTGAGCCATCTAAGCAGGTTGGGGTAAAATCCTTGCACTTGGCTCAGAGGAAATGAGAGGCTAGTAAAAAGACTAATTGGAATAAAGTTTTTATTACACAGAAAACATACCAGCGTAAAAATAAATAGAGAGACAAAACATGGCAGTCCCAGGTAAGTCATGTGGAAGGATAAAGTGCATAAGATTTCTGTGGGGAAACTGGAAGCCTAATAAATTTATGGGGAGAATTTGAATGGTGATGGATGCCCATCAGGTTAGAGCTGCACGACCCAATTCAGTGATTCGTCCATACAGAATTCGAGAATTGTCCAAGCTTGGAAAATCGCACAAAATTCTGCTCTTGGATTATTTTATTTGGGGTCTTGATTCATGAGAAATTTGCCCAATAGCTTGCAAGTCGAATTCGAAATGATAATTGCCCCTATTTGCTGCCCAATAGCTTGCAAGTCGAATTCGAAATGATAATTGCCCCTATTTGCAGCCATTATTAAAAAGTTATCAGGAGCACAAACTTCGTGCGCCTGCAGATTAGGTGAAGGGCTTGGATCAGATAATGGCTTACTTTTCTCAGAAGCCTCTCTGCAATTTCTTGTAAGTGTATGAATACCCTACTGTCAACCAGCCTGGTATCTGACCATGTTAATTTTATGTTCGGTAGTTACTAGTTTCAATCCTTTCAGATTTTGTTGTCTATAGACTGTACATCATGTTTTTTTTTTTTTTTTGAAATGATAAAAGAAAATCAGCCCACACACTATGTTGGATTTGGGATTTGATCTTTTATGCCGGAGCCTGTGAGCCGTAACCCAATGTTTATGGATGGATATCTGTGGATAGCTCTTACACGTTGTTTCCATGCCCATCATATGTAATTGTAATGGCTGATATTGTTCACAACGAACAACCCTAATTTGTAATTGTGCAAATCAAACAACCCTAATTTCTATTCTCAACGATGGTTACAGTTGGAGATTTTTCCACAGTTAATCCAAAAACTTTAAATACAAGTAAAATTCTATGAAACAATGTACTTAGGTTTGGATTTGGATGAATTCTAAACTAATCCAGGACACACAAAATTGAAATGATACAAATCAAAGAAGCATACATGTTAAGGGAATAAAACTCAGAAGTGCCATCATGGCACCGGCCTCGGTATCGATGGCTGCTTTGAATTTCTTTACAAATGAAGACGATTTGTTCTTTTGGGAAATTACAGCAAACGGACAGAGTCTATTTGGTTCCCGATGGAATCTTGCGCAGAATCACAGGGCGGTGGAGGATAATAACTTATGTCAACCAATCAAAACCTAAATTTCAGATATATATCCATGCAGGCTGCAGCTTGGCTTACCTCTTCTGCCGAAGTCTGAGACCGGATAATTTGAATGGTGTACTAACCTTGCAAGGTTCGGTGAAGCCTGAAGGAAGTTCCGGAGACTGGAGTCACTACTCACACGGACACCCTGTCCAGGCCTCAAGGCTCAGGGAGTCAAGCCGCAAGCGTGCCCAGTGCCCACTGCAGTCTGCGACTCTGCCCAGTGCCGCGTGAGGCGAATAGTTCGAAACTTGCAAGTTCCAACGATTACTGCACCACCTGCTCCTGGAGGCTGGAAGCCTAGAACAACTACTGCATCTGCTTCTGGCCCCTGGGACTGGTCACTGCTAATTGGGTTACGGGTAAGTCTAGATGATATTGGATCCTTCGAAGTTCGGCTTCATGATTTCATCCTATACGTAGTGTACTGATTCACTGAATAATGAATTCGCCTTCCTAAATTCCTAATTCCTATACTTACTAACTTAGTGTGCACTGTGCATTTACGATACCCGACAACTCACCTGCCAGGCTGCCAACCTGGGCATTAAATTACACCTATTACCACCCAACAACTCTGTACTAGTGTAGGCTATAGCCAAGCTGCCAACCGGACTGTTGCGGCGCTACCAGCCTGCCGGAGGCTCGGAGCCTGGAGCCAGGCTGGAGGCCTTCAGGCTTCACATCTTTAATTTCAACTATTCATGCTTGAGTTGATGGGCCGAGCCGCCGATGCTATCATGCTATAATATATAATTTATAATATATATAATATAAATATAATATATAATTTATAATATATAATTTATAATATATATAATATAAATATAATATATAATTTATAATATATATAATATAAATATAATATATAATTTATAATATATATAATATAAATATAATATATAATTTATAATATATATTAAATTTACATACATAAAATTTACATACATAAAATTTACATACGGGTATATTTTGACCGTGCCCGTCAAATTGACGATTTTTAAAATTTAATACACTTCATTGTTGACATGTATATTCTACGTCGACGAGTAATTTACGGGTAAAAAGCCAAAAAACGGGTATACGGGTGTCAAATTTAACCCTTGATTGGCATGGAGGGAAAGGAAAAGGCCACGCGGATTAGAAGGAAGGTTGTACAAGTAGCTGGCAACCGAGGAAGAAAGCAGGTAAATCAGCTAACAGGTCAAACATTTGAAAGAACAAGAAAACACCCACCTACAAACTTGTGAGCAAAGAGAGCGGGGACATAGAAATGACCCGCAACACCAAGCCAACGAATAAAAAAATAAGCCAACAAAAAAAAGATGTAGATCCTCAGAGAGCAAAAACACTCACGGGTAAGAGTGCAAGAGAATAGAAAACAACCCACGAACCCTAGCTAGTAGTGACCTAGACAAAGCAAGTCGTAGGCAGAAAAATACACACACAGGCCAAGGCAGGGATATCCAGCACGTACGAGAGGAGGGTAGTAACACAGCAAATTAGAGGGAGAGGCACGAAGAGAAAGGAAAAGAAGTGTAGGAAGGCGTGATAGAATGATGCATGGAGCGATGAATAGCGCATGAGTCACAACTCACCTAGTAGGCATCCAAGAGGCTGAGAGCAAACTGAACTTAAAAAAACAAAAAATGCAAAGGATCCACAACCAAGTTAAGCAGCTTTTGGTCTAATGCCTCTCTCCCAGAGGCTCGATTAGTTGAAGCCCCATAATGTACAACCTCAGGTGATAATAGCTCTTATGTAGAGAACTCGACATCCATTGGATGAAGCACCTTGTGTGTCATTGCATCCATAGAAGTGTGTTGTCTTCCAAAAACAGTGGAAGCACAGCCAAATACTACCTTCTGGGAACCCGAGGAAAGGTAGAGGTAAAATCCCACCAACAAAGTGCGAAAACGGTGAACTAAACATATGTTTTGTTCATGGGGTATGCTACAATCGAATATTTTGTTCAAAAACATTCAGAGCGTGTCACGCCCGCAAACCCTATCCAAGGAAATATGAAAATCCCATGATCGAATCGAGTAGGAAAAGGCCGATATGATCCACCGACCGAAGACAAAAGGCAAGGCAGATTATAGTGCTTCATGACAGTCTCACCGTCAGGATCTCGTGCAAGGCAAGGCTATCTGTTTTCAATCGGATGGATCGACCCTTTCGATCATTCTTGCAATTGGTGGACCAACTGAGCCAATCATGGATTAGAAATTATTAGCAGCTTTTGAGGAGTGTGTTGTGGATTTAAAGTGTTGAAGTTATTAATTTCCTTATACTAAAAAATAAAAGATCATTGCTAGTAAACTAAACAGTCCTAGATATCAAGGATTAAGTTATTTGCCATGTGAAAATGAGTGTTTTTAATCTAGTTACGACTCCTCCTTAACTCACCCACCCAAGAAGAGGATAAGGACAACAAGAGGGTTGAGTCCCAATCACGTATTGAAAGAATTAATTGGAGAACAAGAGGTTTGAGTCCATAACTTACCATTCCAAGATCCACACCATCTTGGGTTCAACTCGAGACCAAGGAACTAATTCATTTCCAAGATTGATATGAGAAAGTTTGATGGTAATGGTCCAACTTTACAAAAGGTAACTCTTCAATCCTTGTATTTAGAGCTTGATCAATATGTGTGGCACCAATTGCTTTGTGATCGTAAAATGAACTCTATTGTCTCTTGCTCTGTATTTACATTATGGGAATATTTAAAGAGCAACACCTTCTTTAGCCAATTGATAAATCTCAAGCAAAGAGATCTATTTATAGAGCACATTAAGCACTTTCAAAAGTTGAGTCTTAGAGTGAAGAACATTCTGGAGGATAATTTGTTGGGTCTCTTTATGGGCACTTTAAAGGAGAGCATTCAACATGAGCTATGTTTATTCAAACTTAGATGGTCTAGGTGGATCTAAGAACGCTAAAAAATCAACCATCTCAAATGTTAATGGGAATGGCACCATTGCGTAGAGCTCGACAAGAGATTTCCAACGACGCTTGAATCACCTCAAACGGACGTCGTATGAAGAGGTTATGATGTTTTGAAGTTTTTGGGAAACAACAAAAAATGGCTTGTAGGGATGCCATGTGGTAGCACTAGAGAGTGCCACATGGATTTGTACAAATGCTGACGTGGAAATCTGTACGATGATGTAGTAGCCTGTACAAGTACAAATGGCAACACTAATGACATGTGGCAGGGGTGACTGATGTGGCAGAGGACATGACACTAACGTGGTGGTGACACATGGTAGGCTAACTGGGATATAATGCTGACGTGGCGGCGGACTAGGAAGATGACTGGCATGTTGACTAGGAGCACTACGCAGTGACATGGCCTAATGAGAGCACGCCACATGGCACCCTCGATCAGGCCAAAAGGGCCCTTATCCATCCAGAAAGCTCGCCAACGGATTCGAACTTGTAACCTCCAATTCATTAACTAGGCACCTTACCATTATACCACGTATGGGATTTGTTAACCATATCCGAAATTTATTTATTTATGTTTAGACTATTGTATTGTGGCACGAAAAAGAGGGGCCGACGAGGCTTGAACCTGCAACCTCCCCATAACAGTTACAATAGACCAACCAATGCACCAACGATGCTTGTTGTTATGCCAAATACGGAATATTATATTTAATTTTCCTTTGAAGTGGTTCTAACGAGAATTAATGGCGCGGGGCCTAAGTTTGAGTCATGAAACATATTATAGAGTGTTACATGGTACCAATACTAGCGCACCTTCAGCTATGCCGCAGGGAAAGGGTCACTTTTCCTAACTAGAAGGGGTGTTTTTCGGCGTTTTCTGAGTGGAGGTTATGGCCAGACCCTTTGGTTCTTCTCCTGGGAGTACTATGGCTTAGTGGCATTGCTGACTGCCCCATGAAAGGGCTTGAAGCCCTGAGGTTGGTGTCTAGGGCTCCTAGGGGTGGGTCACTGGGTCACATGACCCCCCCACCTGTTTTATCATTCCGATGACATTTCTCTCAGCACTGAGGCTTTGGTCTCTCTTCCAGGACACCATATACACCCTCCTGGCCTCTCTACATCACATCGCCCTCTCTTTTTGGGCTCCTTGGCATGATGACATCATCCTTTGTACTAGGCCACATTGCTTGATATGGGGGGGGCATTGAGGGATTTTCAGCTGTCATAAATTGACATTGTAACAACTTTTATAATGTTGTTAATACCTTCTTATATGGTCTGAAATACACTACTATTGGCTGCTAATACAATTATGATAAGCTTGCATTTGACATTTGAACATTCATGAGAAAGTTGGTTGAAAGTGTGGACTATATTACTTATTTCATTCTCATATCTCTCAATTGATATACTACTGTTACAAGTAATCACTGAAGTGGCTGTTACAATACTGTGTGTACTCCCTCGTAGTGCTTGGAAGTCGCTTGTCATAAAAAGTGCTTGGGTGTTGAAGCGCTACTAGTAACACTGAAAACTTAAAGATACATTTATTACTCTTTTGTGCATTCAACTTTCCACTGTATGAATGACTGTCATAGCTGATATACAATGTTAGACATCAATTCTTGCACTTATCATTGGTACCTACACTCACTTGATGGTCTATGTTATGAGTACTTTGACTTGATATATTTGGAATCTACTAAGTACCTAATTAACTAGTATTGTCTTCTTCATTCGCAAAAACATATCATTAAACTTTTCTTTGATTTAACTTTTAACCATTAAACGAGAGCAGTGGGATACCCAGCGCCCACACCCCATCCCCCCAGGGGGGATTTGTACTTGTGTAAATTTTTGTGATTGATTTTTTCTAACACAACCATCACACACACACATTTTAACTGCAGGGTGTATACTTTAACAATCAGTTTCAGAAGTTTTAATTTTTCATTTAACTTTCGCAAGTGTAAAGTAGAAATAAAACCAGTTTCGTCGCCACAAAGTATGCTCTCACCACCACCTAAAGGCATCGCCGATTAGTGGTGGTTGATCAGAAAGTGACGCATAAACTTGGTGAGTCATATCTTTCCATTTTTTGCAATTTACTTTATCAAGCATTTTTTTTCCACAATACAATTGTTCAAACAAACTGGAATTTACATTTGGTTCATAACTAGAGTATGCTCTTTCCCCTTGCGGGCACTTTGCCTGGGCCTGTGGGAAATCAAAAACTGTTGTGGCCACTTATTAATTTTTCCACATCTAATTTAATATTCACTTAATAAAATCAACCACCCGTTAACATAAGTGAAAATCCGACACTTCAAATTAGATTTTGTGTGGGGAAATTCTTCAGAGGACGCGAGACCAACTAGGAGGCAACCTCAAGGCATAGCTAGGCTATACTTAGGCTATACCCTAGTTTGGTATAGTGTTGAACACCGCCTTAGAAACTCCATTCCAGCCCACATGTTCTCGTGAGGAGCCATCGATTTGTAATTTCCGGACATTCCTCCCTGTACCTCACCGTATCTTGGAAGTTCCCCCTTTTTCCTAACAAGATCAAATCCATAATAATTTAAAAGTAAACAAGAGACATTTTCACTACATTTTCCCTTTCAACAGCTCTACTATATTGATTTTTTGACTCCATAAGGCACTGGTCATCGTACTTTTCATTTGTTTAATATCTTATCAATATCGTGCATCTATTTGGCAGTCATATTAATTTTGCTGGTGAAAGCAAGCTTTAATTTATTTGTGCAAGTCTATTTTGGAACCCTTCTAATCAAAACTTAAAAAAAATCCTAAAAACACAAACACCTTTAACCATTTCATCGAAATTTCTAAAGACCTTAGAAACTTTCCTTAGGGACTACCCCCCTTGGCTTCGTTGGGAGTTTTGCCTAAACGGAGGAGTCAAGATCAGGTGACAGCCTTGACTCGAGACTTGCCCCCAAGGGAACACCGAGCAGTAGCATAGATTTTATGTTGCGTTAACCAGGTGTGCTGATACAGCGGCAACAACCCCAAAAGCAAAAGATCCTGCATGGATCCATGCAGATGTTGGTGATGGGGAGATGTATTGCAAGTATTGCAAGAAATTGATCGAGGGGGGATTTTTAGGCTTAAACATCACTTGGCTGCCATCAAAGGCCAAGTTAAGGCATGTAAAGCTCCACGAGATGTTATTGGATAGATTAGAGCTAATTTGCAAGAACACTTTCAAAAGTTTGAAGAGAGTAAGGCTAGGCAGAAAAAGATAGAGGAAGAAATAGGGAAGAAGAGGAGGCTTGCTGAAATGATGGGTGGGATTGGGATATATGCTCCTAATTCAAATGAAGGCTCTTCATCTATCCCTTCTACCACTTTTAGGGATCCTTTCTAGTATCTTCCACCCTCCAAGACTACACAAGATAAGGGCAAAGCCAAAAAGAGGGGTAACATTGAAAGCTATTTCACACCTCCCACCACCTTTGCTAGTGCCAATGCTTCTCAGTTGCAGCATCCAACACAAATTCATCCCACCTTAGGTGACCACTACAAGAAGCAGTACAAAGAATTTTCCCATGAGTACATAGCATGATGGTGGTATCATGATGATGTCCCCTTCAATGCTGCTCGCTCTTCTTATTACCAACCTATGTGGGATGTCGTTGTAGCTGTTGGTAAGGGATGCAAAGGCCCTAGTATGCATGACTTGAGGGGATCTCTTTTGCAAAAAGAGATCCTTTCCATAGATGAATACCTCAAGGAATTCAAAGCTTCATGGGTACACATAGGATGCACTATCACGTCAAATGGATGGAGAAATCAGAAGGGCTGTAACCTTATAAACTTTATTGTCTCTTGCCCACAGGGAACCATGTTTTTGAGATCATGTGATGCATTTGATCAAGTGAAAGATGCAAATATGTTATTTCGTCTTTTGGATGATATTGTTGAGGTGGTGGGGGCAGCTAATGTTGTGCAAATCATCACAGATAATGCCTCTAACTATGTTATTGCTGGTAAGATGTTAGAGGAAAAACGTAAAACCATATTCAGGACTCCATGTGCGGCACATTGCATAGAACTCATGCTTGAGAACGTATGCAAACATGACTGGATCAAGTACACTATAGAGTATGCCAAAAGCATCACCAAGTACATCTACAACCACGGTTAGGTATTGAGCTTGATGAGGAGACACACACAAGGCAGGGAGCTTGTTAGGCCTGCAGTTACTAGATTTGCAACTCACTTCCTCAGGTTGCAAGCTCTTCTTTCCCAAGCACAAAACTTGGAGCAGATGTTTTCAAGTGATGAATGGAATTCATCTCATTGGGCCTACACACAAGATGGAAAAGACACCAAGAAGAGAATTAAAAGCTCTTTATTTTGGAAAAAAGCAGTAGAGGTTGTGGAAATTACTGAGCCACTTGTTAAGGTGTTGCGGTTGGTGGATGGGGAAAAATTGGCCATGGGCTACATTTATGAAGCGATGGATCAGGCAAAGGAGTAGATAAAGGCAACATACAAAGATAGAGTAGCCAAGTATGGGCCTATACATGCAGCTGGGTATTTCTTGAACCCAAGGTATCATTATCGAGATCAAATTGGTCAAGATCTGAGTGGGGAGGTATCAGATGGATTGTAGACATGCCTTGAGCACATGGTCCCAAATGAGGCGGATGAATTGGAGATACATAGGCAGATCACCTCTTTCAGCATCGCCACAGGTACCTTTGGCAAAAATGTGGCTAAGATTGCAAGAGAGGTGGACCAACCAAGTAAACAATTCCATTGTTTTATTAAATTATATTGTTTAACTTTAAAGTTTAAACCTTAAATTGTAAATATCTCAATTATTAGCCAAATTCACAATCTAATTTGTTGAATTAATTGCCTTGACTCTTCGCATTTGCAGCACAATGGTGGAAGCCATTTGGTGGTCAATGTAAATAATTGCAAAAGTTTGCAATTCGGGTCCTGGGTCAAACTTGCAGCTCTTCTGGGTGTGAGCGCAATTTGTCTTTGTTTGAGCGGATTCACACGAAGAAGAGCAATTAAATGATCTAGTCTTCGTGCAGTACAACTTGCGACTCAGACGCAACCAATTGATGAACAAAAGACCTGATACGGATCCCATTGTGTTGGATGATATAGATCCAATCTCAAATTGGGTAGTGGAGACCGCAGAGCCAGGGTTTGGTGGTAATCTAGATGTTGAGATGGAGGACTTGCTGGAGCCTTAGTTAGATGTAGATCCTCTATTGCCGATGCCAACAGTTCATATAGGTGTCGATCCCGAGACTCTAGGCATGGCAGGCACTAGTTGACCAGGACCTCGTACTTATAGGCAACGACGACGTGGGCATTCAGCCAGTACTACTACTGTAGTAGTAGATGACCTTGAGCCTGAGGAACCCGAGATTGAGCCAGATGTTGATGCCTTTGCTTGTCCTTCTGGTTCTTCTTGTTCTAGTTCTACAACTTCTAGCAGTGGTGATGAGTTTGATCATGATGATTGATCAGTGATGATGTATGATAGACACATATGACTGTGTAGTCAGTACTTAGTAGTAGTCACACTCACTATTATGTAGTTGACTATGTAGCATGTTGGTTTTTGGACTCTACAGGCCATATAGCCTATAGGCCTCATGGATTATGTATTTTGTTTCAGTTCCAGTCTCCTAGATATGCATTGCGTAGTACACTTTGTGCCATTTTGATATATTGACTCTTATATGGTATATACATGAGCAGACTATGGATATTCTGTTTCTAATGCTATGGAATCATGGATTCGAATCTTCAAAATGTTGTTTTTCTTAAAAATTTAAATATTTTATGTATTTTTGAGCAAACCGATTCAATAAATTCAAATCAACCGATTTATGACCATTTAATTACCTATTCCGATTCCGATTCGGAGTTGACCCTCGACCGATTCCGAGTCCAATTTCGATTTTTCAAACTATGCTTTGAATAGCATTGAGTGCGGGTCTTGCAGGTAACAATTTCAAAATTCAATGCCTTTATCTTATTTTTCTTGTATCCAATCTAGAGCTTAGTGGCCAATTTATGGCAAAAGAGTACCAACTTACAAAAACTTGCCATTTGGGTGCTTAGCCAAACATGTACCTCGTCAAGTTGCAAAAGCAACTCAAGTGCGTTTGAAAAAATACACACCAATAAGTGCAATAGGTTCAAAAATTTCAAATTAATTTATTATAAATCATAATTTATGACCTGTCACCCTCTATTCTATTTTTTACAACCCTCATACTTGTTAGAATCCCAACATCTTAACGATATGGTTTATATCCACTACAATCCCTTGCTATGGGTGAAACAACTTGAGAGAACACCTAATGTGGAGGCCATTTCATTGGATTGGATTGCGTAATGTCCTCTTCTGCTTAAGTAGTGAGGACCATCCCGCTAACCTATTTGATTCCCATAGGTTCGAACGAGCACTTACAGTCAGGGAATCAACTGAGGATTGATGCCATATAAGAAGATCTAGGGCATCAATATTATATCATCATTTGATGGACAGGGGCCATCTGAGCCAAAGGCCACCTGCATGCATGACATTCGAGCATTATTTCATGATGCATGCACCTGATTGAGTCTCCAGGCACCTGCATGCAAGTCAACTACGAATTAGAAGGTAAAGTGACCTAATTAGGTCAAAAGTTAGGTTATTTGCAGTTGAGTGTTATAAAAGAGAGGTGAAGTGAATGGAGAAAGAGACTTATATGATTATTGAATTCAGAATTCGAATTGGAGAGCTCAGCAAGCTAAGTTGGGGTTGAGTGCATGCTCAGCTAACTGGTGTATTTCAGCAGCGAAATCTATCTGCCCTAGTTCATCATCAGGTTGGATCATCTAGGTTCAACGGTGCTTCATCATCAGGATCTATTCATCAGTTGCTTCAGGAGATTGAGTTATTCTCTGGATTGGGGGATTCGCTCTCCTTGCTTGGGCGCATTGCTCAATTAGTCACTCATTCGTTTTACAATCTGCAGGGAGCAGAACCTCTGCATGCTGCTCCCATCCTTCTCAGAGTGGCCATATTACCCTTCCCTTGGAAGAAGGGCTTCTCTATTGGACTCTTGAGAGAGTTATCAGCATTTATATCTATTGGAGGACGTTTGCATGCCTGAGGGCGAATTACTTTGGAGAGACATTCACGTTTTGGGCTATTGAACCATCACATCTTCTGCATGTAGCTTCTATCATCATCAGAGGGGCACTATAACCCTATTGCACCTTGTCTGGGTCTTCATCAGTCAAGTATCATTTATTACGGAGCAGTTATAGCTTGGAGGAGGGCGCACTTATCTCTAGGAGGACGACTTGGCTTATCTCCTTATTCATCCAGCATAATATTTGCATGCGGGGATCATCCTCATCGACATTAGCAGATCTATATACTGGTATGTACATGCATTAATTCCTCCTACTTTCTAGCATTTCAGTATTTTCTAGGGTACGGATCTGCATGCAATTGCATGCATGTAGAGATCAGGGTTTACTTTCATATTATGTTGAGACATAAGCCTACTAGCCATCTACAGTACACAAAAAAAAAAAAAATATATCATTTTGGGATATTACAGTGGTATCAGAGCATGTTCCTTGCTAGCTGTGGGCATGCAAAATTGTAAATGAATTCAGAAGCTCCATACAACATTACTTACCGGAGACAGAGGTTTAGAAACAATGATAGAGGAGAAGAAGAGTTAGAGGGCATAGAGTTGGGGGATAGAGAGTATCAGTTTGGAAAGGGCAAAGAAACAATGGCCGATGATTATAAAACAACTTTCAATAGTCTCATATCAGCTATAAAAGAACTCACTACTGGACAAAAGGAAATGATGAGTACCTTCAGGCAAATGACAGAGAAAAATGGGCCCACCCCACACAGTCCCTTCTTTCCCAATAGTGATAGGGTATCCACCAGTAGTAGTGGGGAACACTTACATACCAACATGTAGAGCCATCCCATATATACAGCAAGCCATCCCGACCTACTATGACTCACTTCTTGGATAGCCCAGCTGCAGTGCCTCTAGCGCAAGTAGAACCAGAAGAATCCATGAGTGCCTATTTGAGAGAGTATAGAGCTTTAGGAGATGACTTTCATTCAGCCATGACCTTCACTAATTTCTGCCACTTTAAAAGTAAGAACCGACCTAGAGCTTACAATAGGCCATTCACCCAGAACTATGAGTTACAGCGCACCGTAGGGAAATTGACTATCCCTACCTTTGAGGGTACCCGGGGTGGCCCAGTCTAGAATTGGGAACAGAAGATGGATACATACTTCTAGCTCAACCCCATGATTGAGACAGATGCCATTAAATTGGCTACTTTGCATTTGGATGGAGAGGCCCATGAGTGGTGGTACCACGGGTTGGTGACGTTGGGTCACAACACCATCACTTCCTATTCTGACTTTACACAGAGGCTCAATGAGCGATTTGACCGGAAGGACCCTGAGGTGCATTTTAGAGAGCTGGCACAGCTCAAGCAGACAGGCAGTGCAGATGCATTCATTTCAGAGTTTCAGAGGGTGGCAGTCATGGTGACAGATATTTCAGAGAGCAGATTGATTATGCTATTTATTGAGGCTCTCACTGAGCCCTTACGTGGATGGGTCAAATCCTATAGACCCACCACCCTTAGCCGATGCCATCAGTCGAACTAGAGATTTGCAGGAGGCAGTACCCAAGAATAGATTTCCTCCCAAAACTAATTTCCCTATCAAAGAAAAAGAGAGGAAACCCTTCCAGAAAGACTGGCCCAAGAAAGAAAGGATGGATAAAGATACTCGCCAGGACCTTAGAAGAAAAAAGTTATGTTTCACTTGTCATGACCCATGGGAGCCAGGTCACAGATGTTCAGGGAAGGGAAAGGCCTACTACATAGAGGCCTATTCAGACAGTGGAGAGGATGAGGATTATCAAGATCGGGAGCAGGCAGCGACACCAGAGATAGTTGATGAGGGACAGCCCTCAAGAGGTACTATTGCTACCATGACAGGGGTCCCTAGATTCCACACTCTCCGGATCAAGGGTACCGTACAGGGCCACATAGTGGGAGTACTGATAGATGGTGGGGCATCCCACAATTTTATTGATGCTGCATGGGTTAAAAGGAAGAGCATTCAGACTGAGATTTTTGGGGGATTTTCAGTAGCTGCAGCAGGTCATACCATGGAGTGTAGTCAGAGGATTCCAAAATTAAAAGTAACACTTGGAAATTATACGGTGATAGAGACATTCTATGTGGTAGATGTACCTGACATGAATGTGGTATTAGGAGTTCAGTGGTTGTATTCCATAGGGAAGTATTCCACGAACTACCAGACCATGGAGATGGAGTTCACAGGAGCAGAGGGACAGAAGTTAGTATTGAAAGGGATGAATACCTACCCTCCCACAGGAGTGACATCACATAGGATGAAGGCAGTACTCCGACAGGGAGATATTGAGTGGGCTGCAGAGTGCATGGTTACCTTCAAGATACCACCAGATAAAGCCACACAGCATCCAATAGATATAGAGGCCTTGCTGCAGAAGCACAAGGCAGTATTCGGAGACCTTCCAGCAGGTCGGCCACCAGATAGGGGATTTGAGCACATTATTGAGTTAGAGGAGGGGACTCAAGCAGTTATCACTACTCCTTACAAGCATCCCAAGAGGTACAAAGATGAGATTGAGAATACAATCAAGGAACTACTCAAGTTAGGGTACATCAAACCTAGCTCCAGTCCATTTGCATCTTCAGTAGTGCTAGTGAAGAAAAAAGATGGAATCTTACGCATGTGCATCGACTACAGGGCACTCAACAAGAAGACCATAAAAAACGGGTATCCCATCCCCAGGATTGATGAGTTGATGGATGAACTACAAGGGGCAAAGTACTTTTCCAAGATTGACCTCCGCTCAGGTTACCATCAGATTCGGGTTAGGGAACAGGATGTTCCAAAGACCGCTTTCCGTTGCCACTACAGACATTATGAGTTTCTAGTGATGCCATTTGGGCTCACTAATGCACCAGCTACTTTCCAGTCTTGCATGAACAACATCTTCAAGAAACAGTTACGCAAGCACCTTCTGGTATTCTTCGACGACATATTGATATACAACAGAACTTGGGAAGAGCATTTGAGACATCTAGACGAGGTACTTGGCATCTTACAGGAGCAATCACTATATGCCAAAATGTCCAAATGTGAGTTCGGCATGCAGGAGATGTTGTATTTAGGGCATGTGATAGGGGCCAACGGGGTCTAAGTGCACTTAGAGAAGACTCGGGCCATATTGGATTGGCCTACACCCAAAAATGTGACAGAATTGAAGGGCTTTTTGGGCCTTTGCACCTACTACAGGAGGTATGTCAGTTGATTCTCACAGATGACCGCACCCCTCACAGATCTTACCAAGGGGGCATTCAGTTGGTCGGAGACAACACGACAGACATTCGAGAAAATGAAAAAGGTAATGAGTTCATGCCCAGTGTTAGCTCTACCAGACTTTTCTCAACCCTTTGTGTTAGAATGTGATGCTTCAGGAGAGGGAATTGGGGCAGTATTGATGCAGAACAACCACCCCATTGCATTTGAGAGCAGGAAGCTCAAAGACTATGAGCGCCACTATTCGATATATGACAAAGATGTTAGCCATTCTCCATGCGCTAACAAAGTTCAGGCAGTACTTAGTGGGTGGCAGATTCAAAGTTAAGACAGATCATAACAGTTTGAAATACTTCCTAGAACAGAAAGAGTTAAACGAGAGGCAACATAAATGGGTGAGCAAGATTCAGGCCTATGACTTCGAGATTGAGTACGTTAAGGGAAAGAACAATGTAGTGGCCGATGCACTTTCTAGACGACCAACTACTTTATCCCTTATGAGCATCTCATCAGATTGGAGATCTCATCTTTTGGTTGAGTACTCCAAAGAAAAGTTTGCTTGCGAGCTATTGGATGGACAGATTCAGGATGACAGGTACCAGGTTAGTGATGACATCATATACTACACGAACATAATCTTCTTAGTTCCAGAGTCTTCCCTCAAGAAGAAGATTTTACAGGCATGATTCACCATTAGCAGGGCATTAGGGGTTTCTCAAGACCTACAGACAGATTAGAGAGAGGTTCTCATGGAATGGCCTCAAGAATGATGTGATACAGCATGTGAGAGAGTGCAGCTTGTGCCAACAGAATAAAATAGAGCACACCCACCCGGCTGGTTTATTACAACCTTTGCCTATTCCTGAGCAGAAGTGGGAGAGCATCTCCATGGACTTCATTACAGGATTGCCCAAGGTTCAAGATAGAGACTGCTTGTACGTAGTGGTGGATAGGTTGACCAAGTTTTCTCACTTCTTTGCCATTTCTTCAGATTATTCAGCAGCACAGGTAGCGGAGCTATTCTTCAGAGAGGTATTCAGACTCCACGGGTTACCCAAGACCATTGTCAGTGATAGAGATAGCAAATTCACTAGAGCCTTTTGGCAAGAGCTTTTCAGATTGGTGGGAACCGAGTTAGCTATGAGCACGAGTTATCATCCACAGAGCGATGGACAGACCAAGATAGTTAACAAGTGGATTGAGGGGTATTTGAGGAATTACGTAGCAGGGCAGCAGAGGACATGGATCAAGTGGCTACACTTAGGGGAGCATTGCTACAATACCACCCATCATATGACCATTGGGATGACTCCTTTCCGAGCTCTATACAGATACGACGCCCTAACTTTTGCAGATTTGGTATTTGGTGATAGCAGGGCCCCCAAGGCCTAAGAGTGGATTCAAGAGAGTCAAGACATCCTTAGCATACTCAGAAAGAATATACAGTCTGCTCAGAATCAGCAGAAGATATATGCAAACAGGCACAAGATTGAGCACAATTTTGAGGTAGGGGACCTCGTTTATTTACGCCTCCAACCTTACTGGCAATCATCTCTAAAAAAGAAAGGAGCGGAAAAACTCAAACCTTGCTTCTATGGTCCATACAAAATAATTCGGAAGGTCGGAGAGGTAGCATATGAGCTAGAACTACCCCCAGAGAGCAAGATTCACAAAATATTTCATGTCTCCAACCTCAAGAAGGCAGTCAGTCAGCAGATTGTTACATCTTCAGAGTTGCCCCCCTTGATGATGAGGGGCAATTGATTCTGATTCCCGAGCGCATTCTAGAGGTGCGAGAGCGGAAACTGAGGAACAGGATCATCAGAGACTACTTGGTTCAGTGGAGAGATCTGCCTATAGAGGAGGCCACATGGGAGGGAGAACAGGTATTACAACATCCATCTTTACAGTTGCTTGAGGACAAGCAAATTCGAGCGGGGAGGACTGTAATGTCCTCTTCTGCTTAAGCACTGAGGACCATCCCACTAACCTATTTGATTCCCATAGGTTCGAACAGGCACTTACAGTCAGGGAATCAGCTGAGGATTGATGCCATATAAGAAGATCTAGGGCATTGATATTATATCATCATTTGATGGACAGGGGCCATCTGAGCCAAAGGCCACCTGCATGCATGACATTCAAGCATTATTTCATGATGCATGCACCTGATTGAGTCTCCAGGCACCTGCATGCAAGTCAACTGCGAATTAGAAGGTAAAGTGACCTAATTAGGTCAAAAGTTAGGTTATTTGCAGTTGAGTGTTATAAAAGAGAGGTAAAGTGAATGGAGAAAGCGACTTATATGATTATTGAATTGAGAATTCGAATTGGAGAGCTCAGCGAGCTAAGTTGGGGTTGAGTGCATGCTCAACTAACTGGTGTATTTCGGCAGCGAAATCTATCTGCCCTAGTTCATCATTAGGTTGGATCATCCAGGTTCAACAGTGCTTCATCATCAGGATCTATTCATCAGTTGCTTCAAGAGATTGAGTTATTCTCTGGATTGGGGGATTCGCTCTCCTTGCTTGGGCGCATTGCTCAATTAGTCACTCATTCGTTTTACAGTCTGCAGGGAGCAGAACCTCTGCATGCTGCTCCTGGAAGAAGGGCCATATTACCCTTCCCCTGGAAGAAGGGCTTCTCTATTGGACTCTTGAGAGAGTTATCAACATTTATATCTATTGGAGGACGTTTGCATGCCTAAGGGCGAATTACTTTGAAGAGACATTCACGTTTTGGGCTATTGAGCCATCACATCTTCTGCATGCAACTTCTATCATCATCAGAGGGGCACTATAACCCTATTGCACCTTGTCTGGGTCTTCATCAGTCAAGTATCATTTATTACGGAGCAGTTATAGCTTGGAGGAGGGCGCACTTATCTCTAGGAGGACGACTTGGCTTATCTCCTTATTCATCCAGCATAATATCTGCATGCGGGGATTATCCTCATCGACATTAGCAGATCTATATACTGGTATGTACATACATTAATTCCTCCTACTTTCTAGCATTTCAGTATTTTCTAAGGTACGGATCTGCATGCAGAGATTAGGGTTTACTTTCATATTCTGTTGAGACATAAGCCTACTAGCCATCTACAGTACACAAAAAAAAGAAAACATATCAGTTTGGGATATTACAGATTGACACCATGGCTGTGTGGAGAGTGGAGACTGAGAGGCCTGTCATGAAGGAGGCCCTTGAATGGTTATAGGAGGAAGTGTCATAAGAGGTGTCCAAAGGAGGGAGGGGGATGTGGTAGAGGAGGATGTTCCAGAGCAGCCACCTTTACAAGAGGAGGTGGCATTTTATGAAGCAACATATATACCTCCATGATTCCAACTAAACCATATGTTATTCATCTTTTTTTTGACTGATAAAGAAATGACATAATCAGTTTGAGACATTCACTAGATCTTATTTTTCAGGTCTAATACACAGCTATAGCTCTTATACAGTTAAGAAGGAGAAAACAGTCCCTCTTACATCCTTTCTTATCCTCTGAAAGAGCATTGTCCCATAAGAAGGAAAAGAGAAACAAGACTTACTGTATGGAATCCATATCCAGCTTTCTTTGGTTGTAGAGCATAGCCATAAGGAAAAATGTTCTTTTCAGGCATGGCATCAGTGCACTTGCAAATTACCTAAACTGGTACAGGTCAATCTAGGCTCAAAAGCAAAGCCTCCAATGGTTAGCATAATATGAATCAAAATAGCTAGCATTCAGAGGATATTTTGCATTACAGAATTGCTTTGAAACTTATCCTGAAGTGTTCATCTTAGGAATTTATTCTGCAATCCCCACCCTTTGTTTAGCAATTCAAAAATTGGGCGGTCGGAAAAGAAAGTGCATTACAAACTATTTTGCTCAGGTTACTGAATGTTGTAGTCATCCCGTGAACTCTAATTCTTCAAGTGCATTACAAACTATTTTGCTCAGGTTACTGGATGTTGTAGTCATCCCGTGAACTCTAATTCTTCAGACCTCATTTGTGAAGGAACGAACTTAACTCAGAGAACCACTTAGCTTAGATGATATCCTTGACATCTTGAATAGCCTTGCATGGTCTTAGGGGAAGTTCAATTTGTTCAGAGATAATATTATTATCTCTGAAGAGATAAAAATATTAGTGCTTTCCAAATATGCAGTTATTTTATGGGTGTTCATAGCTCATTTCCAGGAGTATATTCACTAAAGCTTTCCTAAATATCTCACACATATTCTCTTGTACTTATCAGTTATCCTCTTACCTAACATTTCCTGTACCATGGATCTGTATCTTGTGGTTTCAGGGAAATTTATTCATTATCATTACTGTTCCTGCATGACTGCTTTGCCTACTTCATGCCACTGAACCTACCACTCTCCATTGTGATTACCAAGATGTTCCAGTTGGTTCACATTAGTTACATGTGAGGTTTCCTTGACATGTGGTTGTGCCAATTATTAAATCCAGTTGATATGCGGGCATGCTATCTTCCAGGATATTAGTTCTCCAACTAAGGATCAGGTCATCATAAAACTACATAGAAATTTTGTTCATCTTAACATCCAATTATAGTAAATACAAAAGAAGAAAAATAAATGATGTATAGTCTAAACATAATGGAGATCAACCATGATAAGTCTACATAACAAAACAGGTCAAAACTTAATTCACTATTTGAATTTGAGGAGTTATTCCAGCTTCCACTAATGTCACCGTAACCTTTTGTTTGCAAATAAAGAGGCAAACCTTAGATAGAGGTGTTTCCATCACATTTGGATGCATTCCAACAGAAGTAGTGTTTGCAAGAATCATTCCATTCTCTGGACAAAAGCTGTCCAACTTGTCTAGAGAGATAGCTTCCCCTCCAACTAAAATCGCCAGTGCCTTTGCTCTTTCTTAAAGATTGAAAAGAAATAACAAACATTATCAAATTTATAATACAGTAGTGTGAGAGAATAATTAAGATAATAAAATGCAATCCCCTTGAGGAAGAAACACATAGAATCTATGTTATTCAGTGTGTACTTATGGGAAAAGGAGATACCATAATTACGATTAGCAATCACAACCCTTGCCCCCTTCTCTTTTGCCCCATATGCAAGGGCTTTACCTGCTCCTCCAGCTCCGACAACCACAAACAGTCTTCCAGAAAGAGGGGAAGTGTTTCCCCAATCTCTTCCGCTAAGTCTACCTGTGAGATGAGTAGCAAGACTCTATCAAAAATAACCATGAGCAACTAACTGATCAGTCTAATTGGGTTATTTTTTATTGTTGCAAAAACAATAGAGCCATTGAAAAGGGAGAAATGAGGAATGGTAGAAGAAATAAGACAAAGGTACGCAATTGAGCACCTTTTAGACCATCTTCGATTGCAGAAATGGCACCTGTATAGTCTGTGTTATACCCAATAAGTTTTCCATCACTTTGCCTCCTCACTATTGTATTTACTGCTCCAATAGACTGAATAACACAGAACATAAGACAGCATCAGGTCTTCATCTGATTGACATCCCTTTTTTTTCATTTAACAAGATACAAGAAAACAAAACAATAATAGCAGAAATGATACCTGAGCAATTGGTTCCACTTCATGACAACACTGAACAGCGGCCTCCTTGTGAGGTATTGTAACACTGATTTGAACAAACTTCATCTCAGAAAAATATAGCAGATATAACAGCTTGCCTAATATGATGTTTGTATGTAAAATAAAAATGAAAAAACAAAAGTAAAACTTTGGCAAGTTAAATAACTCTTAAAACTGAAAATTGACAAGTACTTTTAAAATTCACGTAAAAACAAGAAGTACTATGCACGTGCAGTATTCAAACAGCTACATTTTTATCAAATGTATTACTAAAACAGTTCATCACCTTTAGAGATAAATTTCTTAGTAATTTAGTTAAGACACTTCATAGTCAAACAACGAACCTTGAAGCATTATGATGTGTATCAATCTTACAAGCATCATGTTGGTGAATGTGTTGCCAAGTGTCGAGCATGGAATAACACCAACGATGAATGCATTTCATTAATATAAATCACTGCTTTATACACTTAAAGAGTGACACTTGGTTTTCAGTTTCCAAGAGGTTACATGACCCTTCAGTTCATCATTTGGTAACTGAAAACTAATATTTAAAATATTTTACAATGGAACCTATTATCACAGTTTTAGTAGCAGGGAGCTACTACCATTCTCCAGAGCATATTTCTTTCCTGAGCCAGTCTTTTACATTGAGATGAGCTTCATTAGAGATGATGATCAGTGATTCAATTGACAGACAGCAAGACTATCTAGAGCAGCAGCAACAGAGCCACCCATATCATTATTGTGTCCTCTTCATGACATCCTGAGGGACAATTGTTCATGCCTTGGTTCACTTTAGTAGAGCAGCAGAGCAGCCAGCTGTTGATGATTCTTCCTTACCATGCAAAGTCGGAAGGATTGCAAGATCAGTTGTAGATGAGTGAGCAGGTATATGGTAGGAGGTATTGCTTGTGTACATTTTTCATACTTGTATTGGTAGACATGACTGGGCTAAGTAATGTTGACATAAGTGATCATATTCTTTTGGTTGTTTCAGTAGGACTAATGCTTGGAGTGGTTAATTGGTTTTGGTGTTATAGTCCTCAGTATATGCTCATTAGTAGGATTAACCTTTATGTACAACTCAGGAAGTTTCATCAAAATTGTAGTGTGTTGAGTCGTTGACTAATGTCCTTGGAGGATCAACTTTGAAATCTGAGTTAGAGGCAAGGGCTAGAGCCTAGAGGAGGGAGGCATAGGGTGGTATTGATGAATAGGATCCCAATATAGGCAATGATTCTTTGACATGTATGATTGATGATTTATATTTCACATTCATTTTTGTAAATGTCTTTGCTAATTTATTAATTTAATATATATATATATATATATATATATATTGCACTTCCTCATTTCCAAAAATTTTGGGGGTCACATTTCCCCTGTTTCGAAGTTTCCCCGTTTCGTCCCCGTTTCCCCGTTTCATGCAACTTAGGTTGAAGCTGTTTAAACCCTCGTACAACAATTTTGAAGTAAACATGTGCCTGTTATGACCTTTGCAGCAGTAAAAAGTCATGAAAATCACCTTAAAGGCTAAAAATAAATTTTGGGCAGTATTGTGGATGAAAGCAGCCCTAAACAACAAGTATAGGTGCTCTTTGGCTTTCAAACAACAGGTCTGGGTCATAACAACAGTCCTAAAATCTTGAAAATGTTGTTTTTCTTTAAAATTTAAATATCTAAATATTTTATGTATTTTTGAGTAAACCGATTCATTAAATTCAAATCGGTCGATTTATGACCGATTCCGATTCTAATTCCGAGTTGACCCTCGACCGATTCCGAGTCTGATTTCGATTTTTCAAACATTGGGGTCGTCATACCCCAACTAACCCCAATAGTGATGAAAATCCCTCAACGACCCCCCCCCCCTTTATCAAGCAAACAGTCTTCCAATGAGGATGACGTCATCCTCTGGAAGAGGGCCCAAAGAGAGGACGTTGGTGAACTGGAGGGCCAGGAGGGTGCTAGAGGTGCTCTGAAGGATGAGTAAATGTCACAGTGTTGAGGAACCTACTGCTGGAGTGATAAAACAAGGTTGAGGTCATGTGACCTAGAGCCCCGGACACCAACCTTAGGGTTCCAAACCCTTTATGAGGCAGTCAGCGGCGCCATTAAGCCATAGTACTTTCAGAGGAGAAACCAGAGGGTCTGGCCATAACCCCACCTCAAAATAAGCTGGCTAAACACCCCTCCTGGTCAGAAAAAAGACACCCTCTCCCTGAGGCACCTCTGCAGGTACGATGGTACTGGTACCATCGTAACACTGCATCTTTGCATCATTAACGTGTTGTTTTAGAGCTAGGTTCTTTGATTCTAGTTTCGATACCCTATTGACAAGTTTGTAAACCTCTACCTATAGGTGAAAATTTGAAATCTCCACTTGTTCCAACTGTTTGATAAATTCTTGAAATCCTGTCCCTGCTATCTCTGTTGTAACCTACTTATTGCTACTAATTTCCTATGTGGGTGTGGTTATTGTCTCCATGTCATCCTTGCTAACAGAAGTTTGGGGGTTGTTTGTTGCTTGTTTAGGTGAAGTTGTTGCAGTCAGTGCATAGGTGAAGATAGGCATGAGCAGTTTGAGTTTTGTTCCTAACTTGCATAACGGAACCTAATAGACATAGATAAAACATCACTTCATATATTGAGATGAACATCAATAATACATTGTTCTTTCTTCGTCTTCTCATATCTATCTTCTACGTGTTCCGAGTTAAGTTCGACAAATCTGTCCAAAACCTTAGCATCAAATCTAAAACCACATGGGCAAGACAACACAAAGTTGAGGTACAAGCCTGCAATGTGAATGGAGCAATGGAGTGTATTGTTCCATCGATCATCAATCAACTTCCATATTGATAATTGTTTTCGATGGCCCTCACCCCCCTGCCCTTATAATAGGTACGAATAACATCCTTGGCCCTATTCATGGACTCATATAAGTAGTCCATTATAAGATTGTCCCCATCAACAAGAAGAGAACCTTTACCAAATATTTTCCGATGGCACATACCTCCTCCATTCCTTCCCAAAAGTCTCATATTGCACTAGCCTAGTTATGGTCTATCCATCCACTTCAGTGCTAAATGATAAAGGATGCCATTCATTTGAATAAACATTCTCTTCGCCTCAAACATACAAGTCAGGACAGACTGAAGATAATGAAGTTAGTGGCAAAATATGTAACTGTAGGATGCACCAACTCCTTGTCACCTATAAATTTTCTCATCAGGCTAAGAACATGTACATGATTATATATAAATTTTGTGATGCTCCTAGCAGACGCAGTGATATCTTTCTTATAATTAATATAGCCCATATCATTTAAAATCAAATCGATGCAATGAGTGGCATAAGGAATCCAAACCAAATTCGAATACCTCACTACAAGCAACTTGCCAACATCTATAGCAAAGTTATCCATTATGATTGGAAAACATTCTACAAACTTATCTCTTGGATGAACCCATCCAACAACTCACATAATAATGTTGCATCTTTAACATTTTTTCCAAGAAAAACCTTGTGGGGAAACCCAATAGATGCTTCCCCAATGGATGGCATCCCTAGTAAACCCATTGGCACAAACTAGTGCACCTATCCCAAGGTGATTCAAATTGGGCACTGTTTATGCACAACCTAGCATCCCCAAGATTGGGAAGTGAATCGGCTGTTGAACCAGCACAACTATGGATTTTCAATCCAACGTGTCACTATTGGAACAGAATCCTCTTTTAGGTTTCCCAGGCCTAACAATAAACGAGTCTAGACTAACTAAGGGAGAGACCCTAGCCAAGCTTTTTCCAAGGATATAATGATGCCCTATCTATCCCCAAATACCAACCTAGCTATATTTTTGTATTATGATGTGCCTACTTAAGATATTTGGAAAGAATTACCTCAACCATATCATGCAAGGTTCACCGCTTGAAGAGGAATCCATATGAAACATGAAACACTTATAACTTCTACTTGATTCTACAATATTAGTCCAATACACTTAGCATAAAAGAAAATAGACAAAAGAGTAGCAAGAGTAATTTTTATTCTACAAGTTCTAGCAACCAATACAATGAGAGGAGTGCCTCTTATATAGGATGAGAGACTAACTAACTCCTCTATAGAAAATAATAAAATATCTCATAACATGGTAAAAAATAACAACCATAAATTCAAAACCCTAACTCCTTTAACCATGTGAGGGGGGCACACCACTAGAGAGATGAGAAATAATACATGAAGTGAGCATTAAGTGGAGCGCTCTAGAAAATAAGGTGGGAATAGTAAAGGCTAGGTCCAAAACCCTAGAAGATGTAATAACCTCATCCAAATATATGACAAGTCAGAATTAGCAACTCACTCTCCAAGAAAATTGGACAAAAGAGAAGAGTGCTCCAGTAGATATGGTCAAATGAGTAAGTGCAAGGCCAAAACCCTAGAGTTTGACCAAGCAAACACTACATGAATCTAGCAACCTAATCAATATCCAAGAATAAGTGTGCAAACCTCCTCACAATAGGGGCGCCCTCATAAAAAACCAAGTCAAAGTGATGAATGCCTCAAGATAAGGTGGCACGTGTGGCAAGAATGGTCCTCCAAGGTGCAATGCACCACATAGACAACTCAACCCTTGATGAAGAATGCTTCAAATAAGGGAGCGCTCTAGCAAATGATGATGCCAAGTGTCACAAGGGTCCAATAGATGCCATAAACCCTAGAATGCTCCTCTAGAAAGGTGCAATAACCTCCTAAAAAACTATGCCCAAGAGTGAAGAATCATGTCAGTGTGCAATGAACTCCTCAAGCGATCAAAGCTCATGCCAACTCATCCAAATACCGTGAAAAACGGTTGGCCCTCTCTCACATGTGCCAACATGCCTCAAGTCTCCCATGTGTGCATGAAGAAGGGGTCACATCATCTAGGAGCGGACATCAAGTCAACTATAGAGAATCAACTAAGTGTTAGACAATATAAGATATGACTTAGGAACAATACTATCTAATATGCAAAACATTAACATAAAAGGCTTTCAAGTGCACTTTTGTAATTTACTCACTCACTTTTGATTAATTATCCCAATAAATTATAATCTTAGAACTACCATGGTGCAAATGTAATTGATTCAAATTTTCATCTCACACCTAAGACCTAAGTCACCTGGTTCGAATTTGTGTTCGAGTTCGGCGACCTTCAAATTCGACAAAAAATCGACAATGAAAATTTTGGTGATAAAATTCGGCATTAAATTAGATACACTATAAAATTTGAAATATATATATATATATTTAATAAAATTCAATAGGATCATATATCAACATTAATCATTAATACTTAAACATATATTTAAAAACACTTTAGCTTTTTCAAATCAAAATTTAAAGTATGCACATGTAAAACACAATATTCAAAGGTTAATATTAAAACACAATATTAAATTGTTATACAAATTTTAAAACACGATATAAAATGTTAAACACATTTTAAAATGTTAATATTAAAACATAATTTTAAACCACAGTGTTAAAATGTTATACAAATTTCAGCATTAAAAAAGCTAGAACGAGAACCGTCACGAATTTCAGCGTCACCACAAACCATCAAATAGTTGGACCAACATCAATAATTAGGAGGTTTTGAGTGCTTCTGAAAGAGAGCCTGATATCAGCGTCGACAAGCTCTACTGTAAATTGTAGTTTCGGCAAGCCAAGCGTTAGGCGAATTAGAGATGGCTAGCAAGGCGACTACAAGTTTCAGCTTTCACCTCATGGTTTCACAGTGCACCTCAATCAACGACTCAACAGAAACCGTGGGCTAGGGTTTCCGTTTCCCTATAACGAATTAATTCGATTTTTAAAGAATTGAAATGAAATAACTCAATTTTTCAGATGAATTGAAATGAATGAGACGAATTCGAGTTTGGTCTTGAAGTTAGCCATGAAATTCGACGAATTTCGAATTTGAACCTTGAAAATCGGCGAATGCGGTGACTTAGCCTAAGACTACGTGCATTTCCCAAGTTTCTAAGCAAGATGAGGGTGATCAAATGAATGTGACGCTAGGGAAGGGCGTTCACAAATTAACCATCATAGGAATGTGACTAAGTGCTAGGTCTACCCCTTACCGTTCAAGGAATCAAGAGCTAGGGGTTGATGATTTTTCTTCCATATATGTGCCATGGAAGGGAATAATTTTCTTCTTGAGTTACCCTTTCCTTGTGCCATTTTTATGATCCTTTTATTTTTACTTTTCTTTTTGCAAGTCCCTTTCTTTGGAATTGGCTTTGATAAGCTAGGACATAAGGATCATGGCCTTTGCAAGGGGGCATTGTTCACATTTATCATTTAGCTCCATTTCCCTTAGAATACTTTGACTTAGGCATTATACAGACCTTAGACATGACATATGATAAGCTAATTGTGAAAAGGGGGACATGATGGAAATGGGTGAAATGGCTAATGAAATGACATGGGGTGAAAAATGGTTAGGTAAAACGTTGTGAATAACATGAAATGAGTGTCACACTTTCTTAAATTCATAGGGATACACCTAACCCACAAGGTCATACACTTAATCTAATGAAGAATTATAACCACACCATGATGCATCCTTAGCTATGAACAACAATTCAGGATACATGAACCATTATGGAGTAACACGCACAGCATCGACCCCCTATGGTCATGTCTACACATAAGAAAGCATTTACCATGAGTCAACTAGAGAGCATATGTCATAATACTGGTGTCAATTGAATGTCCCCATCTATGTCTGGCGCATATCATGGTGGACTAAGTAAGCTGAAGGTGTCTCTAGAAAATACCCATGGTCATACCATAGATCTCATCTGTGGAACTGTTGGATGTGATCTTCATGTGATGGAAGATCACATAGGCAATGATCATCAAGTCAGCCCTACATGCTAAGGGGTAACAAGTCACATAAACAACAAGCTAGTACAGATGAGCATACTTGTCTACATTTGAGTTATTGCCACTATATGCTAGCAAGGTCCTTGCATATGCATTATGTTTTTATTATTGGACATAGATCGTTGCCTACATACCAATATCACTACGCACGTTTAGGGGTAATGGAAATCTAGCTAGGTCAAACGAAGGGGTTGTGCCTAACTGCACAGCCTTAATTATTAAGTCCATTTATATTAAGAGGCTCCAAGGCACTAAGGTGTATTCTTGTGCCTCTAGTTATATAGTGATAAGGTGGACCAAATGCAAGGCATTTAATTGGTAGTTGATGGGTGGACTATGACCATCTGGAACTAACTATTGGAGAAGGGATTCCATGTGAGCATTAAGCTGGTCTCATGATTTCCTAAAGGTGGGGTGACTATCAAATACACAAACAACAATATGCTTGATTATCGCATTCCGATGTAATAAAGTGCAATGCTATAACATATATTTTTAGCGCCTGTTTTGAATGTTGGAAGGAAATCTATATCAAGCAATCTAGAGTAAAGTTGTAAACATGAGAGACATGTACAACTTGCACCAAGAAACAATCACTGATTTATTTCTTACAAGGGCTTAAACCTTAAATGAGCTACTATTAAAGTTGATAATAAGCACCTTAAAGTTGTAAACATGAGAGACATGTACAACTTGCACCAAGAAACAATCACTGATTTCTTTCTTACAAGGGCTTAAACCTTAAATGAGCTACTACTAAAGTTGATAATAAGCACCTTATCTATATGGAACAGAAGGAGTCATTAAATGCCCTGGTATGGATGATTATAAAGCAGTAGACAGTAGTAACTAGGATGTGGGTAAATTTATCAGTGGCATGCTGCTTATCATCACGCGAATTTGGAAGAGCTGTCAAAACCTTTTGTAAATGTAAGTTTGTAACTATGAAATCTCATTAGCATTATAAACCAACGAACATGAATAAAGGCCTTTGAATCACTTTGTGAGATCTCAACTGTGTATTTTTTTTTTTTAATTTTCAAACTTTTGGATGAAGATGATATACATCACTGTACATATTCATAGTTCACTAGTCAGATTTACGACTTTCCAATCACCTTTGGACATTGACATTGTTCTTTTCTTTCTATAGAGATGGATAAGTGGAATGACAAACTATAAGAAAGGAGTGAATTGCAGACTTTGTTTTACAAATTGTTGCTGCATTTTGAAGGATGCCAGAAAAGAAAGAAAGTGGACAGGTGGGAAAAAACAAGAAAAAGAGAACATCATGGTACTAATAAAATCTTAAACTTTATCCTAAACAACAAAAGTGTGCACCTGAAACCAGCAAAATCAGGGGAAGAATAAACCCTTAGAAACTCCGCAAGATCATCAACAAGAAAAGGTACATATACTGCATCAAGCCCTATCTCTCTGAATGCCTGATTGTGCAGAATTGGTCCTTTGCTGTGACCTACTGGATTTCCTATAATTCCAAAAACCTTGGTATCTCTTCCCAAGTTTTTTATCCTGTATATGTTTAATAGATCCGTCAATGCTGGTTGACCCAAAGCCGATTCCTTCCCTGCTCCCAAGGAACCATAAGTAAGATACCCACCAAACTTTGGGCAAAGAATCCAACTAATTAGCCCTCTGGCAGAAATCACCGATGCAATAATGGGAACCTGCACACAAGTTTCACCTTTGAAATGAAAAAATGATGCAAGGAGAAGCTCATCTCCTATTTTACAAACTTTTTCCTAAAAGCGTAGGACTTCAATATGTTTTTATAATATTTCAGCAGTAGTGAGAAGGGTTTCTTGAAAAATATTTGAAATAAATGAATTACCCCCTGCTACAAATCTTCTACCAACAGAATGTGAAGTTTAACGGATACCACAAGGACATTGCAAATATGAAAAGATGATGCAAGGGTCAGAAGTGCAGCATTGGTGATCTCTACATATAGCTTATGGTGATAAACTCAAGAGATTAGTCGTTGCAAGTGCTGGATTACTTTTTCATACCTCAAGTGGCGGCTTGAATTTTGAGCATGCATATATTTGCTGGAAGACTATTCCAATTACTGACTGAATGGGGAAGCCAAGGATTCCTTTACAACTACCAACTTATCATGATAAAAATAAATAAATAAAAAGCTCAGCACTAAATCTCCCATTATAATGATGTATACAACTGTTTAACACAAGTCAAACCTAGCAGACAAAAATGAATAAACAGAGGAAGTATGTACAGAATTAAATTTTACATGAAAGAAAAATGGCACATCATAAGCAGAGCGAAAAGTCTGGAAAGCAAACAAAACAAGACGATTTAAGATGCAAAGAACAGATCCAACGTGAATGGGGAGAAAGAAAGAAAGAAAATTAGGATTGAGGAAGAAAAGACATAATGCACCAACACACTTACAAAATTGAAGGGTTCATTTCTTTTAAACTTCCCATAAAAAAAAAAAAGACTGAACACTGTCTTTCAATAATCTGTCTGTTAACTCACTTGAGAGTAAGCAAACATTTGAAAAACCCGAGCCACATCAGTAACATTAGTGGCAGTTGTCGTAAATTTTACAATGTCAGCTCCTGTGGATTGTAATCTTGTAACAAGATGACCAAGTTCCTCAACTGATGGAGTACTTTGGAAATTATGATTAGAAACAATGACCTTGCAAACTCTTGATTTCTTGTCACGTATGCTTTTTATGAAATCAGTTGCCACCTGAAAAGTATCAATTGCCTTTGAATTAATCCAATCATAGACTTGTATATATATAACATAATATTATCTAGGATCACTGTTGCCAACATAATCAACATGCTGAAATTTAAAACATAATAAAGAAAGAAAATCAACAGAAACTTCAAAGTTTAAAACTTCATCTACACTGTTGCAACAAGAATCACAGTAATCACCCCAGAAAAATTACAAATTGTAGGACCCCACAAACAACACCAAATTGTGTACGTACCCGTAACAAGTAGCATAGTGCATGGATTGCAAACAATTTTTCTATCCTAGTAGCTTTACAGAAGAGGTTATAATGTCATTGTATATACCTTTCCACCTTTTGCTCTACTGTTTGTAAAATATAGTCAAATGGGTTTCATTTGGGTGGTTGGGACCAATGATTGTTATCCTCTCCACCTAGGTTCAATTCCCCGAAATGACAAATTTGGCCTGTCATAGTAAGGCTGGAAGGGTAGGCACCCCCTTGAGTGGGACACCCACTGGGGTGTCTCCAGATGTCTTGGCCCTAGGCTGAACTATGAGTTTCAACTTTCTGGTATATGTGGCTAGCAGGCTGTTGCATATATCCGGGGAGGTTGCTTAGTTCACCGTCCCCCATTTCTGGTTACAAATATATATTTTCTGTAAATATCGAACGTATTTTTCAAATAAAAAGTAGCACAACATTACAAACATTTTTTTCCTCAAATAATAAAATGAATGTTTTCAATAACCTTACCTAGCCCCAAGGGTCAGTTCAAGTGGTCTTTGAGCCAAATGTGATATCTCCCCCCCCCCCCCCGTAATAGGGGAGGTCACGGGTTCGACTCTCTTGATCCCCTCAGGGTTAGGCTCCATAATCAAGGTTGAGGTTAGGCTGCATAACCAAGGTCGAGGGTTTACCCCATTTACCATCCACAAAACATGGGGAAGTACTTAGAGGGTTTCCTGCAATTTATCCCATCATCTCAAAAAACAAAACAAAAAACTCATCTAGACATGAACAGTTTCATCTGAGCAAGGAAACATTAATCAACACACCTTATAACGGTTTTCTTTGTATCCATCAACTCAATGACACCATCATATGAAAACAAAATTATTTGTCAGACTCCGGCCCAATTCAAAAGAATCATTACTAAGGAGATGACCAAACAAAGAGTAAACAAGAAAATAATGTTTTGAAGCATAGAAAATTAGAAATGCGTTCTATCTGAAAACAGCCTACCAAAGGCTTAAGGGACGAGGATCAATGACAATTCATATGAAAGTGTCATTGTTCAACACCCCTACATGGTGTTGAACCTGATATGAGAACAATATCAGTGATTGAAGAGACTCACATACAAGTTAATAAACAAAGATAAGTATGCAAGTGGAAGATAGTTGTTGGAATTACAAGTATTATTATGTATAAAATACAAAATTGTGGGGGAGAGTGATCAAAGTTGACCAAGTCTCAATAAAATACAAAAAAGTAGGTGAGTGACCAATTTAGACTAAGTCACCCAAAAGAGAGAAGGAAAATTACGAAATAGAAAAGTATAAATATAATACATATTCACACATGTTTACTAGAATAAGTCTCGTCAATTCTATCAATTCTTCCATGTTTAGAGGAAATCGTCGCTGATTTGTGCTAGAGATGGGAAAATTGCTGCTCAAATGCTAACTGGGACAGCCACTTGGCCTAAGTGGAAAAAGTGCCCTTGTGGTCCACCAAGTGGTGATGTGATGTTTCTATTGGATCGAGTGCAACATTAAGAAGAGTGTCTCGGGAAGGGGGAAGCTGAAAATCTGGAATTGTGGCCTTAGGATATGCAATTACAACTAATTCATCCAAGTGTTCAATATCTTTAGTTCTGGAGCATTGTAACAACCCTATGAAGGAGATAACCCCATCCTACTAGAGCTCATGCCCATGATAAAGAGAAACCATGTTTGGCTGGAAATCATGCCCATGATGGAGAGAAGACCAAATGTGATCAATAATCTAGAGCGATCAGCCTTTGGTGCACACACAGAGACTTTCCTCTAGGTCACCACAAGCAAATGATACTCTTATAAGAGGGGCCATATTATCAATAATTCTCTATATGAACAAAAATCTACAGAAGGCGCAATGAGTCGAGGGACCTTCCCCTCATATTGTATGAGAATTTTAAAAAAAAATACTTCATATATTCACATAAACGTATTTATAAACAAAAAGCTAGCACATTCACCCTCATGTATAGCTTGTTCGACACAAATTGGGATGTTGATCCTCCACGAAGCTCCAACGTTGTCTGGAAAACCTACATTCTCAGAAAATGTGGTTGATCGTCTCCCATCTCTAGCATCCTAGGTAAAGACCATCCAATAGTCCAGTCTTGGCTAACCTGGCCTTGGAAGTGTTGTCACCCAAAACTGACATGCGTGTGTTGAAGCCCAAAAATAAGCACACCAGCTCGATGACAACTCTCAAAAGAGAAGCCAATGTCACCACACTCCTCTCTTCCTCGCTTCATGTTGGCTCTTCTCCAACACAAGGGGGCCTTCCCTGAGGTAGGATCACTAAGGCAAGTGCAATAAAGGGGCAAGGTGAATCGAAGAGGCTGCCTTAGAGAAACGGTTGTAGGATTGAAAGCAATTTGAACAAGTGATGGGAAAGAGGGCAGGATCAGTCCTTGAGGAAAGGCCAGTGCCAGTAAATCAAAAGGGAGAATAGAGTCAAAAGAGAGCTCAAGAGGGCCTTGCGTTATTTATGATTGAGGGGGAAAGATCGCATGATTGAGCAAGCCCTGCTCAGTCTGGCGTGAACAACTGGATTTACTTCTTATCTTCTAGCTGCAGGATGTAAGTTGTACACATAAAAGCTCAATATCACACAATCAGCTGAGATCAAATGTGAAGATAGATGCCCGTATATGTATGCTTACAAAGGGAAAAGAAACTAGCAATCGCTAAGACTCTTCCCATTCCAATGTGACGACAACACTTTTCTATGGCCTCTTACACAAACATAGAAAAGAAAAGGCAATATCTAGTAATATTCACACTCATTCTAACTCATACAAGATCACGCCACAAAAAGGAGTGTTCCATTGCATCGGAAAACCCCATCATGATATTTTTCATTAAGTTCAAGGGAAAGAAAAACTCCCAAGTTTTTTCCATCTCTACAATGGAGAAGGCTGGTCTCTTCTATAGACCAAAGAAAAAAGCCTTTCACCCTTTTTCAAAAGAAAATAGAATAATAATAAAATAATGGAGAAAAAGTGGAAAGGTGAATCCTTGATCCACTTTTTTCTCCCCACCGAAAACATGATCAACCGGCACTTCTTACTCGTTGCATATTCATGAGATTACAAACGCCCACCCTAAGAGTTGCTGCCTGTGATAGATATGAAAAGGGATCAACCACACAGTCAAATCCCTTTAAATTTGGTGTTTCCAGGTGGACAGATCACAGCATTCTAGAACAACAGCCAAATGCAATGTTACGGTTTTACCCAATCGAACATGAAGCACAACTGTCAAACCAAAGTGTAACGCATCAATGGGTGATCTTTCTTCAATCGACCGCCAATGAGACCGTGGGTTTAACTCCCTGTATCGGCTCAACACACAATGTGGAACTCTACTCGGCTGCCAATAAAAGATGGTGTGGAACCCTGTTATGACCCGATTACCAAGAAGAAACACGTGCCCAAGCCACGTGAAGATATGCGCCTAGTCTAGATCTCGACGCACTCGACTGTCAATGGCGTGACTTCCACCGTGCTGGCTTCTTTGTTGAACACCGAGTTCATTGAATTCAATTGTGCATCAATCAATTGGCTGCCAAGGACGATGTCTTCAACTGCCAACGAAAACGTGGATTGCTCTAATCTCCCCCGTGAAAGAAATGCACCATTGCCAGATATGACAGCCAACTCCCACTTGTCATCGGTTGCCAAAAAAGATTGATACGTGGGTCAAGGAGATGCCACCAACACCTGATCAGATATTCCATATCGAATGTTCAAAATATTTTGCATTTTTGGAGAAATCGCATCCATGGTTTTGGTTACTTGAGACATGGGATTTACCTTCTTCAATTGCACTAGCTAAGCACACAATGAAAAGTAGAGCCCCTCTCGAAGATGGAGAAACTGCAAGAGACAGTACAGTCGATGTATTTGGACGCCCATTGCTCCTTCCAACATGAACAAACCCAAATTGAAGGTCCAACCACACATCATAATTTGTCATGGCTGCCTTAACTAGAGAAAATAACGTTACCTGCAAAATCAAAGTGCCATCACTGCTCTTTGTCACCATACATGTATTGACACGGAGAGGATCTGTAAAATGCACTGCAACAGTTCTTTCGAACATTCGACTATGAGATGCTCCATATTCTAGCTTCAAAGCAAGAGTCCGCATTCCATCCACAATACTTTTTGGGAAATTTTTGGTTGTCCTTGTGAGGAAAGACTCCCATCGTGTGCCATAACAGATGTAACAATTAAGGGAGATGGTGAAAGAGAAGCCTGCCTACCTGCAAAAATCATTCTATCATCAATTGCACGAACTGGTAACCATAAGACTCTGATGATGTTGCTATTAGAGTGAGGCTTAATGATTCTAGGCAAATTTCATCAGGAAAACCATTCCAGACTGTTACAGGTAAATTGCCTGGATCACCCTCACATAAATCAAGTGGTGGTCCTGACTTTCCAGAGAAGGTGATTAATGACGACACATCAAGTGATACAGGATTCTTCATTTCACTATGAGCAAGTCTGACAACCTCTGATTGCAAGGCTTGTCGTTCTTTCTTTAGCAGTAAGCCCTTTTCTAATGATAGCAATCTCACACAAGATGTCAGATATTCAGCTTGGTCTTCAAGTTGTTTTTGGCAGTCAGCTAAATTAGGAAGCACCTCTATTAGTAATGACTGCCACTCTTCACCTGCATACAGAGCACAGACCTTTTCATACAGTTTTGCAGCTGAGTCAAAACTCCCTTGCCTGTAAAACATAGCCGCAACTTCACCATCAAGCACAAATCCATGTCTTTTCCACCAAGACCGATGATAATTCTCAACAACACCCTTTGTCAACTCCAAATACAGTTTCTAGGGCACATATCAAGTGCTGCTCTATATTGTGCACGATCAAAAGTAACTTCCCAACATCCTGTCATGATCTTCCCCTACTTCCCTGTAACCTTGGAAAGAAGTTTGCTCAAGGTTTCCTTTTTCATCTTCTAACTTCTCAAATTTTTAGCAAATTCTCTCCTCAACAAAACATGCCTCGGATGCTTCTTTTGTTGTTCTCATGTTGCTGTTGATCTAATCTTTATGCTTTTGGTAACAAGGCTATAATGGAAGCAACTTGCCTCTGGAAAAGATGCCTTTAAACAAATGTAGATGCATTTTTGAGAGGTAACATCTAACTCCATATGGGGACGTGTGCTCTCCTCGAGAGTACACGAGAACTTCAGCGTCTCTGAGTATTCGCAGACCATCTTGAAAAACAAAATACACAGTGTGGTGGGGATGGCTCAATTCACATCCCAAAACCAAATACTTTATTACAAAACAAGAAAGCATATTGAAAATATTCAAATGCTCATGCAAGAGCTTTATTCATCTACCTAACCTAACTTAACATGAGCCTAGAACCTGTTAAGTGTATGCATATAGCCAGTGGAACCATTTCAACATCTCTTCTACGCCAAATTGCTCTTCCCTGTGCTTGGTTAGAAACAAAGACAAAGATACATACACCATAAAACCAATTTGTCCTACAATTTGTTCATGGAATAGGCTGAACTGAAACATCAGATTGTTAGGATAAAAAATACTATCACATCTTTGGCAAGAATAATGTGCACAAGAAAACTCTATCCACTGACTGATAGGGCTTAAATATAAGCCTCCATCACAAGGCTGCTCAAGCTGATCTACAAAACAAGTATCACCTTCAATGAAATGAACTTGAGGCAAATTAGAACCTTCATCATAAAACTCTTTGTGAACGTCTTTAGTAACATAAGCTTGAGGCAGGTCTGAATCTTCACAGTAAAACTGTTCATGAACATCTTCAATGGCGTAAATCTGAGGCAGCTCCATCTTTTCAATATTTTATGTTATGGCAACAAGAATCTCTTTAGTGATACCTTCAACCAAGGGCCTTTGTAGTGCTTCCTCGATTCGATCTTCAATTATCTGTTCTTTAAGCTCAGGATGGACCCTAGGGATGAGAGCATCATATTCTTTAGCAAGCTGCTCAATCTCATCAACTGTTCCTTCATGCCAGCGAAGGAGAAACCTCTCAAAAAACCTTGCCAATGAATCTATGGATTCATCCAAAAGGCCATAGAACTAACTTAGTGCACCCCCTTCCAAAGTTATAGCAAAAATGATCATAAGATCATCCTCATGATGAACATTAAAATCAAACATCAATTTGCAGAGAGAGGCAATATGATGGGTGGCTGAAACATCATCATTTCCATGGAACTCTGGAATAATATCATGCACCTTCTCATGGTCGTAGCACTCATTAGGAAATCCATGGATATTTGAGAAATCTAGCGGGGTGAAAGCTTCGTGCAGAAGATCACGCGGTTTTTCCTTATCATCATCCATAAATCAAATAATGAGGTACTAAAACTGAAATATGTATGTAGTCATACCTCATACCAAGCCGTGGAGTCGACAAGGTGAGCTTAAAATTCTTCCAATGAGTGTGCTCAGCTCTACACCCAATAGGATCTTCAAATCTGCAAACGGACAAGGGCTTTGTTATTTCGTGGAGTTGCCATGTGAGAAGAAGAATTTGCAATATAGTCTCCCACAAATGTCAATGAAGCATAGTCTTCAAATATACAGGAATTGGACTTTGTCCTCGGCAACGACGCCAAAAATGTTGTCACCCAAAACTGACATGCATATGCTGAAGCCCAAAAATAAGCACACCAGCTCGATGACAACTCTCAAAAGAGAAGCCAATGTCACCACACTCCTCTCTTCCTCGCTTCAGGTTGGCTCTTCTCCAATACAAGCGGGGCTTCCCTGAGGTAGGATCACGAAGGCAGGTGCAATAAAGGGGCAAGGTGAATCGAAGAGGCTACCTTAGAGAAACAGTTGTAGGATTGAAAGTAATTTGAACAAGTGATGGGAAAGACAGGAGGATCAATCCTTGAGGAAAGGCCAGTGCCAGTAAATCAAAAGGGAGAATGGAGTAAAAAGAGAGCTCAAGAGGGCCTTGCGTTATATATGACTGAGGGCTAAGTTGCACAAAACGTGGAAACGTGTACAAGTTTCCGAAACGGGAACGCTTGGAAACGTGACCCCCCAAAAATGGGTACGTCGAGGGAAACGTGATATATATATTTAAATATATAGTTTTTTTGAATAACACATTATCTCACAATAAAATAAGAATGAGAGGTTAATTTGTAGGTAGGTTTAGAAACGATTTTGAGGTAAATTTGTTTTCATTTTCCATAAACTAGGGTGTTTTTAGATTTCCTATGGGTCCCAATCTGCTCATGGACCCTTAGAGGTTTCCCATAAGTTTCTGAGAAGTTTCAGAGTTTCCGCGAGTTTTCGGTATTGGTACGTGGGCATTTTAGGAGTTTCGTGCAACATAGACCGAGGGGGAAAGATCGCGTGATTGAGCAAGCCCTGCTCAGTCTGGTGTGAACAACTGGATTTACTTCTTATCTTCTAGCTGCAGGAGGTGCGATGTACACATAAAAGCTCAATATCACACAATCAGCTGAGATAAAATGTGAAGATCGATGCCCGTATATGTATGCTTACAAAGGGAAAAGAAACTAGCAACTGCTAAGACTCTTCCCATTCCAATGTGACGACAACACTTTTCTATGGCCTCTTACACAAACATAGAAAAGAAAAGGCAACATCTAGTAATATTCACACTCATTCTCACTCATACAAGATCATGCCACAAAAAGGAGAGTGTTCCATTGCATCCGAAAACCCCATCATGATATTTTTCATTAAGTTCAAGGGAAAGAAAAACTCCCAAGTTTTTTCCATCTCTACAATGGAGAACGCTGGTCTCTTCTATAGACCAAAGAAAAAAGCCTTTCACCCTTTTTCAAAAGAGAATAGAATAATAATAAAATAATGGAGAAAAAGTGGAAAGGTGAGTCCTTGATCCACTTTTTCTCCCCACCGAAAACATGACCAACCGGCACTTCTTACTCGTTGCATATTCATGAGATTACAAACGCCCACCCTAAGAGTTGTTGCCTGTGATAGATATGAAAAAGGATCAACCACACAATCGAATCCCTTTAAATTTGGTGTTTCCAGGTGGACAGATCACAGCGTTCTAGAACAGCAGCCAAATGCAATGTTACGGTTTTACCCAATCGAACATGAAGCACAACTGTCAAACCAAAGTGTAACGCATCAATGGGTGATCTTTCTTCAATCGACCGCCAATGAGACCGTGGGTTTAACTCCCTGTATCGGCTCAACACACAACGTGGAACTCTACTCGGCTGCCAATAAAAGATGGTGTGGAACCCTGTTATGACCCGATTACCAAGAAGAAACGCGTGCCCAAGCCACGTGAAGATATACGCCTAGTCTAGATCTCGACGCACTCGACTGTCAATGGCGTGACTTCCACCATGCTGGCTTCTTTGTTGAACACCGAGTTCATTGAATTCAATTGTGCATCAATCAATTGGCTGCCAAGGACGATGTCTTCAACTGCCAACGAAAACGTGGATTGCTCTAATCTCCCCCGTGAAATAAATGCACCATTGCCAGATATGACAGCCAACTCCCACTTGTCATCGATTGCCAAAAAAGATTGATACGTGGGTCAAGGAGATGCCACCAACACCCGATCAGATATTCCATATCGAATGTTCAAAATACTTTGCATTTTTGGAGAAATCGCATCCATGGTTTTGGTTACTTGAGACATGGGATTTACCTTCTTCAATTGCACTAGCTAAGCACACAGTGAAAAGTAGAGCCTCTCTCGAAGATGGAGAAACTGTAAGAGGCAGTACATTCAATGGATTTGGACGCCCATTGCTCCTTCCAACATGAACAAACCCAAATTGAAGGTCCAACCACGCATCATAATTTGTCATGGCTGCCTTAACTAGAGAAAATAACGTTACCTACAAAATCAAAGTGCCATCACTGCTCTTTGTCACCATACGTGTATTGACACGGTTAGCATTTGTAAAATGCACTGCAACAGTTCTTTCGAACATTCGACTATGAGATGCTCCATATTCCAGCTTCAAAGCAAGAGTCCGCATTCCATCCACAATAGTACGCTTTTTGGGAAATTTATGGTTGTCCTTGTGAGGAAAGACTCCCATCGTGTGCCATAACAGATGTAACACTTAAGGGAGATGGTGAAAGAGAAGCCTGCCTGCCTGCAAAAATCATTCTATCATCAATTGCACGAACTGGTAACCATAAGACTCTGATGATGTTGCTATTAGAGTGAGGCTTAATGATTCTAGGCAAATTTCATTAGGAAAGCCACTCCAGACTGTTATAGGTAAATTGCCTGGATCACCCTCACATAAATCAAGTGGTGGTCCTGACTTTCCAGAGAAGGTGATTAATGACAACACATCAAGTGATACAGGATTCTTCATTTCACTATGAGCAAGTCTGACAACCTCTGATTGCAAGGCTTGTCGTTTTTTCTTTAGCAGTAAGCCCTTTTCTAATGATAGCAATCTCACACAAGAAGTAAGATATTCAGCTTGGTCTTCAAGTTGTTTTTGGTAGTTAGCTAAATTAGGAAGCACCTCTGCTAGTAATGACTGCCACCCTTCAGCTGCATACAGAGCAGAGACCTTTTCATACAGTTTTGCAGCCGAGTCAAAACTCCCTTGCCTGTAAAACATAGCTGCAACTTCACTATCAAGCACAACTCCGTGCCTTTTCCACCAAGACCGATGATCATTCTCAGCAACACCCTTTGTCAACTCCAAATACAGTTTCTAGGGCACATATTAAGTGCTTCTCTATATTGTGCACAATCAAAAGTAACTTCCCAACATCCTGTCATGATCTTCCCCTACTGCCCTGTAACCTTGTAAAGAAGTCTGCTCAAGGTTTCCTTTTTCATCTTCTAACTTCTCAAATTTTTAGCAAATTCTCTCCTCAACAGAACATGCCTCGGATGCTTCTTTTATTGTTCTCATGTTGCTGTTGATCTAATCTTTATGCTTTTGGTAACAAGGCTGTAATGGAAGCAACTTGCCTCTAGAAAAGATGCCTTTAAACAAATGTAGATGCATTTTTGAGAGGTAACAGGAAGGAAGCCCTTGGTGAATAACCAACCAAGCAAACATGTTCAACTTGTATGAAAGCTACACTGTTCAGACCGGTTCAGACACTGTGTTACTAATGAACCCATTGAACTTCTGGATTTGACAAAACCCATCTCGCATTAAGTACTAGTGAGAGGGTTGACTCTGATGAAGAACTAAATACAATCGATGAAATTCATATAAATAAAAGGAATGCCAAAGCTCCATTTTCAGTCTCGCAGCCAGTCTCACCCACAAGGGCCTAGGCATGCCAATGTTCATCTTAAACAAGCCTAACTCTAGAAGGAAGGGCTGCAAATCCATGCTCGAGGGATGATCTGAGGTAGTAGTCCAAACTTCTGAGCAAGCAGTCTCCACTCTTTCCACAGCTGGACCAATGAAAGATATCCTTTTGACTCAATCGACATGCTTGAAACTACAATAACTTTGCTATACAAACTCCCTTATCCCACCAACTCCAGATCGGATGAGAAGCAATGTCTCATCTAGCTCAACTACCTTCCCACTGCCAGCGGACCAACCCAGCCACCAATCTCTATGCCACCCATATACTCCTAAATAAAAATAGAGACCCCAACCTAGAACAGAGAGGGTGAGGAGATGATGTTGCATGAGCCAAACCCTTCGCAAACCCTACCTAGTGATGAGCAAATAAAATCTGTTTCCTGAAAAGAACATGCCAAGGTGTTGAACCCACAAGACACCACACCACCCACATGGTTGTCAAAATACTACCCTACGCTACCACATCAATCAAGCCTAAACCCTCCTCATTCTTAGGGATCGTGCAAGCATCCCAAGCAACTAGGGGTAGACCTCTAGCCCTACGTTCTGGGGAATCGCTTCCCCCTTTTCAATGCTTCACTCCCAAAGTGTGTTCCTAGAGGGAGCGATCAGGAAGCACCCTTGGAGCATGCTCCCAGAGAGAGCGATTAGGAAGCGTGCTTCCTGATCACTCCCTTTTAGAAGCGATTTTTGGGAGCACGCTCCTTGGGCTAAAAAAAAAATCCCTACCAAAATAGGGAGCATCCTCAATGCTCCCCTTTAGCCCCACTAGTTAGAAACACTTTTTTTTCTCTTGCTTGTGGGAACTAAGGCAAGGTTTCAATCATGGGCTTAGGCATGGCTAGGGTTCCTTTATTGGATTAAAACACTCATTCACTCCATTTTCTATCATTTTATTTCTCATTTCATTCATCTTTGGTAGGGTATTGAGTAGGTTGTTTGTTAGTTGTTAATAAGCAAATTTGCGAGAGTTTAGAAGGGATATTTAAGGTTGTTTGTGAGATATTGGAATGGAGATTGAAGGCCCCCATAGTTACATTCAACCACCATTAAAGAGGTAAAGAGATGGGCTCTAAAGCCCAATCTTCGTTTGTTTTTAAAAAAAATCCACAATGTTGAATCTTGAATATTGTCACCTCTTAGTCTTTCCCAATTCTCATTTTCCATCATTCTATTGCAGCTAAGTCACCAGACACGAGGACACAGAAATATGAGTGTTCGACATGGACATGGTGACCCCCGGAACCAGGACATGGAGGACACGTTATATATGTGTGTGTGTGTGTGTACATACATTCATTCTATTGTAGCTAAGTCACCTGACACGTGGACAAGGGACACAGAGGACACGGAAATACGAGTGTCTGACATGGACACGGTGACCCCCAGAACCAGGACACGGAGGACACGTTTTGTATATATATATATATATATATATAGATATATGTGTATGTGTGTGCGTGTAGTATAAATACATACACACTCACATATATATATGTGTGTGTGTGCGTGTGTATTTTAAAAATTATATATATTAAAAACATAAACATATAAATCCACATTTTTACAAATATTCAATAGAAATCAGAATCAATACACATTTGACATTCACAAATCACAATGAGACACATTGATGAATCAAAACCATGTTTTTCATTAAGTCACCAAAATCAAAATCTATTACATAGATGTCGAAATGCAAGTGGCAAATAGTAAATACAAAAAGGGGTAGATCAAGATGGAAGAATCTCATCTATCAAGAGTCTCAAAACTCAATAGTCCTCCTCCATGCCTGAATCAACAAACTCATCACTACTCTCTTCTTCATCATCCTCCTCCTCCTCTCTACCCATCTGAGGATCTGCATCTGTTGATGTGGAGAATGACCCCTCCAAAGGATCACTATCATCAAAAGTCACCGGCTCTAGCACTGGATCATTAAGATCCAGGTTGGCTAATGCCAACTCAGTGCTACTATCCAAACCCATATCATCAGGAAATACATCCCACATCTTTGCCTTTCCCTTCACCCACTCCTCCCTCTTCCTATAAATAAGACGAAGGTTGGTGTGCACATACACCATCGTCTTTGCCCTGGACAACTCAAGACTGCTCTTCTTCAAACTGTACAAGTTGCCATATGTGCTCCAATTCCTCTCACAACTAGAGGATGATGTAACTTGAGAGATGATCAGCAAGGATAACTTCTGTAGAATAGGGCATGTTGCCCCATGAGTTGCCCACCAAGCATAGGGTTTCTTAACCCCCCTGTCTCCGACCACATCATAGCCTCCAAATCTCCCATTAGCAGTGGAAAACTCTACAAAGCCCTCCTCCACCTCATCAAGTAAGTCTCTATCCTAAAATAGTTGCCTAAATGCTATCTTCCTTCCCTCTGAAATCTCTCCATCCATATGAGGAGGGACTTTGTGTGAGGGCCCACCATTGAGCCATTCTTGACTGTAGAACTTGGGGTTCAAGGAGTGGGCCAAGCAATGCAAAGGTGTGCAATTCTTATCCCACCTGGAGATAAGAATATCCTAAATGGTGGACCATAAGTTCTTTGTCGATGTCTCATACTCGGGACACTCATTCTCCATAACAATGATCCTCATGGACTCAATCATGGAATCCCGCACCTCATAAACATCTGCTAGGATGGGTTGGTCGGTGTCTGCAAACCGCAACAAAGAAATCACTGGCTCCATGATCTTAATGGTAAGATCTACCCTCTCCCACCAAGCATCATCTAACACCATGTCGTTTACCTTTTTTGAAGCATTATGATCTATCTTTCTCCGAAAAGACCAAAACTCTGAAATTACCATGGACCCAAGAGCATTTTTTGCCTCCCTTAACCTCTTGAGCATGATGAATGAGGAAGAAAACCGAGTATTTGCAATCTTTAGCAATGAAAGATGTGTGTACTCTTTGTAGATTGTGAGGGCATTGGTGTGTTTTTGTACAAAGTCACGGATATGGCGTGCATCTTCAATAAGGTTGCCAATCCATGTCACATCTGAAGCAATAGATTTCAATGCTAAATTCAAAGAATGGACAATGCAAGATATCCAAAATACTTGTAAGAGCAATAAAAGCAAGTATGAATGACTCTACAACTAACAACTCAAATCTATAAAATGACCTTTCCCCTAGATGAATCTTGTGCTAAATTCAAAGAATGAGCAAATTAGCAATTAAAGGTGTCTAAAATGAAAATACCCGTGGATATTTAGCTTCCACAATCATCCCAACAACCTTGCAAACAAGTGCATTATCCGTGATGATTTGTACACAAGAGTCTGTTGTCTGCCGAGATGCACACCAACAGCAGAAATCTTTCGAAAGTTGTTCCCTCACTACAAGTGGGGAAGGTGTGGCCTTGGGGGCAAGCAATGAGCCAAGTACTGTCACCTGAATCCCAGCTCCTCCGTTTAGGCTAACTCCTAACGAAGCCAAGGGGGGTTGTCCCTACACAAAGAGTTGTCTATGGCTCTTATGTTTTAAGTGTTTTTGGTGTTGAGTGATGCGGATGGGTGTTGTTTAGGAGTTTTTAAATTGATCACAGATTATAAGATGAAATAAACACAAGATAAGAGTAATCCACGTTGCAGATATAAGATTTGTAAATAAACAATATAATGAAGACTAAATAAATGGCATCCACAGATAATGACTTAGACTGATTTCCAATGGACAAATGGCCCAGATTAAAAAATAATATGAAAATGTAAAATGACCAGTGCCAAATGGAGTAAAAAAATGTGTAGTGCTTGGGGATGCTGAAGGTACAAGTCTTAGAATATTGTTTGTGAGAATGTTGTGCAAATGTTCTTGGTTTATTTTAGAAAGTTTTAGTGATCTTGATTATGAGGGTTGAATAAGCAAGGTATGCGTTCAACCAGAAAAGTATACCTTCAGTGGCTTCCCCTTGGTGACATGATGGACCGTCCAGTATTCTTCGGCTAGGTGTCCTGAGGATTTAACTAGCACTAGAACTCTATGACAACGGTATTCTTTCTCCAGCGTCACCAATTAGGAACTTTGCCCACTACCTAAGTATTTCTCGGAATAACAACGCCGGTTCGTTGGTTGTGGGGTGAAAATTTTATTATGTTATCACTTGCAAAATTAACAAATCCAATCACCGTTCTGAGTACGAGTCCAACTTTTTAAGGTTGGCAGAGCATACTAGGTGATGGAAAGCAACGAAGTAAATTTTAGAGGGAAATGTGAGTTTGAAAAGTGTTTTATTAAGAGCACATAGTTAAAACTCTCCGACAAAGAGTGCTCTTGACTTTGTTTTATGACAGAAGTTCAAGAGACTTTAATTAATCTATATGCTTCGATGCAAGGAAAATGCAATGGGAATGCTCTCCGATAGAGAGTGCTCTTGACTTGGGTTATGGCAAGTTCAAGAGTCTTTGGTTCTTTTTAGAAGACAAACAGCTTGTAAGCAAAGAACACATATGATAACTCAAATGATAAAAATGAAACAATGATCTAACAATTAACAAACTACTTGCAAAGTAAACTAATCTAGCAATTAGTGTTCTACAACAAAACTGAAACTAAGCTACTTGCAAAATGAACTAAGCTAAGAAGACAAGGAAGCAGAAGACACTCTTCCCCAAATGGGGAAGAAACACAAAATATGGGAGGCTTTATCCCACTTAGCCTTATTTTATTAATCAGTTACAAGTGAGGGATTGAAACCCTTGAAATGAGAAGCAACTAAGAAATTAAACTAAAACCCTTTTGGGGGTTTGTACAAAGGAGAATGACTATGGTTTTGTCTTCTTGGTTCAAATCCTCTTCTTCTTTGGGTAATCTCCAAGTGTTTTTTGGTTCAAAACTCTTCTTGATTCACCTTTCAATGGCTTGTTCTTTTCTCAACACTTGCAACAAACAAAGATCCAAAAACTCATGCACCCATTAGCATTAGTATAAAAATCAAAAGAAATCTAGATCTAGAAACAAAATGGAAACTAGCTAACTTTGAAAAGCCAAACTCTAGAATGTAAATGCAAAAATTAGATCTAGATGCAAAACTTGAAACTATGAGATCTAGAATAAAAAGTAAACTAAAATATGAACTAAATGCAAGATCTATAACAAATGCAAATGCAAATGCAAGTCTTAAGATCTAACTACTACTAACAAATGAAACAACTAACTCTTAACCAAAACTTTATTGTTTTATGTGTTTTTTGTGGTGTTTCAAGGAGGGACAAGAGGAAAGAAAAGAGGAATGGAAGGTAGAAGAAGAGGGGATAGGAGGACGAGAAGGCAAGGGAGAAAACTAGAAAGGGGAGGTGGGACGAATGCAAGATGAAGAAGAAAAACCAAAGGTAGGAAAGTAGGAGGACGAAGCTAGGAGAGGAAGAAATCAAAGGAAAAACGAATGGAAGAGATGAAAGAAGGTAAAACGAGAGGAGGAAAGAGAAGACAAAAGGATGAAAAAACAAATGGATGAAGAAGGGAAAAATGAGAACAAGGAGAAGACAAGGCCAAAGCAAACAAAAATCACCAAGAATCAAACAAATAAGGTGGGATCAACCTTGGAACAAGGTGACCACTAGAAGCACTAGTCCCGAAAACCTTCCAGCTAGCTGGATGCACGCAAGGATGCTAGTGGTGATAGAGAAGTAGCCACAAAATTATGTGGCACTTGGGATCAAATCCCAAGCTACTTTCTCAAGACAAAACTTGGATATAGAAACAGAAAGAAGAGAAAAGTAACCAGATAGATAAAGTGTTTGTAGATTGATGGATGAGGCAGACAAGCCCTTTGTTTCTCGATTTCTTAAAGCAAAGCTCCTTTGGTAACCTGTGGAATGAATGTGTAAACCGAGCAAGAGCTCTTGCACTTGGGAGAATACCTGAAAGCCACACACTTAAGAGAAAAGCATAGATTGTATAATATTGTGCTAGATTGTTAGCCTTCTAATCACAAAATCAAATGCTTAAGAATCAAAAGCAAGTAACAAAAAATGGTATCACCTTATACAAGATGAAGCATGGCACACAAAGAGCTTCCACATTGACCTCCAAAGTCTTCAACTTTATTCAAATACTAAACAAGATTACAAAATTCTCCAGAGTTTCTATGCACAAATCTCCATGTGAAAGGAGGCAATGCCATCCTTATATAACCAAACAAGAGACTACCCCTACCCTAATTCGAATTGGCATGAGGAGAGAGCCAATGGCACTTGACAAATTCGATTTCCAATCAAATCCATGTCTAAATCCAATCAATACGTAGCTTGGAGTTCAAACTCCCACCATACAACTCGAGCTGCCATAAAGGAGATGGGGAGGTGGCCTCCACCTTGGCAAGGCGCCCCCCATCTTTCATTGTTAACATCACCCAACAAATAAGGAGTTTCCATGTGTGATATTCGAGCTCCAATGAAGATTGACGTGAATGCATGCAAGGGCGTGAGCTTGAGGCTTGGAGTTTGACTCTAAGTTAACTCCAATCTTGGTGGTTGAGAGTGGGAGGTGGCCTCCACCTAGGCAAGGCGCCCCCACTCCCATTTAATGTCACTCAAACCTCAACTCAATCACCAATAAATACTTTGCCATGTCACTAATTCACTTTTGCACATAAGGAGGGCGAATTCTTTTGAAGGAGATCACTGTTGGTGACTAGATAGTAGACTGAATGATGACTAAGATGATTGGAAACTTCATTAATGCCTTATGCCATGTCATTTAGCCACTGAAATAATCCAATTTGGATTATTTTGGAGAGAATTGGATTATCTCCAATTATTAATTTTTTTATTCTAATTAATTAATAATCCTCTTTTATTGATTTTTGAGGAATTATTAATTAAGTGGCCAAATAGCGATCCGAAACTTAGGATAAAGGTGTCTGGGGTCTAAGTATGATTTTTTGGCTTAGGAATTAAGCCTCCAATCCCTGAAAAACACCCCCGGACGACTAACATATTACAATTTGAATTTTTCCATTTAAACTATGGAAAAATTAATTATTTAAAAAATAAAATAATTTACTGTCCAACGCGTCCGGTAAAAATTTTTCAGACAGCGTTTAAAAACCACTACAGACCTAGGAAATGACCACTGACTCGACTCATAGTGTCTAGTAGGTTCATATTCATCAGTTGGACCCTAATAAACCCCCATGGCCAGAATTTCAAAATCGAGCATTCCAGCTTTGGAGGAAGCGGGAGAAAACCTTGTCAATTATATCTCGGTCAAAGGCAAAGCATAATTGGTCAGGGTAAAAAACTCCCTGGAATACCTTAGTTGATAAACCAGAAATGGGGGACCGAGCCACTCAAAAATCCTACTAGCACACTTATTACAATCCCCATGGGTCCATGGTCATTTTGACTGAAAAATAAAACTGGCTAGCCAAAGTTCGCTAATTATTGTCATCTGAAGCCTTGATACTCTGGAAGTGAACATTGATGTGTTCCAACACTGGCGACTCAATGGAGTTTCAACTATTTGTACAAAATAGGTGATAACAGAGTCAACACCTACTTCTTCAATGACTTTGATGAACAACTCACCCATATAATGTGCATCCTTGTATTTCCCAAGATCATCCACCGCTTTCAAGAACACCGGTCCATTTTGGGAAGACACCATGAAATTGATGAGTGGATGGCGTGTTGCATCCGTCCATCCATCAAAAACAATACAGACACTAGATTGGGGCCATGTTGATCTAATTGGCTTAAGAATTTTATCCATCTCCTTCTTTGCCTTAACCAACAATGTGGTTCTAAGCTTCTCTAAACCAGGAGGCACATAACCATTTGGAGCTCCTTCAATGAGACTTCGACGCATCTCAATAAACAATGGTGACCGTGCAACATTGAATGAAATGAAGTTGAGGTAAAAAAAGAATGCAATGGTAAGGTCCACCTCTTCTTGCGCCTCTTGTTGGAAAATCTTGTCCATTGGACCACTTGGAGTTGGCCTTTTTCTTGTTGGATGAGTATCAATCTCACTCCCATATCTTCTAGGTGGAGGCCTAGTGCTAGAGGGTTTCCTCAAGAATGGAAGATGATCCTCATTCTTTTGTTTATTGCTTGTTGCTACCACCTTCCCTAAGCCAACATGATCCTCTCTTTCCATCTCCCTCCTTTGGGTAACACTCACTACTTTACATGAAAGAATCCCACAAGGAAGGGCCAACAAATGGCCCTTAACCCGGTAATATGTGCTCTTTAACTCATTCTTGCAGAAATTGCAACTCCAACTCACATTGCCTCCCCCACCAAGCTTTTCCCCAGGCCTTCTTTCCTTGTCACATACTTCCACTAAGGGTGTTTTTCTCTTGGGCTTGTTGTCTTGCTAAAACAGGGTTAAATGGAGCATGAGCTCCACTAGTAGCAGATGGAGCACTAGCACGAGTAGATGAACCTAGGCTTGGAGGAGGAAGAGGAGGGGAGACACCAGATGGAGCATTTATCCCTTTCTTTTTCCCTTTAGCAACTGCCCTATGTGATTGAGACATTCTTCTTGTTGTTTGATGTTTAGCTTGCAATCCTCCCAACGAAATCCACCCTCAATGCACTTGGAAACCCTTGCAAATCCTTCAAATTCTCTTCACCTACAAACAAAAACACTCTCACACCTCACATTTCACTTGCAAATGACAAAAGAGAAGAAAATTAAGGTTTACACCCCCCGCGGGCCTCTTCACGCGCTTTTTCGTGTCTTATTTTTAGGACACGATGTCAACAGGTCGAGACACAATGCAAACTCGTGTTCGACACGTGTTTGCATCGTGTCCATGTCCGGCATGATGACACAGGACATGGAGGGGGTTTAGGACGTGTCTGGTATCTTAGTATTGCAGGTAACAAGTTGTTCTCATCTTGAGACAAGAAGCATGATGGTTATGTGGTTTTTCCTTTTGGTTCCATTTCTAATTATGATGGTGGTGTTCGGAAGCTAAAATACTAGTGGTGAGAACGAAGAAGTAAGCAGTTGCACATACCATGGAGAGGAGGAAGTAATGGAAGGGGATGATGATAATGAAGCTAACAGTGAAGATCGAAAAAAACACAAAGAGACTTCAATATCCTTGTGTAAGTTTGTCACAAGGCTTGGGCAAGGGAAAGAGGGTGGAACCACAAAGATTACATGCCTCCATTGTAATAAAATTTACACAGGTTCATAGACCCGTGTGAGAAAACATCTATGTGGGATTATGCCATGGGATGAAGGAACAGGAGACCACACAAAACAAATACAAGAAGGAAGAGGATACCACACAAAACAAATCCAAGAAATCAAGGGTTGAATCTAACCTCGGGCTCACAAGGAATGTATGGTGGTCGATCCCTATCACCACATGGTAGTGGATTCTCGCCTATGCGCAAAACAATATCAGATTTCCTTGACCAAGGTTGCTGTTATCACATCCATAATAGTCGGGCTACCATGATTGCAGAGTAGTTCATTGTATATTTTTGAGCTTGGCCTTTACACGGTTTTCCTGAGATCAACTATGATGAGCAGTACTATTGATGATCACTCACACATCAGAGCAGCCCTAGATCAGACATGCAGTAGACCTTATGCCAAGGATGAGCCTCTTGACCTCAGATTTGATGACCGAGATGACCTTTTATCCAATACAGAGCAGTGCAGTGCCCAGAGTTTCAGCAGCAGTGTTTCAGTGGTTACAGGTGATCCAGATAGCAAATACAAGTATATGACCCAGCAGGTATATGACGTGCATTGGTTTTATTATCTTGCTCTTTTGGTCATTTTGATAGCTTGACTTAGTATCTAGTGATCATGATCTGGCAGTATATATATATATAAAATGAATAAGGTTGTTATTGATTATCTAAATGGTTTTATTACTTACATTTACAAGCTCTCGTTTTATACTCATTGGTTTTACCCTCCTAGGAGTGTGGAAATGATCATTCCCACCTTTAAGGCTTGCTAGCTTAGGCATCACCTACACTTTCCCCATCCATCTGTTATCTTTCCCTTTATTGGTTTCTACCCTGACTTACACCTCAGCCTGTGATATGGAGGACTTCCCCACTTTTGCCTTTGTGTTGGATAGCATCCCTGTTAGTTTGTGGCTCGGCTCTGAGTTGGCAATGTTAAAAATTTAAAACTGATAGCAGTAGCAGACTGTAATAAAAAATACAGAGATAGCTAACTGTAGATAAAAGTAGAACAATATGCAATCACAAGAACACAACTGTTTACCCTGGGGAAAACCTTTTAAGGTATAAAAACCCCAGCAAAAATATCTTCCTTATGAGATGTCTGAGTTTTACAACAGCAGGCTAAATAAGCCTTTCCAACAATTAGAATAGTTACAATGACCAAGAATAACCTTGTTCTGCTGTAGCTGAGGTAGTTTCAAACTTGTACAACAATCCTGTACTGTTCACTGTTTCCTGAAGTCTGATATGGCCTTTTCCAGGAGCTGTAGTGACTAGTAGATGTTTGTAATGGCTGTCGAGAGTTTAGGGACAGACCCTCAGCTGTATTGAACCATGAACCAAAAAAAAACCCAACAGTAACTGTAGTGTGAAAGAACCCAGCAGTAACCAGCAGAGAGAACACACCAGCAGTAACAGTAATAATGCCCTAACAGGGCTCGGGTTAGCTCAGCAATAAGAAACAGCGTATATATAACCCAGCAGTTATAATAGAGAGAACTCAGCAAATCGTGGAGATAACCAGCAATAACATGGAGATAACCAGGTCACTTTTGAATGCACAGCAGGCTCGGGTAGCACACTAATAATAACCAGAAATATAAAACCCAGCAAACACCACCGAATTGTTTTCTGGATACCACCAAGCTGTTTTTCTGAACCACCGAACTGTCTCTAAATACCACCGAACTGTTTAGAGCTGATCTTTAAACTCACACGAATTGATTGGATAGAATAATGAGTTTTCTTTTGTATTAATAGTGGAATAATTCCACACAAAATAAGTGGGGCCGACTTGCATTGAATGGCCATTAAATCATGAGGCCGACTTGCTTATTTGCCATTGAATTTTGTATTTAACCATTGAGGCCGACCTTCAATAAATATATATATAACATATATATTTTAATCATTCATCTTTTAATTTGACTTTCCACCAATAATGAGTTGACCCAAAAAATACATAAATAAATACATATTTATTTTTCCTTCTCCTTCTTTTAGCTGGTGGGTTCACGGACCAAGCCAAGTGGTGCTTGGGTTCTATAAATCATCCAGGTGTCCTTCAGGGTCTTCATGTCCACTCCAAGTACATCATCATAGGAAGATATTTAATTTCTTTACTTCACCCATCTGTGGTCAACAAGTCCAAGTGGAGAAGTACACCACTTGGATTAATATCCTGGTAACTGACCAGGTGCCTCCATTCTCCCAGAGAATGGCTCTCAGCCCCAGGCTGAGTTCCCAGTCCCTAACTGGGTCAATATCCTGGTAACTGACCAGGTGCCTCCATTCTCCCAGAGAATGGCACTCGAAGCTGCTCAGAAAAATCAACAGGCAACACAACTTACCCTTTGGTGAGTTGGATTTGATACCTTGATCACTCTAGTCGGTTGCCCCGATCGTTGGTCTTGATTGTAGAAAGTCCCCCTAGTTGCTTGAGTTGTGTTGGCTAAAACCTGAAGCAAATTGTACTACCATCATTACATATGGAAATTATTGTTATATCTTTTACAAAAGCCTATGAGAATACTTTTAAAACTGTGCTTCTTAGCACAATGAAAGAGGATTGTGAAATAATGGAAACTTAAATGAAAAACATCCTGGATGAAAGCTTGAGTAGTTGTGCTTCTAAGCACATGCAAAATCCCCAAAAGGGTTATGAAATGAAATGAATTGGAAACTAAAAGCACCCTAGATGAAAGCTTTAGTAGTTGTGCTTCTAAGCACATGCAAAATCCCCAAAAGGGTCATATAGGGCTAAAGAAAGCAGTGGTTAAATGTATGCTAAATCCAAAGACTAGTGGCCAAGGAAATGAAATGTAATGATTAATTCCTCACAGAGCCCACGGGTTGTGATGTGAGATAGAGTAAGGGACAGCTAATTCTAAGTGTCCCCTAGAGCCTCAAGTTATGGTTAGCCGGGCACCCAGTCCATGGAGGTTCTAGAAAAGATCCTCACGGAGCTGATACAGCTTGGATGTGAGTTGTAGACATTTGCCAAGGTTGAATAAGCACTCCTCTAAACAACTTATCCCATTTGTGAGACACTTCCATTCCCTGTGTGTTTATTATCCGACATATGCTTAAGTGTGTATTCCCTTTCCCTTATCCAAAGTATCACAGTGTTGAGTCAGTCAAGTCATCCCCTTTATCCTAGCCTTGCATTCTTTACCCTCACCTTATGCTAGCAAAATGATCATGTCTACAGAATGAGTATATCCTTGAGGTTCTTTTGTAAGTAAATGATTATTTGAACTTATTCTTAATTATAGTTATCTATTAACTGCTAGTGAAATGATGCTTAATACTTTGAGTCTTGCTATGAGAATGATTAAAAGAGCATATCTTAACCATTTGCACTTGCAGCAGTAGGCTTTTCTAGCCTGGGTTATATTTTTATCAGTTTTGACCTGGTCAAACCTAGTTTGACCAAGTCAACCTTGGGATCCGTGATGAGTTGGACCAGTGATGTTATATGACGATGATCTATGGTTCTATGATGCACCTTTGATGACTCCATACAATGGACACAGGTTTCAGATGATGGTTGATATACTTTTTTATGGTTATTATTATTCTCAAACCATTTATTTTATTATTGTCCAGGTATGGCTGGGGCTATAGATGATCTTATAGGTTGCCACAGGGTGTGTTACGATGGTACTAGCACCAGCGTACCTGCAGAGGTGCCCCAAGGAGAGGGTGTCTTTTCTTTTTTTTTTTCTGACCAGGAGGGGTGTTTAGCCAGCTCATTCTGAGGTAGGGGCATGGCCAGACCCTCTGGCTTCTCTTCTGGAAGTACTATGGCTTAATGGCATCGTTGACTGCCTCATGAAAGGGTTTGAAACCCTGAGGTTGGTGTCCGGGTCTTCCAGGGGTGGGTCACTGGGTCACATGCCCCCCACCTTGTTTTGACACTCCAGCGGCAATTGTTCCAGCACTGAGACTCACTCTTATCCTCCGGAGCACATCTAGTACCCTCCTGGTCCTTCCAATTCAGCAGCGCCCTCCCTCTGGGCCCTCCTTCAGAGGATGACGACATCCTCCTGGAAAACTATTTGCTTGCTAAAAAGGTGGGGCGTTGAGGGTTTTTCATCACTGTTGGGGTTAGTTGGGGCATAACGACCCCCCATGTACAGTCTGGCCTTTCGTTTCGTCAAATTTGGCCTTATTTAGCCATTTTTGCTCAAGTAGGGGTCAAATATGGGAAAACACCCAATTTACCCGCTAATTTGATTATTTTTATATTATTTTAATTCTAATTTTAAGTTGACTTTTTTAATGTTAAATTTAACTTACTTTATGTAAAAGTGAGTGTGAAATCATATAAATTAGATCTCCTCACTTCATTTTTAGCCATCAACTTTTGGGATAAGATCATTATGTCTGCTATTTGCCCTAACTAGGGCTCTTTGAAGGAAGGCTCTACTTGATGAAAGATATTTTGCAAGTTTGAAGCATTTCTTGGAAGATTTTCTTTTGTTCATGCCATTGCTAAGGTGAAGCTAGAGTTGTTTGCTTAACACATGCACTTGGAAGTATCTATACTTTTTTGTTTGCTGTCTCTATGTCAAATGTATGAAAGTGATGCTTGTTAGGGTTGAATGGAAGCCATTATTGCTTCATTTTGTCTTGATTTGCATTTCATTTTTGTCATTGGTCACCCTAGCATCCAAGCTTGAGCTTTAGGTCTTCAAGTCTTGCTAAGACTAGGCTTCCTTGATGAATCCTAAAGATTATTGAGGTTAGCCCTAGTTGACAAGCTTGCCAAGTACCATCTCAAGGAGAGTATCTCCTCTCATTGATGCCCTAGGGTTTGGTAGATAGCTTTCTTTTGATACCTTAGTTGTTCAACTACTTTTTAACTTAAAATCTGAGTTTTGTACATTTGTAATTATTATTTAGGGTTAAAATTTTGCATTTTCATGGTAGAATTAGGGTTAGAATTAGGTCTGCAATTTTATGATAAAAACCCTAAAAATCTAAAAAAAAAAAATTGCATTTTTGGCCTCTCTAAAATTTCGGCCCTTCCTCCTATAAATTCGGCCTGCCCTATTTGTCCCTAGAAACCCTAGGGCGAAATTGTAAGAAGCCCTAAAATTTTTAAAATCTCAAAATTCCTAAAAAAATCCCTAAAAATCTAAAAATCAAAATATTAAAATTTTTTGGCCTCCCTAAAATTTTGGCCCTTCTTCCTATAATTTCGGCCTGCCCTATTTGTTCTTAAAAACCCTAGGGCGAAATTATAGGAAGCCCTAAAAATTTAAAATTCTCAAAAATCCTAAAAAGCCCTAAATTTTTTGTTTACCCTAAAATACAAAACCTAAAAGATCCCACAAATCTCCCATCCTTCATCCATCCACTTCTACTCCACCCTATCCCCTACCATACTCCACTACTCCCTTCCTTCCTAGCTGCGACCTTTCTCCTACCAAAACCGTGGCCTTTATCCTTTTCTCCTTCCACATCCACAAGCCTTCTCTCCAAGCCCTTTCCTTTATACACAGCCTGCCCTTTGGGCAGCCCTTGTGTTGCCTTAACTATCCCTTCTTCACCTGTAACATACACTGAGAAACAAAACAAGAAATCAGAGTTGAGTTAGTATCTTAATTAACATAATTACAAGGTCTGATTTTGGGATATTTTCTGCTTACTGTATGTTAAGTGACAGATCTGAGGGCATATTTGGTTAACGCTGATCTGATTTTCTATGGTCATCCACTGTGTAGACATAAAACTCAGCTTGGTAAAACTACATCAGTTTGATGAACATAACACTACATTTGATACTTATTTGGTGAATGATTCCCTTCTTATGTTTCATAGTGAATGCTGGTTATTGAACTGACATTGTTGAGATTCTTTAAAGTGCTCTTACATGCTGATCTGGGAACTGCCTTGGTATGAGATTCCTTTGATGATTGATGAGTTGGATACATCTCCTAAATACTTGAACTTGACACTTATGATGTTATTGATGACCTTTACACACTCCATAATCAACTATTGAAACTGATCTACACTAATAATCCTACAGCTGGTTATATCTTGCTAATGATGCATCTTTGCATATACCTAATTGGTGAATAAAACTGATATCTACTGCTGCTATAATTAAATACAAACAGAAAACTTAATAAAAGGTGAGTACAGACCTCTTTCCTTAGGCTAGTGTTTGTTCTTTTCATAGGTCTGTTTCTCTCTGGTTAATCTCTGTGGCACTGTAAGTAAATTGCAGATCTGGAAGGTGTACTTATATTATGTTATCTGGGCATTAATTCACACTTTTATGTTCTAATCATTAATGTAATATATTTACCACATTTCTAATTGTTCTAATGTAAACACCACTCACTTATGTTGATGAAAATCCCTATACATATCTGAATATTACTTATCTGCATGCTAAATGATTGACTGCCAAAACTGATCTGATCTTAAGTGGGTGATCTGTTAACATATTTTGTCTCTTACATTAGCACATACGTGGTGGATGGTTATATAGGGTATCATTTTCATGACACTAACATGATATTGCTAAATGATATTTGTTGAAGATATCTTCATATTGAATAACTTCATCTACTTCTGCAGCTATAAAATGTTTAATTAAAGGTAAAACTGAAGGTTATGTGTTAGACATTGAATGTTATCAGCTTCATGTAATAATACTTCATTGGTTGCTAGAATTACGATCACATGCAGTTACATGCTTTACTTAATAATGATATATCTTTACATGCATAGTTAGTGTACATGGTTGATGAATGAAATAGTTAATGCAATCATATTCATACATGAAATGGTTGCTTTCTCTTATAAGGTATTACCATTACACTAAATTGCATAGTGAATGATTTTGGCAAGTACAACTTAGCTACCATTTTAGTTATTGGTTATAATTTATTGGCAATATAGTCTTTTGATCCAATATTGATTGTGGTAACGCATGTGTATTAGTTTTCTTATGCTTCTTCATTGGTAAATAATCCTAAATTTACATTCGGTGAATGGTTGCTATCTCTTGGTTTACTATCGGCTTACACATTGCATTGAATGATCTAAGGAGATTATTGTTTCTAAGCACCTCTATTACACTCACTGGCATTGACTACAATATTATTGACTCCATTTAGGCACTGGTCTAACTATAAGATTGCACAAGATATAGTTTGTTGGTTGTTCTAGTGTCTTACAGGATTCCATAAGGATACTTCACCTTGGAGGGTTTCGACTTCCGAAGAAGTTAGAATAGTGACTGAGGTGACATTGGGTCACTATTCTTATTTGTGCTTACTGGGATTAGCCCTGCTAATTTGCTCGGTAACAAGGTGCATGGGTACTCATCTTTAGTAGATTTGGACCTTTTGAGTCCATTGAGACACTCAGTTATCAATTTCAGGCACTCCCAGGGATGATAGAGTCAGATTTCCACTTTTGACTAGTTTTGCCATGCAGAAATGGCCTGTCCAGCAGTTGCATTGAGCTAGCACGTTTACCTAGGGTGCTACAGAGGAGAGGAGTAGTCCAGCCACTTGTTATTACCATATTACCCCCTCCCTAGACATGATGGTACAGTCATATTTTGTGCCCGGGCATCAGGCAGTGAGTTACAGGCATTTTGATGGTTTTCAAGGGGGGATAAAAATGGGATAAAAAGGTCATTGAGAAAATTGATTTGGGCTATTGAGGCAAGGTTTTGGCATGATGTCTGTTACAAAAACCGAACCAGTGGTCGAACCGGCCGACCCTGTGAACTGGAACCGGACCAAAACCGGATCATAAAACCGGTCCACCAAAAATACATAAAATATTCAAATTTTGAAAAAACATATATATTCATGTGCATCCATGTGAATTCAAACCATTATACACAAAATATGAAAAGTATCATCATATTTAAAGCATGCACAATGTTATTGATGATCATTGGAATTATAAGGTGGTGTGAAACTTGTGGTTCAAGTGAATTAAAACAATGGTTTGAATATAATAATTAAACTCATGACTGACGCTGGTCATCATTCAAACAAAGGAAGGTGCAAGCAAGGAACTTTTGTGTAATCACTACTATGCAGCTGAAGGTTATCATTGAAAACACAGACTTGGGTGCACTTATGTGGGTTAAAAGTCTTAAAATATATGCATAAAGGAGCAGTCACAAAGCTAACTTCAAATAGCGATTAAAGTATGCCCTAGTGTGTTGTAAGTTGTAACCTCATGCTATTGAGTGTCGATCGTGAAGATTCGAGTAAAGGGTAAGTTAAATTTGACTTAAATATTGTGTAAACACTACTTGAACCCAAGATCGTTGTATGGATGCATCATTTAAAGGGGTAAAATCGTTGTACTTGAACCCACTTCCCATTTTTTTTTTAAATAATAATAATAATTTTTTATTTTTTTTGTAAAACCAGTTTTTTTCTTCTGCAAAACCGGTTCAGGACTGAACCGGCCAGTTTTGACCGATTTGGTGACTGAACTGGCCGGTTCAGGACAGAACCGGCCAAAAACGATTCAAGAGGCCGATCCGGACCGAAAAGGTGCCGAAACCGGTCTAACTGGCCGGTTTTGCCTAAACCAGTCCGGTTTTTGTAACATTGGTTCAGAGGTCATATGTGATGTATCCCACTCCTTCCAAATCAGCTTGCAGCATTCAGTGGGGTCCACACACTCTCTGGGTTGTGATTTGATGTATTCTTCTCTCATTGAGGGGGCCACGATTTGATCATTTGGTCACTGGGACATGTTGTTGAGTCATATTTTATATCATTGTTCCATGGGGTGATGCTAGTGAAGGAAAATAAAACTTCCTAGCCCCACCATGTGCTCCTAGTCTCTTGTCCTAGTCACTTTATGTCGTGCACACTTGTATTAGTCATTTTTTATGTGGTGCGCACCGCCCCACGGCTACTTTTAGTGAGTGTGCACCCCCTCTAGTGAGTTGATCCATGTTATATTGTACCAGCTCATCTTAGCCGTTGATTGTATTGTATTTATCTTTTTATCTCAACCACTCATTCATAAAGTGGTTAGGGGTTTGGTCTCTCTCCTCATATTTAAGGAAGAGGCCCCCCCCTATTGTAAAGGCACCTTTGGACTATGGAAAACTTGGAATAAAAATACTATTTTTGTAGATCTGCTTCTTTGGCTTCGATGGGTTATCTTGCAAGATGAATATACAATATTTTCTCTGTGTTATCATTGTGGATCTCGCTTGTCCAAACGTTTTCTCTGCAAGGAGGCCGTGTGGTTGAAGAGGACACTCTAGGGGGATGCTATTGTGGGGAAACCCCATATCTTACCTTTGGATCTTCTTTTGTCTCAGGGAGTATCATTATTGTATCTTCGTGACATAGTTTATGCTTTTTGTTTCATCTTTTCATCCTTATAGTCATTCTTTTGCTAGATCGATTCTCATATAGATCTTTTCTTGCAGGAGAAGGGCGCACTTGTCACCTTGGAGGGATAGCAATTTCACTTGGATAGGCTAGATCTCACTCTTGATTGTGTCACTTAGGAAGGATTATCAATTTGCAAGGTCGCCGCAAGCTTTAGAGGTAAGATCTATAAGGTACGTATCTTATTTCATGCATTTTACCCACTGGTCACTTCAAACCCTCATCTTAAAACCCTAGATTTTAGATCTGATAAGATATGGCGATTGCATGGGCTTAATAATTAAAACCCACCTCAATAATAATTAATAAACCTTGGCGACCAAATTTGGTGGCCATCCGACTCCATTTACCCCCTGATCTAAGGCACTGGGTCTCTCCAAGGGAGGTTGCATTTGTGGGTACGTGGGCATTTTCCAGATCTGTTATGTGGGTATTGCTTGTTCCTCATCAAATCCATAGATCCATTGAGTAGCAACCTTTCTAGTGCCATTTCATCTTAATCTTTACCTTGTGGACCCCATTTTGACCATTTTCCATATTTTAAGGGTTGGCCCCACTTGGATCTTTCTATTTGGCATTAGATCTATCTAGATCTACTAATCTAAACTCATAAGTGGCTTAATCTTTCCTTGGTTGAACATTCGTCCATCTTATAAGCCTCTTCAACCAAGCCCTAACTCCTTGGATCCACTTATCCTTCCTAGTTCTAGATCCATTCACTCTTGATCTTCTCCTGTTTCACTTTCACATTTCCCTAGGAGGTCTTGAGTAGGTTCACTGGCCTTCATTGGTTGGCTAGGGTCTCCCCCTTGGTCTTGCTTAGGCTATATCTAAAGTGAAGAGTGCCTCGATTTTCGTGACAACCAATTGCATTGGGAACCGTGGCATCTCTTAGGTCACCTCTTTAGTTGTCCAACGCCTCTACCATCCTGGATAGGATCACCTTTAGGGACAACTACAAGTTGTGTGATAACAGTTGTAAGGATGACATGGATGCAAAACTTCTTAGGTTTCTCCAGCCATGGTGTACCATTCAATGTTTTTTACTCACCCTATTTTCATGAAATGGTACAAGCCATCAATGGTGCCCCTAAAGGATACAAGAGCCTCAAGTATCACAAAGCCAAAACCATGGGACTTGACAAGGAAAAAGCCAAAATCCATAATGCTCTAAGACATTTTACAAATGATTGGATCGAATATGAGGTATCCATTCACATTTTATCTGATGGTTGGACAAATGTTAAAGGTGGGCCATTGATAAGTATTCTTGGTGTGTCTGCTAGTGGTGCAGTCTTCCTTTCAACCCTTGACGACTACATTACTAGACTAGTATTAATATTGCAAAACCTTTAATTAAAACCATTCAAGAGATTGGGTTGTACAATTTCATTCAAGTCATCACTACTAATGTTGCTAATTGTAAGGCAACAAAAACAATTATTGAGGATATGTTACCTAACCTATTTTAGTTAGGGTGTTTGGTTCAAACACTAAACCTTTTGATGCATGATATTATTAAGATGAACGACTATAATTATTAATGGAATGGTGCATTGTACAAGACATAAAAGAAAATTATGAAATTTATTACCAATCATAGCATGGCCCACCACATTTTTCTCAATCACTCTAGGTTGGAGCTACTTAAGATTGCAACAACCAAATTTTCTAGCTACTACCTCACCTTCAGGCGTGCTTTGAACGCAAAAGAGGCATTGGCTAGTATGGTATCAAGTGATTCATGGCAGAGTTTGAAAGACAAGGTTGCATCTACATCTTATACACATGAATTTCAGAAAGTGGAGAACATTGTTCTTGATGGTCAATTTTGGGCATAGGGTAAGTATGTTCTTGATGGTCAATTTGAAGTTTGAAACTATCTTTGAAGTTTGAATTGTTGATTGTATCTTAATAGTCTTTGGTAATGAATATAATGCTCATATTCATTTTGTGGTTGATGTTATCTATTAGAGTTTGTTAATGGCAAACGTTATATGTTGAAACTTGAAGGTTGATGATTTATCATTTGATGAAAATATTATAAGTTATAGCTGCTAGATGATTGATGTTATATGTGAATTAAATAATTGATGATTTAATGATCATCATTAATCTAATAGTTAGATCTATGTTTTCATGTTTTTTGTAGCTAATTCAGCGTTTTGCATGCTTGTTTTGATATATATGTATCAAAATATATTAAAATATATATTATATAAAAGTCACTCTCCTCTCAAAAGCTTTTGAAAATTGCACTTTCTGCTCTTGCTCCCCACTCCCAACAACCTTCCTCTATCCCCTCCATACTTCGAACATAGTTAGGATTTCAAAATCTGTTCAAGTCATCTAAATTGAACATTGTTGGGAAAACAACAAGACATATAGTAAACATGCGAGACTTGAAGAATATGCCTTACAACCGTCAGCTTCCTTGCAAAGGAAAGATCTTTAGGCCGCCACACATAAGCTTGCTCTGCAATCTCTCAAGGCACCAATCCCACATAGATAACAGAGATAAACATTTACCAAAAGGAATATCAAGGTATTGCACAATCACCCATGATAAAATATATGATCATGCCTTTGGAATCAATGCAGGGGGCGAATCCACCCCAATCATCCAAAAACCAATCTTACAAGGACAGACAATTGCACCAAAGGACCTACAAAAGGTGTCAAGACAAGACAAGGTCTTCCCAACTGAACCTTGATCAATAGTCACTGATAAAAGGGAATCGTCCGCAAAATGGTTATTGACCATTTTCAAACTGTTTGGAAGAGAAATCCCTCTAATATGCCTAGCAATCTCGATGGCCTTCAGCAAGTAACCCAAAGCATCTATAGTCAACACATGCAAGTAAGGTGCCAACAAACACCCCTACTTGATAGACCTATCCATGGTGATCCAAGAGGACATTGCCTTGCTGACAAAGGCTGAGGCATTGGAGAACAAAGTGTCAACCATGCCAACACACTCAGAACCACACCCCCAGCAAGTTAAATTTTTTGTAATAAAGGACCAATCTACCCAATCATAAGCCTTATCAAAATCAATCTTGAGCATCATACACTCCTGACCTGTATGAGTATGAGTACACACCTTAGATGGATTTGGACCTTCTGAGTCCAATGAGACAGTCTGTTTCCAGTTCCGGGTAGTTACGGTGATTTTTAGCTATCCTAGTGTAGTTTTGGCTTGTCGGAGGCCCTGTCAGAGCAGAGCAGAGATATGATTGATTCACCTAGAGCGTTATTTTTGGAGGGGGTGGTCCAGCCACTTGTTATTACCATATTACCCCCCTCCCAGACAGTCTGGTGATTTTGGAGCCAGGCACTCCAAGAGGCAGTTTGGGCAGTTTCACACTTCCTGAGGCAGTCCAGAAATGGTAAAAATGGCTACAGAGGAATTCGATTTGGGCTACTGAGGCAAGGTTATGGCATGGGATGATCAGTGATGATGAGTGGGATGTCTTCCACACCTTCTCCAGCAATTTCAGCTTCATCGAGACCCACATCCATCACTTATGGCACTTTTTGATGATTTCTGGAGCCTCCTAATGCTCACGACTTTCCCAGAGAGGCACGATTTGGTGTCTAGCATGATTATTTTTGGATATTGTGCCATGGGGATTGACCAAGGGTGTTAGAAATTACCCCTTGGACCCACCATGTGCTATTTCTTATGTTTTATCATTATGATTTGGTGGGATCCCCTCTCCTAGGGTGAGTTTGTCCACTTATTGTTATATTTTATTATTGATCCATGTATTGTATTGTTGGGCTCATCTCAACCATTGATTAGATCTTTTGATCTTTTAATCTTAGCCACTCATTTAAAAAGTGGTTAGATTGTGGCCTCTCTCCATTCTATTTAAAGGAGAGAGCTTCTCATTGTAAAGGGGTCTTTGGCTCTTGGAATCTTGATATAGAAAAACTTTTCTGTGGAAATTCTTGTGGTCTCCTTTGAATCTGGTGTTCTTCGATGGTGATTGTAAAGTCTATTGCATCCTAGCATTTGGGTATTTGAGGTAAGATCTATCTTTTTTTGGAAACTTTTGTCTTGTCTACAGGAGGGCGACTTCACTTGGGCGTTTTTGCAAGGCTTCTTCAACTCGCTCCACTTGGCATTCGCTTGTATCAAGGGGTTATCATTAGTATCATTGTGATCTATGTTATCTTTCTGTTATTTCTCTTGTGGCATTAGTCTTATCTCTTGTTCGCAGTAAATATGATATTGTTGACGTTTATTGTGCAGGAAAGAGGGCGCATTGGCTTCCTTGGGCAAATCGACTTCATAGAAAACTACCTCAAATTGCTTCAAATTGATCGGGTTTGCATAGATCATCATCATCAAGGCATCTACAAGGTTATACAGGTAAGATCCACAGGTTTGTTCTTCTTGTCTTGGTTCCAATCCATTGGCATAGCTACTTCATTGATAAAACCCTCATATTTCAAACCCTCATTTTACAATTTTTCAGATCTAGCAAGATCTACTTGGTTTTTGGGTAAAAAATTTAAAACCCACCTCTATAGCATCCACGACAATTCGGATCTATAGTTTGGTGTGGATTGGCCTTCATCTGACCCATTTCCCAAGGCAAAGTACTCTCTCCAAGGGAGGTCGCACTTCTTAGGAGGGGTGAGTTTGCTAAGATCTAGCACCTGGGTAGGTGAGATCCCACTTGATCCTTCATCTACATATCTGATAACCTACCCCTAGTGTGTCACTTCAGTGATTTTCACCTTGTGGGCCCCATTCCTCATTTTGAGGGTTGAGCCCCACTTGGGTCACTTGGTGAAACACTTTGATCTCAGATCTACTGAGATCTAACCATTGGATGATCCTAATTTTCAAGATCCACCTAACTTGACACCTCAACATCCCTGATCTATAATTTGGTGGACATCCGACTCCATTTGGCCCATTTCCCAAGGCACTAATCTTCTCCAAGCCAATTCGACTTTCCTCGATTGTTGGGTTAGCTTGAGGTTTGATCCTTGTCTTATTTGCTTGAGTATCTGGACATTGTTATATCCTTCCATCAAGATCATCTTTGGTACTGGTTAGCCCCAATTTAGTCCTTAACTACCCTGCATTGGACACAGTTCCCAAGGCAGTGGATTTTCTCATAATTGACTAGTACCCTAATCCTGGATTGTACTTCAAACATCATAAGTCACTCACACATACATATTGGACCAAAGCCACACTGTTTAAAACCCTTGATCCAACCTATTACTCACCTTGTGACTTCATCCATAGATTTAGGGTTCACCATACACCTTACGTACTTCATCTACATTTGATTTGATCTGGTGTTTTGGTCTGATCTCTCCTATCGGGAGTAGATCTGGGTCTCCCCCTTTGTTGTCTTGGGCTAGATAACATAAAGTGAAGATTGCCTCGATTGGCGTGACAACCATCCATTGGGAGTCGAGGCTATCTTGGTTGCACCTCTTTGGTTGCCTATCCCCTCTGCCATCCATCTTGGATCCATTTCTAGGGGCAACTACAAGTTAGGTGATAACAGTTCCTATTGCACCACATATCTAGCCGCCCTCATCCTCACAGCCAAAGCCTTAGCCATAATTTTGTACACAACCAAGTGGAGGATGATAGGAGGCCATCCTCCAATGGAATCACGCTCCATGTTACCCCTTTTTCAGCAAGGGGTGATATATTGATCAAATGTGGTTTGTGATTATAGCACAAACATTTGTTCCTAAGTTGAGAACCATAGCTTCCCCCTAGATCATTAGTTAGAGGTCCTTCACCACGATCAGATAGTCCATATGCCTAGCCAGATACAATGTTAGATGTTCTATGTGTTGTGATATCTCTAAACCCTCAATGATACTTAGAATTTTTTGTTATATGAGGATATGTTTGCATGGGATGTTACATTTATGCTTGTAAAGTAATTCATAACACTTTAAACAATTACTCATGTCTTAGTCTAACTTTGGCGTAATTCTGCCTTACAAATAAGTCATTTCAAAGGTCAATTTGTACCCCCGTGAACTAAATTAAGTGAATTCTTCCATTTGATAACATTTGCCTAGCCATTTTTCATTTCACTAGCAATTTCATCCATCCCCTCCACTTTCCCCTTTGTAAAGGATCTATCCTCAGTAACAAACTAAGGTCTCATAACTATCCCCATGTATGAATGCATCAATAAAGCTAAAAGAGTCTAGTACTCTAAAGTTGATGCCCCAAAATGTAAATGGAAAAGTATGGGTAATACAACCCTCGCAAAAAGCTAGGTTTCTTTGTCCCAGGCTATCAAAGCCAAGCTAAAGTAAAAGGGGCTAAGCCAATGAAATGGCTAAGAAATGCAAATAAATGAAATATCAAAGAAAAAAAGAAAAGGGATCTCAAAAAAGAGACAAAAAGATGGATGACCCATAACAACACTTCCTTCAAAGATACACATGCGAAAGAAACAACTTAAACCCTAACTCTTGAAAGTTAATGGTAGACCTATCACACTATGTTGCTATGATGGTTAGTTTGCAAAGATCCCTTTCTTTCCTTAAGTTCACATTCACTTTATTTACCCTTGTTGATGATGTAGCTATGTGAGGTCTCCTCACTTGTCTAGCCGACCTACAAAATAAAACAAATAAGAAATGTATTTTTTATCTTTCAAATGACAAGTCGGCCCCAATGAAACTGTCAAGTCGGCCCAGTAAGGAATTTATCAAAAAGTAATGTGTAAATAGAAGTGTTGCTCCTCCCATTTGCTCACTCATCTCAACCAAGGGAGTTCGACTTTTTGGGTAACAGAAGACATTTGTAGCTGATTTCTTTGGGCATCTATTCTTCTTGTACTTTTATCTTCATTGTATTGAATCTCTGAGTAAGAAAGGGTTGCTGGGTTTTCCTGAGTTTGGGTTTTTCCAGGATAAAATCTTGTGTCTATTGTTTCTATGCATTGTTGTTCTTTCAGTGATCCTATATTGCTTATAAGTTGAAAGAGATGAAAATTTTATTGCTATAATAAAAAATTCTAGCAACCCTCACTTACTTTAGGAATCTAGGCAATGCGACTTAGCATAGGGCTTACACATGTAATAAAAACTTTAAAAGAGTCACACCAATGTTAGACTAGATGAGTGAAGGTTAATTAAAGTCATTGAGTTGTTAGAAAGGTGTAATTGTAAATAAATTACATGTATTATTTTCATATTTAAGAACATTTCCTAAGTTATATGTTGGTTTAACCTTTTTGCTCTATAACATTTACTTATATACACATGCTATGACACATGTTGATCCAAGTTCCTTCCAGAGCTAGGAAGGAACTTGACATTGATACTCAAACTTTTATGCTTCTTGTAAAAAACCGAGTCCTGTAAGACTGCATTTTGCTTTTTGCTACTCAAACTCTGATTTGTTTTTAGTTTTTTGATATATGGTCTGTTACTATTTGTTGTCCGCCGAGATGCACACTAGCAGCAGAAATCTTTCGAAAGTTGTTCCCTCACTAAAAGTGGGGAAGGTGTGGCCTTGGGGGCAAGCAATGAGCCAGGTACTATCACCTGAATCCCAACTCCTCCATTTAGGCAAACTCCTAACGAAGCCAAGGGGGGTAGTCCCTACAAAGAGTTTTTCTATGGCTCTTATGTTTTAAGTGTTTTTGGTGTTGGATGATGCGGATGGGTGTTGTTTAGGAGTTTTTTGATGATGAGATCACAGCTTATAAAATGACAATAAGCACAAGATAAAATGCAATCCACGTTGCGAAACAATATAATGAAGATTTGTATAACAAAAAGGCATCCACAGATAGATAATAACTTAAACAAATTCCCAATGGACAAATGGCCCAGATTAATTAATAAATGAAAGCTTAAAGTGACCAGTGCCAAATGGAGTCAAACTGTGTAGTGCTTGGGGATGCTGAAGATACAAGTCTCAGAATAATGTTTGTGGAAACGTTGTGCAAATTATCTTGGTTGATTGAAAGTTTTAGTGATCTTGATTATTAGGGCTAAAAAAGCAAGGTATGAGTCCAACCGAAAAAGTATACCTTCAGTGGCTTCTCCTTTGTGACATGACGGACCATCCAGTATTCTAGGCTAGGTGTCCAATGATTTAACCAGTAAGCTAGAACTCTATGACAATGGTGATTTCCGGTGCCACCAATTAAGAACTTTGCCCACTACCTGAGTATTTCTCGAAATAACGACGTCAGTTTGTTGGTTTTGGGGGTGAAAATTTTATTATGGTTATAACTTGCAAGATTAACAAATCCAATCACCGTTCTGAGTACGAGTCCAACTTTTTAGGGTCGGCAGAGCATACTAAGTGATGGAAAGCAACGAAGTAAATTTTAAGGGAGAAAAATGAGTTTGAAGTGTTTTAAAATTAGAGCACACAGTAAAACTCTCCGACAGAGAGTGCTCTTGACTTCGTCTTATGACAGAAGTTCAAGAGACTTTAACTAATCTATATGTTGAATGCAAAGAGAATGCAGTGCTTATGCTCTCCGACAGAGAGTGCTCTTGACTTGTGTCATGGCAAGTTCAAGAGTCTTTGGCTCTTTTTAGAAGACAAGCAAATTGAAGCAAAGAACGCAAATGATAGCTCAAATAATAAAAATGAAACAATGCTTTAACAACTAGTATGCTACTTTGCAAAAATGAACTAATCTAGCAATTAGTGTTCTACAACAAAAATGAAACTAAGCTACTTGCAAAAAGGAGTCAAAAATGACTTCTTCACATTGTTCATGAAACTTCTAGCTAGCTGGAAATACGCAGTACACAGTGGGGAAAGAGAAATAGCACGCAAGGTCAATGCGGCACTTGGGATCGAATCCCAAGACACTTCTTAGGTCAAAACTAAATTAACAATTAAAGTTCTAAAAGCACAAATGAAATTATTCCAAGTACTTAAAGCTAATCTAAGCTAAGAACACACAAGACACTCTTCCCCAAATGGGGAAGAAAAACCAAATATGGGAGGCTTTATCCCACTTAGCCTTATTTTATTAATAAAGTACAAATGCCTTGGGAATTTAACCCTTGAAAGGACTTTGAATGAAATGAACTGAAACGAAACTAAGAAGCTCTTGATAGCTTTTACAAAGGAGAGTGGTTTTATGTCTTCATGGTTATCATCCTCTTCATTGATTTTGGATCTTCTTATTTTGGATCATCCCTTTGGCTTTTTCAATGCTTGTGGGGTTTCTTCTTCAAGTTTCTTGTCTTTTTTTATCTTTACTTCCTTTCTCCAAGTACCTAAAACAAGTGAAAAATCAAGGACCCTTAACTAAATTAAATAGAAAACGAAAACTAATCTAAGATCTATTTTAAAAGATAAACTAGATGTGAAAGTTTAAAATAGGCTAAAGATAAGATCTAACAATGCTAACTTTTTTGAGATTAAAATGAAAACTTTTAACATGCAACATGCAAATCCTAGATCTAAAATGCCAAACTTAAAATGAACTAAGTTAAGATCTAAGCAAAACGAAACTAGCAATTCTAAACAAATGAACTACATGCAAAAGTTTAAGATCTAAACCAAACTTAAGTGAAAAGAGAGAAGGAAGAAAAGGGAGATCTAGAGGGACGAGAGGAAGAGTGAAAAGAGACTGCTGGTCACTGTCATGGGGCAGCAAACAGGAAATGGAGAAGACTGTGTTTAAAGGCAGCGAAAGCAGGGATGAAACTGAGTGAAATAGAGGGCAGCGGAAGGGAGTTTGCTGATCACTGTTATAGGGCAGCAACCAAAGTGAAATGGACTGAGTTTTAGGGCAGTGAACAGTAAGGAGCAGCGAAAAGCAAAAGGAGAAGAGGAGTTTGAAGGGGAGAAAACGAAAGGATGAGAAGCTAGAAAACGACGGCAAGGTCAAGCCTATTGAAAACAAAATAGAATTGATGGAAGGTTCAAGGTTGGAGAATGATAGATCTTTAAAATTTCCACAACTTGAAGAGGACCAAGTGACAAGTAACCAATGATAAATTAAACTTTTGTGTTGATGGATGAAGGCTAGCCCCTGATAGCTATATTTCTTCCCTTGGATGGAGAAACGATTTGAAAAACCTACAAAAGGAATGTGTTAAATAATAAAAATCCTTGTGTAATGAAGATAAGCTTAATCTCAAGCTATTCTCCACCTTAGTGATCCCTGCAAAACACTTAGTCTCAATCAAACAAACCCGATCAAATGCTTGCGTACTAGATTGATAGTCTTCCTAAGCATATATTGAAAAATGATTTGCAAAATAGAGAGATAGGGTGAGAGAGATATCACCAAACAAAGCGAAACCACAATACAGAGAGCTCTTGCATGGACCTCCAAAGTCACTTCTTTATTCCAAAGCTTTAAACAAATATTACAATAATTTTGGCAGAGTGTTCTTGCCCAAAATCTCCATGAGAAAAGAGGAGGCAATGCCTTCCTTATATACAAAAACTAAGAGCACCCTACCCTAATTCGAATTGGCAATGGAAGGAGCCAATAGCACTAGACACAAGGTCGAATTCCTATCAAGATCCAATCTAAATCCAATCAATATCCAATAAAACGTAGCTTGGAGTGCTAACTCCAACAAGCAGCTCGAGTTGTAATAAAGGAGATGGGGAGGTGGCCTCCACCTTGGCAAGGCGCCCCCATCCCTTCCTTGGAATCATCAACCAACAAATGAACATTCGCCACACTGCAAACTCGATCTCCAACCCTAGTTTGACATGAGGAAGGAGAGAACATGTGAGGATGAGGTAGATGAGCTTGGAGTTAAACTCGAATTTGATTGAGATCTTGGTGGTTGAGAGTGGGAGGTGGCCTCCACCTAGGCAAGGCGCCCCCACTCCCATTAAATGCAACGAATACTTAACTCATTTCCCATTTAATAATTCCTCCACATCACTAAATCGAGTTTCCACATGAGGAGGGCGAATTCCATTTGGAGTTAATCACTGATGCTGACTGGATAGTTAACTGAATCTTCTTGGAGATGATTGGAATGATCATTAATGTCTGGTGCCATGTCATTTAGCCACTGAAATAATCCAATTTGGATTATTTTGGAGACAATTGGATTTTCTCCAATTATTAAATTTTTCAATTTAATTAATTAATAATCCTCTTTATTGATTTTTTGAGGATTTATTAATTAATTGGCCAAATGACGATCCGAAACTTAGGATAATGATGCCCGGGTCTAAGTATGATTTTTGGCTTAGGAATTAAGCCTCCAATCACTGAAAAACACCCCCGGACGACTGACATATTACAAAATGAATTTTTCCATTTAAACTATGGAAAAATTAATTATTAAAAAATAAAATAATTAACCGTCCAACGCGTCCGGTAAAATATTTTCGGACAACGTTTAAAAACCACTACGGACCTAGGAAATGACCACTGACTCGACTCATACTGTCTAGCAGGTTCATATTCATCAGTTGGAATCTAATAACCCCCCATGGCCAGAATTCCAAAATCGGGCATTCCAGCTTTGGAGGAAGCGGGAGAAAACTTTGTCAATTATATCTCGGCCGAAGGCAAAGTATAATTGGTCAGGCATTCCAGCTTTAGAGGAAGCGGGAGAAAACCTTGTCAATTATTTTTTCGGACAACGTTTAAAAACCACTACGGACCTAGGAAATGACCACTGACTCGACTCATACTGTCTAGCAGGTTCATATTCATCAGTTGGAATTTAATAACCCCCCATGGCCAAAATTTCAAAATCGGGCATTCCAGCTTTGGAGGAAGCAGGAGAAAACCTTGTCAATTATATCTCGGCCGAAGGCAAAGTATAATTGGTTAGGGTAAGAAACTCCCTGGAATACCTTAGTTGATAAACCGGTCGTGGGTGACCGAGTCACTCAAACCCTACTAACACACTTTTATTACAAAAACCCCGTGGGGCATGGTCATTTCAAGACAAACAACAAACTGACTAGCCAAAACTGACTAGGCATAAAGGATGGATCATTAGATACACTGGAACACAAACACTTATCATGTTTGTCATATGGTGGCTCTTCAGATAATCCAACTATGGTACAAATAAGTTGGTAACACTATTAACTAGAGGTAATAAACTTTCATTAAAGTCTCGACTCTCGCATAATTAAAAAAAGACCTCACCACCTGCCCAAATCACAAAAACCACTCTCTCTACATCCATGTTTTATAAGCCTTATTTCCAAATCAGAGTTTGTCATAAGGAAAGACCCAATGTTAAAAAATAAATAAAAAATGTGAGTGACAAATGTTTATTAGCAATTGGTTTTCATCCTCTTGCAGTAGTACATTAGATCATAATCAGATCAGTTAGTCTACAAAATGAAAACAAGGGTAGCAAACAAAAAACTCATTCTCTTCCATCGACCAAACACAATGACTCTCATTGTTCACAGCATTCCAACACTTGCTCCTGCAGTAATTCCACAACTGAATTGAGTAACCAGTTTATATGTACACAAAACTGCATCCCTCTGATTCTACCACTGGAGCATATTTATTTGTAACCTTACCACCATTATACAATTTAGTATGGGAAAACACGAAATTGACTTGAAAACAAGAATTTACCATAACTCTATAGAAAAATAATATAACTTCAAAAAAGTATGCTACTATGCATAACAAGCTCTCAAATGTATGAGATGTTTCTGGGGGGAAATGGAACCTGGAGCTCCACATCAACATAGTCAGCATCCAATTCTATAGCCAAACGAAGTACATCAAGACGTGTTGCATCATCACCTTCATACTCACCTCCCTCCCACTTTGGCCTGAAATGCAAGAAAGGGATGAAAGGTAAAACTATAGAAGAAATTAAACAACTTCTGAGAGCAAATATGTCGCTGCAAGTGCCCTATTTCATTCAATAACTGATTATATGAGCCTCAAGCTACGGAGTAATGGAACATTGGAAACTTTATTAAAAGTGTAAACCATTTAGTTGAAACTTGTAACCTGAATAACACTTTTCTTGGCCTTAAGAGAATAATTAAACTTCAATTTCAATTCAACTCTATTTTCCCATCTTTTCAGAATACAATAATGTGTTAGCATTAACCTCCAGATTCTCCAACTGTCTTGCTTAGCCTTGACAACTGTATTCTCCAACTATTTTGCTGGACAAAATTTCAGTAAACTAAAGACAATAGTTCTGAAATTTTTTTTGGGAAGAAAACTGGGTCTGACACTACAGAAAAGAATGCATCACGATTCGCACGTCAACAAAAATGGGGCATTATAGGGCTTCCCCTTCCTATCCAAGCAAAAATGGCAATCATTTCCAGTCGAAAGCCACAATAGAATCTACAATTTACTTCCGAAGCAATATAAGCTTAGAACAAACTGCAGTAGCCATGTCATCCAAATACCTCTGAAAGTCCATGCTACAAATCTCTGTTTTAGAGCCTTCAGAAGTCAATTTATATCTCACCTTTGAAAGGAAAGAAAGTGCAGATAATAAAATACCATAAGACCCATGCAGATTGCCTATAAAAACAGGGATTGCCAGTTTTGAACATTTCAGACCATTGAAAATATTTAAGGAGAATTTAATTACCTTGATTCATTTCTAGGACTTATGTCAAATCTTATATTTCACATGAAAACATGAAACTCCTAGAAATTATCTGTTATCCGGAGCTCCTTATCCTAGCTCCTCTGAGGTCTTTTGCAGGAAAAGCAGCAATCAGTGTAGGAAACAATGATCCTGGCTGGCAGACTGATAAACTTTTGAAGGAAAAGCAGCAACCAATGTAGAAAACAATGATCCTGGCCGGCAGACTGATAAACTAACCAGCAGATGAAATCATCTTAGAACCAGAACAAATCAGTTTGTTCTAAAACCTTATCAGCAAGTTCTCTGGAAACTTTGGAAGAATAGGAGAGTTTATGAAAAAAAGATATAAAATAAGAAGCAAGACTTAATAGCTTGTCCTAAACAATAGTAAATATGAACCCAATAGAATTAAAAGTAGTATAATGCTCATATCATTATACATATTTAGAAGTTAGTACTAGGAGTTAGAAACAGTGTGGTAAACATTGACGTCGGCAAAAAATTGTCTGAGGGTCTGGACCTCAGGACATCAGAAAAATCGGTGAAAAAATTGGCAAACAGCAGCAAGCACTAAAAAATACAAAATGAATTCATCTTTTTAACATAAACTATGACATCAAATAATCACATTGCCACATAAATATGAAAAAAGATTTATCTATAAGATGTATAAGATGTAGAGTCTAGACACAATGGATAGCTCAATTGGATCGACCCTTTCCACTAAGGCATAATGCCTAGGAAGGTCACAGAATCCATTTGTTAGCTTTAAGATTACTATGAGAGTGCTTAGACCATGTTTCGGAGTGCTTCATGAGATTTGGGGTATATGGCGTATGTTCAGGCTTTGGATGATCTGAGATGGATTTGTACATGGGAGATGGTCCATGATGGATTTGCACAATGAAGATATCTTGCTCACCGGTTCCTTCACCTTAGTTAGGTGCTTGCTTGACATTATCCCTTAGTGCATTAGAGTTCTTTTGACAGCTTAGGGGACATCCTTCATGATGGCCACATGGAGAGGTTCATTTGCTTTGAGAACACCCACCCTACATGGGAGGAGGAGGGTTGTGCATCTTGGAGGAGGGCATCATGCTTTAGATAGCGTGCAGCAGCTTGGACTCCTGTAAAAAGGCTTGGAGTTGGCTCAAGGATGCCCAGGTTGCGATAGGGTTCATGCAGGAGGGTTGGACCCAAGAGGAGTACATGACCTAGGAGGGTAGATGGATTCTATGTGGGTTTATAATGACAGGGTGTCGACACACCTTGTGTAGCTACATCATCTTGGATCCCTTTGTGTATGACATAACCTTGGATTGACATGTGTACCCTTGGATTGGAGCACTTCACTTGTGTAGGGCTACATGAGTTTATACTTTATTGTAGGTTGCTTGTAAAGGCATGGGCCCACATTGTATTAATGGCCTCCCTAAAGCACACCTAGGGGGAAACGCAGTAGAAATCTTTCGAAGCTGCTAGGTGCATCCTTGGGTGCACGTCTCGAGTCAGGTGCTGTCACCTGATCCTAACTCCTCCGTTTAGGTAAACTCCTAACGAAGCCAAGGGGGGTAGACCCTAATAAAGAGTTTCTAAGGCTCTTAAATTTATTTGGTTGTTATGGATGAAAGTAAGTTGATTTTAGAAGTTTTATAATGATGACTAATAATCGACACAAGATATTGCAACTTTAAATTGAATCAACAACATAAATATGAATACATTCACGACATAAGATAGAGAAAAATATAGCAAATAAAAAGACCAGTGTCGTGGAGTCAAAATAAAATAGTGCTTGTTGTTGTAAAGAAAACCGTTGTGCGATGCTCTTGGTCAATTTTAGATTATTAGGGTGAAAATCATTAGGGGGAAGATGGGAGCTCCAAATATACCGTGAGATGCAAGGAGTAGTGTCCGGAAATTAGGCAAAGGTGGCTCCTCACGAAAACGTGTGGGCTGGAGCAGAGTCTCGAGGGCGTGTTCAACACTACACCAACAAGGATGTAGTCTAACGGTGCCCTAAGGTCACTCTCCAGTTGTTCCCACTTCTTCTGAGAAATTTCCCCACACAATACTTAATGCTTGAGTGTTGGATTTTCACTATGTTAAGGGTTGTTAATTTTATTATTATGAGTCCTTAGTTAAAATGTGAGAATTTATTGAGTGCTACAGTTCCACCTGTGGATGGAAGAGAGAAAAAAATGTTTGTTCAAGTTGTTTGTACAAAAATAAAATGTTGCACTAATTACTAACGACTATGTGTCAACTTTCTGATCATCCACCACTAATCGGCAAAGCCTTTAGGTGGTGGCGAGAGCATACTTCGTGGCAACGAGTCAATTTATGGAAAGAGAAACAAAGATGTAAAAACTAACCAAAAAACTAATGATGCAAAAGATTAAAGGTTTTCTAATTATCTACCCAAGGATCTCTTTCAAGTCAGAAGACCATACTCGGGAGAGCAAGGGGGTTAGTATTCAGTTTATTCCCAAAATAAAGTAAAGCAAAAACTGAAATAAAAATCTAGATCTAGTTGCAATAATTGAAAGAACTAATCTAGCAAGCCAAAACTAATCTAAAGCAAAAAGTAAAGGCGCAGGTACAATCTTCCCCAAAATTGGGCAAGGGGGTGTGGGAGCTGTAATCCCACTTGCCTTTTTATTAATTTATTACAAGTTTAACTCTCCAACAGAGAGCGCTCTTGATCCATAAAAACAAGATTCAAAAGACTTTAAAAAAGTCCTGAAAAAGTTCAAATAAGGACAAGGAATTAGAATGATCCTCTTTAGAGGCTTAAATCTCCTAGATTCGCCCAAGTTCCTTTGCTTTCCTACAATGAAAAAAGCTTAAAAACCAGCAAACCATAAATTTATTAAGCGTTAGTGTTTGTTAGCTAAAATTAATAAAATCTACAACTTAGCACTTACAAAAATTATGAAACATTTATACTTTAAGTGCTAAAGCAACTAGCATTCAGATCTAAACTAAAAATGGAGATTTTAAGCTTCTTTAGATCTAATACTAAACAAGTAAATGATGAATAATAAAACTTTTCTAGATTCAAATTACTTGTAAAGAAACAAAGTAACTGAAAAGAGGGTGAAGTTTGAGTTTAAGAGATGGAAGAGAAAACTCAAGCCCGAGCTTGAACCTTATGAAAACAAAGAGGTGCCTGTGAGAAACAAAACATTAGATCCAAAAAGGTTTTGAAGGCAAAAGAGGATGCAACACTAGTTTTAAAAATCGGCAAAATCCGAATCGGAATCGGCCGATTTGCCGATTTATGGCGCGGCCGGTTCAAACCGGTTTCAGAATCGGATCGTTGGCAAAAAATCGGTTTAGCCGGCCGATTTTTTACATAAATCAGTCCGGCCAGCCAAATCGGCCAGTTAGACCGATTTACGTAAAAAATCGGCCGGATTGAAAGGTGGGCCCACGGGGCATTGCACATTGATTTAAAAATAAAAATAAAATTTGTTTTTTAATTTTCTAACCTACACTACGTGACTACCCTACCCCGAGCCCCCAACCCAACTCATTTGTTGTCCTAACTGTCCCGTGATAGCACTGAGCAGCCGTCGGAGTGGTTGAAGGAGCCGCCGAAGTGGTCGTGGTCGTGAAGGAGTGCCGAGTGTGTCGTGGAGGAGTGCCGGAGTGGTCGTGGTCTTTGTGCCGCCGGAGTGGTTGAAGGAGCCGTGAGGTCGCCGTGGAGGGAGTGGTTGAAGGTGCCGCGAGGACTGTGCAGTGCACTGTGCGCCCGGTTCTGGAGTGGCTGAGTGGTGGTGAGTCGGTGACTGTGGCGTGCTCGAGCCTCGAGTGTGCACGTGGACTCCAACTCGTGGAGTGTGTGCACTGTGTGCAACATTGCAGTGTGCCATTGTGCAACTGCACATTCCAAATTTCCAACAGAAATTTACACAGGAAGGTAACAATTTTTTCGATTACACTTATTTTTTTTTTGTTTTTAATTTTGAAATTTAAACAGTTTTAAAGTTTTAAACACTGAATTTTGAAATAGAAATAATTTTTTTTTTTTTTATAGTTTTAAGTTTCAACTTTAAAATTTTAAATTTTAAATTCAAAAGTCCAACAGTTGCCCTGGTTCAACAGTTGAACTCTAATAACATTCAAACATAAATTAAAAATTAATTTTTTCTTATTAGCATAAGTTAAAAAATTAAAAATTCATTTAATTTTTTTTTGTTTTGTTTGCAGAGCAGATTCTCAGAGTACATTTTTGCACTGTGCGGTATAGAATCATGGCCCCAAAAGCAAAAGATCCTGCATGGATCCATGCCGATGTTGTTCAGGGCGACATTTATTGCAAGTATTGCAAGAAATTGATCAAGGGTGGGGGCATTTATAGGCTTAAACAGCACTTGGTTGCCATCAAAGGCCAAGTTAAGGCATGCGAAGCCCCACTGGATGTTATTGGGCAAATTAGAGCTGAGATGCAAGCACAATTCAAGAAGTTTGAAGAGGGAAAGGCTATGCAAAGAGAGATAGAGGAAGAAGTAGGGAGGAAGAGGAGGATTGCTGAAATGATGGGTGGAACCTATGCCCCTGGTTCAGGTTCAAAAGAAGGCTCTTCATCTATCCCTTCTACCACTCTTAGGGATCCTTTCCAGTATGTTCCGCCCTCCGAGAGTACACAAGATAAGGGCAAAGCCAAAAAGAGGGGTGGCATTGAAGACTATTTCACACCTCCCACCACTTCTGCCAGTGTCGGAGCTTCTCAGATGCAGCGTCCAACACAAATTCAGCCCACCTTAGATGAGCACTGGAAGAAACAGTACAAAGATGTTGCCCATGAGTACATTGCAAGATGGTGGTATGATGCTGATCTCCCATTCAATGCTCCGCTCTTCTTATTACCAACCTATGTGGGATGCCGTTGTAGCTGCCGGTAAGGGCTTCAAAGGCCCTAGTATGCATGACTTGAGGGGATCTCTTTTGCAAAGAGAGAAACTTTCCTTAGAAGAATACCTCAAGGATTTCAAAGCTTCATGGGTAAACTCAGGATGCACTATCATGTCAGATGGATGGAAAGATCAAAGGGGCCGACACCTTATTAACTTTCTTGTCTCTTGCCCACGGGGAACCATGTTTTTGTCATCACATGATGCATCCGATAGGGTGAAAGATGCAAAACTGTTATTTCATCTTTTGGATGAGGTTGTTGAGGCGGCGGGGCCTGCTAATGTTGTGCAAGTCATCACCGATAATGCCTCTAACTATGTTCTTGCTGGTAGGATGTTAGGAGGAAAAGCATAAAACCATATTCTGGACCCCATGTGCGGCACATTGCATAGACCTCATGCTTGAGGATGTATGCAAACAGGATTGGATCAAGTTCACTGTGGACTATGCCAAAAGCATCACGAAGTACATCTAGAACCACGGTTGGGTATTGAGCTTGATGAGGAGACACATAGGGGGCAAGGAGCTTGTTAGGCCCGCAGTTACTAGATTTGCAACTCACTTCCTCACGTTGCAATCTCTCATTTCCCAAGAACAAAACTTGGAGAAGACGTTTTCAAGTGATGAATGGAATTCATCTAATTGGGCTAGCACACGAGAAGGAAGAGACATTAAGAAAAAAATTAAAAGCTCTTCATTTTGGAAAAAAGCAGCAGAGGTTGTGGCAATTACTGAGCCACTTGTTAAGGTGTTGCGGTTGGTGGATGGGGAAAAATTGGCCATGGGATACATTTATGAAGCTATGGATCAAGCAAAGGAGCAAATAAGGACAGCATACAAAGATAGAGTAGCCAAGTATGGGCCTATTTGGGAGATCATTGATAGGAGATGGAACAATCAACTCCATCGCCCTATACATGCAGCTGGGTATTTCCTGAACCCGAAATATCAATATAGAGATGACATTGATGCTGATCCGAGTGGGGAGATAGCGGATGGATTGTATACTTGCCTTGAGCGCATGGTCCCAAGTGTGGCGACCCAATTGGAGATACATCGATAGATCACCTCTTTCAGAGACGCCACAGGTCTCTTCGCCAGCAGTGTGGCTAAGGCTGCAGTAGAGGATGGCCAACCAGGTAAACAATTCCATTGTTTTATTAAATTATGTTGTTTAACTTTAAAGTTTAAAGTTTAAATTGTAAAATGTAAATACCTAGATTCTTAATTTCTTAGCCAAATTCACAATCTAATTTGTTGAATTAACTGCCTTGACTCTTCACATTTGCAATTGCAGCAAACTGGTGGAAGTCATTTGGTAATCATACAAAACAATTGCAAAAGTTTGCAGTTCGGGTCCTTAGTCAAACCTGCAGCGCTTCTGGGTGTGAGCGCAATTGGTCTTTGTTTGAGCAGATTCACACGAGGAAGAGAAACCGTTTAGAGCAGAAACGGTTAAATGATCTAGTCTTCGTGCAGTACAACTTGCGACTCAGACGCAACCAGTTGATGAACAAAAGACCTGATATGGATCCCATTATGTTAGATGATATAGATCCAACCTCAGATTGGGTAGTGCAGACCGTAGAGCCAGAGTTTGGTCTTGATATGGACCTTGAGATGGAGGAAATGCTAGCGCCTCGAGATGATTTAGATGCAGATCCTCTATTGTCGATGCCATCAGTTCATACAGGTGTGGCTCCCGATATTCCAGGCACTAGTGGGCCAGGACCTCTTACTTATAGGCGACGACGACTTAGGAGTAGGCATTCAGCCAGTACTACTACTGCAGTAGTAGATGACCGTGCACCTACGCCTGAGGAGCCTGAGATTGAGCCAGATGTTGATGCCTTTGCTAGTCCTTCAGCTTCTGGTTCTTTTGGTTCTAGTTCTACTTCTACTTCTACTCCTCACCGTAGCAGTGGTGATGAGTTTGATCAGTTTGATCAGTTCGATTGATGTACATTGTAGTTGACTATATATGATGTTATTTTTTGGACTCTACTGGCCATATAGCCTATAGGCCTCATGGATTATGTATTTTGTTCCAGTTCCAGTCTCCTAGATATGTATTGCACAATACACTTTGTGCCATTTTGATATATTGACCCTTATATGGTATATACATGAGCAGAGATTGGATATTTTGTTTCTAATGCTATGGAATCATGAATTAGAAATTTAGAATATTGAAAATGTTGTTTTTCTTATAAAAAAAACAAATTATGTATTTTTGAGCAAACCGATTCATTAAATTCAAATCGACCGATTTATGACCGATTCATTACCGATTCCGATTCCGATTCCGAGTTGACCCTCGACCGATTCCAAGTCCGATTTCGATTTTTCAAACTTTGGATGCAACTGAGCTCAACTTCTTCCTTCAAATAGATGACCTGCACAACCACAAACCTTGCACAAGCGAGATCAAATCTAGTATGCTTCATAAAAAAAAAATTACGAGAGCATAAGTATAACTAACTACTATCTGCTCTTCCTAGATCTCTAATGGCATAAACAAGCAAGTTGAAGACTACAAATGCTTGCTCCATGGCTGGTAGCAGCCTTCTAAGCTAGACAGATTAACAAGCCTATAAAAAAAGAAGAGTAATAAGAACAAAATCACCTCAGTAAAAGCACAGCATGCACAATAGCAGATAGTTTGCACCACATGGACCTCCAAAGTCTTCAAACTTTATTCAAGAAAAATTACAATACAAAGTACAAAGGCAAAGGTTCCACCATCCATCTGTATGGAAAAGGATTGCCTCGTTTATATAGAATTACAGGAGAGAGGGGGTGTGCATAAGATAGACTAGGGCAAGAGGGGCGCATTGCTCAATCAATGGAATGATTTGAGGATGAACCAAACTTTAAAGTAAGGCATGGTTGGCGTGAATGCAAGAGGTGGCAGCCACCTCATAAGAGGGGTGCCCCTCTCATCCTTGTAAACTCCTCCAACAAATAGCCAAGTGCCAACAAATGAGAAAGTTGCCCACACGTGAAATATGAAGGATGGCGCATCTCTTTAAATTGGAGTGAATCGCTACCTTCCAAAATGACTCCTAAATCAACGCTTTAGTTATGGAATATGGTCGCACATCATAAGAGATGGGATGCCAAGTCATTTGGCACATGCCCATTTGCTTTTTTAATATATATATATATTTTTTATATTTTGGTGCATTTTGTAGAACTTTTAGCATTTGTGTCATTTTGTCACCTCATTAGGAAAAAATGCCATAAGTGACAATTTAATCACCCGAAACCTAGGGAAAGTGGGCTCCGGGGTAAAGAGGACGCTCTGAGTGTGAAAACGAGCATCCCTACGCCAAATTCTGCCTCCAGACCATACTTTTATCACAATTTGAAATTTTTCAATTAAACCATTTACGGAAAATTTTATTTTTATCGGAATTGACTCAAACTCCTAGGGGACCTAGTGCATGTCCATACAACTTATTACTGATGGCTAGCATGTAAAAATACAAAGACACTTAGGCTTTAATAACCTCCTAAGGTTTGACCACCATGGTGAATACTCCAACTTTGGAGGTGTGAGTGAAAAACTCAGGAATTATACGTCACTGAAGCGCAACGCATAATTCCTAAGGAAAAAACACTCTAGAGTATCCCCTTGATAGTTAAACCTAAGGTAGGCCAGGCATTTTACAAAAAGATCATGCTTAGACCAACTTATTACAATTCCCCCAAGGGGGTCTGGACATAACTTTACAAAGGGCCAAAAATTGGCCCGATGAACTTCTCAACACTGATGATGAACATTGTAAATGTTCACAACTATGGCGGCTCGCAAGAAATCCACCTAATGTACAAATTAGGAGGTAACATTCGGCTCCAACTACGGGACGTGTGCTCGATCTAGCCTTCAAGCAAGGAGAGGATGCGAGAACACCAGAATCTCTGGTGTGTATATATATATATATATAACCTATAAAAACATCTCAACTTTGACAAGAAAAACCTTCAGTAGCACAAGTTTTATAAAATCCAATGAACCACAAGCTACGTTTTATTGGAAAGAATAAAACTAATAAAAACTTATAAGTACATAAAGGAAAATACTAAAAATGAAATGCAGAAAATAAAGGCTCACTTTGAGGAGCATATTTTTCCTATTCTAAGAATAACATAATGAAATTGCTAAGTAAAATGAAAAATCCAATGTAACCAACTTAACATTTCATCAATTGTAAAGTTTCTAACCTTGCGTTTCATTACCTGCCAAAGCAAGGAAAATTTACGTAAGAGATGCAATAACAAACAAATATGATCATAAAGTCACCCCTACTAGTCTATGGGTAACATGGAGGACTGTTCCAATTTGATCTTGAAGCTGATCACTGCTACAAAACTGCTGCTCCTAATTTTTAACCAATGAAGCACCACTCGGAAGGAACTCGCGAGTCTCCACGAGTGGGTTTCGGTGCCGGGTAATCGCCACAGACTCGTCTAAGGACTCGCAAATTCAACCAAACTCGCCCGCTCATCAGGAACTCACAGACTCGGTCAACATTCGCGCGGACTCGTCTGGAAACTCGGCTACGGAAAAGCCCGCGGACGCCAACGCGTAAGTGGTTTGCATGATAAAAAATCAAGGGAAATCTGCTAGCTCGCTCAGTCGTGAGGTCGTGAAGGAGACCGTTGGTGCAGTCGTGGAGGTTGTGAAGGAGGATGTTGGTGTAGTTCGTGGTCGTTGTCCGTGGATGTCTTGCTTGCTGTGGTCTGCGCATGGAGGTCTTGCTTCCTGTAGTTTGTGCCTGCTGTGGTCTACGCGTGGAGGTTTTGCTTCCTGTAGTTTGTGCTTGTTGTACATGCATGCCGTGCTTGCCGTATACTCTATTATTATTACTTGTTGTGTATGCATGTCGTGCTTTCGGCTCTATACTCTATTCCTTTTTTTTATTATGTATGTTATAAAATATAAATTATATATATTTTTTTATTTTTGTTATAAACTATATATATATATATATATATATATATATATTATTTTATTTATGTTATAGTTTATATATTTTGTTTTTATTTAATTTCTGTTATATATTATTTATATATTTCTTATTTTATTTATTTAAAATTTGTATTTATGTTATATATTTTATATTTATTTTATTTTTGTTATGTATTTTGTATTTTGTATTTTTTATTTTGTTATATTTTATTTTTGTTTTTTATATTTTGTATTTAATTTTATTTCTATTAGATATTATATGTATATATTTTTTATTTTATTTACTAGCTCATCAAGGGCTTATTGTAGGTGAGACTCAAGTACATGGAGACGTTGTCTATTTTGGTTTTTTATTTCTGTTATGAGACTGAATTTTGAACTTGCACCAATCTGATTTTTAAATAAGTATGGTTTATGTTTATGGTTTATGATCAGTATTTAAATTTTTGCATACAAAAATTTATTGTGTTATGTCGTATTATCGTAGTTTATGAGACAATGTTACGAATTATTGCATAAATTGTAGTTTTATAGCTTATATGGATAGTTTTATAGCTTAAATGTACAATATTTTAATTTTTTCCCTATTTGCCGAGTCTTGTTGAGTTTGTCCCGAGTTTTTCCTGAGTCTACAAGTCGTATGCTAGCCGAGTATTTGCCGAGTCCGAGTCGTGCAACATTGTTTTTAACCACTATCCATCATTCTTGAAGAGGAGTTTTATACTGAATCTGTTTCAAAGGAGGTGATATCATAGTTATGAGGTTGTTCTCATAACCCAAGTAGGGCTACAGATTTGAAGCTTGTCTCCAGATTTGATTTGAAAGGGGCATTTCCAACCTTACTTGGAGGGGGGCGACCTGTGCAGGATAAAACTTGGAGCCAACCCATGTCAATTTTAAGGTTGGATAAGCATTAATACTAATTTGAAGGTGCCTTCTTGAGTAGATATGTTGGGCATATTTGGAGAAGGAGGTGCACCTTTATTCTGAGGCATGTGGCTTTGCCTTGGAAGGGAGAAAAAAGCAACAGGAAATGATTGAATCTTGCTGGAGTTTCATGATGAGGGCATTAAATTCTAGCCATGTAGCATGTTCTTGTTTGGGAAATTCTTTCCAACTGACATGAAGCCTTTTATATTTTCTTTCTAAACTCACGGAGAGGACGTTGTTATATGGTAATCAAGTTGGCTTGGTTTTGGATCTCACATATCAAATTGGACAGAACGTTTCCTGTAGCTGCTCATTTCTGTCATTGTTTTATAAATCTTCATGATTGATGGCTGCTCAAAAAGTTCAGGCTTGAAGGGATTAAGATCAAAGTACTCCACCTCATCTAGTGCTAGTTTGGATAGGTTGTTTGTGTGTAAACCTCCCCTTCCATATTCAAGATTTAAGCAGCTTAAAAGGCTAAAAGGAAGAGGCAGAAAGGCTAGCAGCGGCAGTAGCTTCTGAAGCTATGGAAAACGTGGCAGATCATGGTCATGTTATCACATACATAGTAGCTGGGCTACCATGTCAGCAGAGCAGATATCTGCACTTTCCAGAGCTTTGCCTTTACACTTATTCAGTGAGATCAGCTATGATGAGCAGCATTATTTATGATCACTCACACATCAGAGCATCTTTGTATCAGACATTTAGTAGACCTTATGCCAAGGCTAAGCCTTGAGACCTCAGATTTGATGACCGATATGACTTTTTATTCCATACAGTTGTAGTGTAGTTCTCAGTGTTTCAGATACAGTGTTCTCAGTGGTTATAGTTGGTTCAGATTACAGATGTTGATTGATGACCCAGTATATATATGATGTGCATTGATGTTATTACCTTGCTTTTTAGGTCATTTTGATAGTGTTGACTTGGTATAAAGTAATTATGATCTGGCAGTGTATTAAAATTGAAATGAAATTGGTTATTATGGATTATATGTATTAATTGTATTACTGACATTTGGAAACTATTGTTTTATACTTGTTGGTCTTTACCTTCATATGAATGTGAACATGATCATTTAGTGTCTTTCTGACCTGCTAGCTTAGGCACCATTTTCACTTGTCCCCATCCATCCATTTATCTTTTCCCCGTATATTGATCTTCACCCTGACTTACACCTTGACTTGTGATATGGAGGATCTCCCCGCTTCTGCCTCTGTGTTGGACTTGCATCCATGTTTATTTTGTGTTTCAACTCTGAGTTGGCAACAAAACTTGCCCTTGGTAAGTTGGATTTCATGCCTTTATTATTCTAGTCGGTTGCCCCGATGTGTGGTTTAGATTTGCGGAAGTCCCCCTAGTTGCTTGAGTTGTGTTGGTTAAAACCTGAAGCAAAATTGTACTACATATGGAAATTGTTGTTATATCTTGTGCAGCCCAATGAAAAGGGCTTTGAAATTGAAATGAAATTCAAATGCTATGTAATGTAAATGCACCCCGGATGAAAGCTGCGATTAGTTGTGCTTATAAGCGCATGTGAAATCCCAGAGGGGTCATATTAGGCCTAAAAAGCAATGGATAAATGTATGCTAAATCTAAAGATTGTTGGCCATGAAATTCAATGAAATGAAAGGTCCTAAAAAGCAGTGGTTAAATGTATGCCAAATCTAAATACTGTTGACCTTATGTGAAACTTTCCTCATTGAACCTGCGGGTTATGATATGAGATGGAGCAAGGGACAGCTAATTCTAAGTGTCCCCTAGAACCTCAAGTTAAAGTTAGCCTGACACGGTGACACCTAGTTCATGGCGGTTCTAGTAGTAGACAATTTTTGCCAAGGTTGAATAAGCACTTCTCTGAACAACTCATCCATTTGTGAGGCACCGCCATTCCTTGTGTACTCCTTATCCAACACATGCTTAAGTGTGTAACACCATGTCCCTCATCCAAAGTATCACAATGTCAAGTCAGTCAAGTCATCCCATTCAGCCTAGCCTTGCATACTTAGCCTTCACCCTTTGCTAGCAATTTGATCATGTTTGCAAACAAGTATATTCTTGAGATTCTTCTTGAAAATAAATTATTTAACTAACCTATTATTACTTATTAACTGCCAGTGAAATGATGCTTAATACTCTTGAGTTTTGCTATGAAAATGATTTAGAGAGCATGTCTTAACCATTTGCACTTGCAGCAGCATGGCTTCTTAACCAGGGTTATATTTTGATCAGTTTGACCGATCAAACTTAGTTTGACCAAGGTCAACCTTGGGATCCGTGATGAGATGGACCACTTTATGTATGATGTTGATCTATGGTCTTTTGTATACCTTTTGATGATTCCATATGATGGGAAAAGGCTTCAGATGATGATTGATGCAGCTTTTCATGATTATTATTATTTCCATATCATCATATTTTTACTTGTTCAAGGTTTGGTGGACCCTACAGATGATCCTACAGGTTATCATGAGGTTTATGAGTACTCATCTCTAGTGGATTTGAGTCTTCTGGATCCAATGAGTCACTTGTCTTTCAGTTTCAGGAACTCCCAGGCAGGATATGAGCAGTTTTCCACCTGTTGACCAGTTTGGCCATGCTGATGTGGCGTGTCCAGCCAGAGCCTTGGAGGCTAGTCGTTGCCTAGGGCGCTATAGGGGAAGGGGGTGGTCCAGCCACTTGTTTTTACCATATTACCCCCCTTTCGTACATGATGGCACAGTCAGTTTCACAGCGCATGCACTAGATAGTCAGTTATGGGCAGTTTCATGGTTTTTCAGGAGGATAAAAAATGGAATAAAAAGGTGATAAAGGAATTCGATTTGGGCAATTGAGGCAAGGTTTTGGCATGAGGTCTGCTTTAAGGTCATCTATGGTGTATCCCACTCCTTCCAGATCAGTTTGCAGCAGTCAGTGGGGTCCACACAGTCAACATGATGTCTTTTGATGTATTTTTCTCTCAGATTGGGGGGACATGATTCTATCATTTGTGTACTTGGACATGTCATTGAGTCTCATGTTATGTTATTGTGCCATGGGGTGATGCTAGTGAAGGGGAATAATACCTCCTAGTCCCACCATGTGCCCCTAGTCACTTGACCTAGTCATCCTATGTGGCACACACATGTATTAGTCTCCCTTGTGTAGTGCGTTATCCCCCCTAGGGTGTCTTTAGTCATGACGTCATCCTTCTAGTGAGTGATCCATGTCATATATTGTACCGACTCATCTTAGCCATTGATTATATTGTTGTATCTTTTGATCTCAACCACTCATTTCAAAAGTGGTTTAGGGTTTTGGTCATCCTATTTAAGGAAGAGACCCCCCTATTGTAAAGGCATCTAGATATTTTTGGCTCTTGGCTATTGGAATAAAATTCTATCTTTTGGAGCAATGCTTGGATCTTGAAGTGGATGTTTCATTATGATGATTGTAAATGCTTTTTCCATTGCACTGGAGGATATCTTGTAGCTATCTTGCATCTTTTGCCACTAATTTGATTTACAGGTGAAGAAGACGTCTTGGGAGGAATGCGCATTGGTGGGGAGGCTTGCCCTGCAAACTTCTATCAAAACGTGGATCAAATAGGGAGTGATTTTGTCTTTGTACCAATCATTCTCCATCCTTTACTTCTAGCCTGTATCTACCCTCGTTTTGTTTGACTGATTGAGCTTTGTCTCCTTGGTTTTACAGGTACAGAGGGGCACACGTGTGGGCGTGGACAGATCGTTTTAGCAAGAGGGCTTCAAAATCTTCCATTTGATCTTTGGGAAAGTAATCCTCATCATAATCGGCATTCATCTCATTATCTAGGTACGCTTGAAAGGTTAGTATTTTTCTCCTTGGCTTATCCATTATTTCTAGATCTCAAAACCCTCATTTTTTTTATTTTTCATATCTATGGAGATCTAGCAACTTTTTGGGCTTAATAATTAAAACCCACCTCTACATTAGTCACAACATTCCTGATCTATAATTTGGTGGACATCCGACTCCATTTGCCCCTCCATCTAAGGCACTAGTCCTCCTTGAGGCAAGTCGCACTCCTTGGGTAAGTGGCCTTTTGCTAGATCCCACACGTGGGGTATTGCCTTTTCTTCATTGATCCATTAGATCCACTCATTTGCAAACCCCCTAGTGCCTTCCTTCTTTGATTTTCACCTTGTGGGCCCCATTTGGACCAATTTCCATATTTTAAGGGTGGACCCCACTTGGATCTATTATCTTGGCACTAGATCTATCTAGATCTATCACTTTAACCCCATAAGTGGCCTTCATCTCTCCTTGGTTGAATATTCATCGTGCCTTAAGCCTTTTCAACCAAGCCCTAACTCATTGGGCCCACTTATCTATTCTAGATCTAGATCTAACCTCATCTTGATCTTCTACCTTTTCCTCATCACATTTTCCTAGGAGATCTAGATTGAGTTCGCTAGCCTTCATTGGCTAAGCTAGGGTCTCCCCCTTGGTCTTGCTTAGGCTTGACCTAAAGTGAAGAGTGCCTCGGTTAACGTGACACCCAACTTGCATTGGGAACCGTGGCATCTCTTGGGTCACCTCTTTAATTGTCTACACCTCTACCATCCTGGATAGGATACCTTTAGAGACAACTACAAGTTGTGTGATAACAAGTCACTTGCAAGTTATATTAATATAGAGTGCAAAGGAAGCTCAGAATGCTGATTCATAATGAATCTAACGGAAATAAGGCCAAAGAACAATCTTTCAAGCACATTATTTCAGATCCATTTCACTCTTTTGCTGTAAAGATAACAACCAGGATTATTTCTTTGTGAATGCAACAGCCCTAAGCAATGCAGTTTCAGCAGGTTTTCAAAGGGTAACAAGTAGATCTCCCTAGCACTTGAGTCTCACTTGGCACTTGGATTGAACTAGAATATGATTAACCACCATTCTTCATGCAGCGCTCCATCTTTTATGGTTTGACTGCACATATCTGAAGGGCTTAACACATATTGGATAGAGCCATCCCTTCATGTTCTGAATCTAATCTTATCTTGAGAGGGTTGCACGTGGATCAATAATGATTCATGCATATAGGGTTGGATCCACCCATGTGATAATTGCTATACTTTGGTTAGTGCACACTTGTTCATACTATTTGAGAGAATGATGGGGCTTGTTGACATGGTCAAACAGCACTGATGAAGAAGGGTCCCCATCTTATAAGGAGATTTTAATTCCCTAAATCATGGATCTGAAAAACTCTAAATTTTTTATTGCTACTGTGGGAGTAAAAAGTGGATTTAAGGGTCACTTAATATTATTTAATTGGAGAAGGCCACATGTGCTATTAGGTCCACATTATGGACTCATGGAGGCTATATATGGCAGCTTGAGGACTATTACATGGTTTAGCCTTGCATGAAGGAAGATGTCCCAATGTTGGAGACATATTTGTGCATGATAAGGTGGATATCTACCTTGTTCGACTTGTCACATGAGGTGTGTTAATGCTTGAAACCATCTGGTTTCAAGGCTGCATTGTCACATGCACTATTTCTCTGCACTTTGAGTTAGTGCTTGCTAACCACAAGGGGGAATCCCTAATGACTTTAGAGGTAAACTAACAATCAAAAAATGATCAATAATACTTGAATCAAAGTAAAGGCTTGCTGTTCTAAATAATTTTGCTAATAAATATGAAAAAACAACAAGCAAAACATGACCTAATCACTGGAAATCCGCATGGAAAATGATGCAAAACTTTAATTAAGTGTTGGGCACAGAACCCAATGTAATTTAGACTAACAAATGCTAAAGATTCTCTCTATTTCTGCACTAAAAATAAAATTACAGCAAGCTAATCTTGTTATAATTTAACAAAACAAAAATTTGAATTAAAGTGATCTAAAAATACCTAATTATATGCCTAGAATGCCTAAGATGCACAATTTTTAAAGTAAATGTGATAGTTTGCTTTTAAATGAGAAGTCAAAAGTTAAACTTTCATAAACCAATGCCTTTTAATGGAGTCAAAGATAGGAAGAAGAAAAAGTGAATCGAGCAGAAGATAATCCGAGGCCTATTCACTCAAAACCGTGTCAAGATTAAAATCAATAGCACATGAAAGCCCAAGAAAATAGAAGCTTCACACATAAAGAACCCATATTATTCACTAAGAGAATTTGTGTCTTTATTATTAAAAGTTGTAGAATGAACAAGGTTCTGACAAGTTTGGATAGCAACACTCCAAGGTACAAAGCAACCTTGTTGAACGAGGCAGTACTAGTCACAACCCAGCAAAACCAACTCTCTACCTTAAGTACTCCACACTAGCTATCAATGTCAATCTCTCTAGGAAGAAGAAGCAAAGGAAATGGGAAAAGTACCAGCTCAACAGATTCATAATACAAAATCTCACAAAAGAAAGTCCTCGTCTCTTTACTTCATACAATATATAGAGGAAAGGATGAGAAAACAATGAGAGAGAAAAGATCAGAATAATCATATCCAAAGAAAACAATGAGAGAGAAAAGATAAGAACAATCATATCTAAATATAGCACGCATTTTTGAGTGAAAATAGCATGTGTATGAAGAAAATAATCCTCCAAAATATCTCCCTCCTTCCATACAACCATCCATAAGAGAAATTACACTTGTATATGGCTAATTACTTATTTTAATGGATTTTTTCATGCATAAAATAAACCCCACAAATTTTCTAACAAAATAATTCCCTAAAATTAAGCCTTGAACTATGAGATAAGTGAGGATTAATTTAGAAGTTAATTAGAACCATAATTTTAGACTTCTGAAATAGCAAAGTGGCAGGCTTATTTTTAGGAATGGATAAGGCGTTCAAATTTGAACCCTTCCCGGCCCTTCCAAAGGGTTCTAGCCCTTCCTAGAAGTGTAAAGTTAAAATTGCCCTTCAAAAAAAAATTTAAATCCGAATTTTATCCTTCCAATAGGAAGGACATAATTTATATCAACATTTCAAAAGAAGGGCAACATTTGAAATTACCCATCCATATAAATTTCAATTTATATGTTGAAATTCCTATTCTATAAAATTCGACTCGTCATTCAAAATATTGGAAATATCATAAATTATAATCATTCACTCACTCATGTCATGCACTCACTGCTTAGCTTTGCAAGGTGACGAGAGATGACTGACGACTACGATGTACTAGCCACTGGGATTTGACTCTGAATCACGACTCAATGACTATGGCTGTAATAACAGAACCACTACTAGGCCCAAAACAAGGCTGAAACATTGTGCCTACTACCTATGTGAACCTAGATACCAATGTCCACTAGTTTTTCGTCAAAATGAAATTCAAATTTCCCCTTTGATGAGTCCTCCTCTACAAGAATTCATTTATTGCATGAATGTCACTGACTCACGACAACTCTAAACAACACTAAATGGCATGCAACTACAAATAATGGCATGCAACTAGAACCACAAACCAAGCTGAGGTTGATTTATGCATTGATATAGAGAGGTGGCACTAGGAACACAATATGGAGAAACAATGAGTTAGAAAAAACATTTGGACCAAAGTACCACAATGGTTATTAATAAAATTTACAATAAAAAAATTGGCTCAGGAATTGTCTTCAATTTGATGGGTGGCATGATCATGATCATGTAATCTCCCTCCGTCCTTCCAAAAATATGTGGTTTCTCACCACGTTTCTCTTCGACACTCGCCACCAAAATACGTATAAATATTACATGTCTTTACATCCTCTTCCATTTAAATCCTCATCGCATAGTCATGACTAAGGATTATTATGCATGCACATCCTCACCTTATAATATCAATTGGTTCAAGGCGCATAAATTATCAAGTGTCTAAGATGCAAAGAGTAAGAGACAACTATAAGTAAGTCTTATATTAAATTTACCATATAAGTCTTTAATTTGCACTATCAACTGAGATTTGACACGTTGGATTGTTGTGATCTTCTTATAACTCCTTACCAATGTGATTGTAAGGCTTCTTTGATGGTGAAGTCCATAATTTTAAGTCTTCTTCCTCATTATCATGCCTTTTGGTAAGACAATAAGGAGGGAAGTGGCCCGCATTAGCATGGAAAACAGTTTCGACATAAGGCTAGATACATTAATTCTTTCATTAAATAACTTAAATTTCATGCCAGTGGCTATGAATTCACCGAATTGTGGATTGGTAAAAAACACATTAAATTTTAGAGCCTCAAGCTCTTAATTACTCATGTATCTAGAATTTTCGCAAATCGAGCCATTAACAAACTTCTTTTGTTGTTCTGGTTCAATTTAAAAGGTAGATTGTCGAGACTCAAACATGTAGCGAGTTGCAAGGCTCTAGTTGACTTAGGATTGATTCCATTTCCCCTCCATCCCATACCTGTATGTTGTCACGACAAGTGTTGAACAACAAAATTTGATGCCTAGGCCCTCATGATGCTAGTGTTGCTAACTTGGTTGGTATGGAGGATTATTTTTTAATGTTTTTTTGAGCTATGCATTGTTTTTTCTTAGGCTCCTAGTGTCCATCATTCTTACATCTCTCAAGCTTGGATGGTTTCCCTCTCTCTAGTTTGAATTAAGGTTTTGGTTGGGTTTATATGTAGATTTTGGTTGTAGGTTTATTATAGCCTCATTTTGCTTAGTGGCTTCTTTTTGTACATAGTTAACAGTAAGTAATTTTCTCAGCAGTATGCATAACATCATGTAGATGCCATGATATGGTTATTGCATAGTCTAAGTAGTTTTTCTGTATAATGAAGTGTGGTCTAACCCAGAAAAATACAACAAAATAGTTGTTATTTTAATGAACTGTAAAAGTAATGTTACATATATGTCAAATTAATGTGTTCAATTTTGGTTTTATTGAAAAGATACCATTTTATCATATAGATATTCAGGAGTGCTCAAGATTGTAAAGATTTGGATGGGAAATATTTGTGTTTTGCATTTTTTGGGGGGAAGGGTTTAGTTAATTTATACTTGTCAATTGAAGTACAATTATTTAAATTGCCCATCTTTGAAGAACCCCAAGAACAAATGACCTTCCAATAAAAATTAATACCCACCCTTCAAATTTGATCACTGAGAAGGCATGAAAATAGGAAAGTGGATGAGGATGTTTTTAGGAAATACTCAGGTATATAAAAAGAGGAAAGTGGATAAAACAAAAATAGCAAGGCATGGGACTTTTAGATTATTCCACCACAAAGTCAAAGTTCAAATGAGGGATCATCACGGAGGTTATACCAATTAAGGTCATATGTGTAAAAATTTAAAGAAAATGTACTAAATCCTCGTTCAAACATTTCTTCAAACACTTTGCTTCATAAATGATTTAATGCTGCTCTGAGTTATTTAGGATCAGAAATAACTTGAACAAGAAATACTGGATGAAACAAATACTCAAACACTGTAGAATGTGAACACATGTATTTACGGCCAAGCCCAGGGAAAAACCTCACAAGAGGAAAACCCAGAGAGATGTCTTTTTATTAAATGAAAACAAAACTGGAATTTCTCACAACTCAGAAATTCATCTTTCCTTCAGCAAGAAAAATCATAAATGCAAATAAACCAACTTATCTCTGCAAATATCAGACTTCTGTACGGACAGGGTACGGACTGGCTCGAAAATTGTGCCAATAGTTTACTGTACGGATTGTACAATCTCTGACTGTTTTACGAACTGCCTTGATTTCTGTGTAAACAGCTGCCTCAAAATATGTGCCAGCAAAAGTGTACGGACTATACAAACTGCCCCGGTTTCTGTGCTAGCAGATTGCCTCAAAAACTGTGCTAGCAGAGGAGTACGGACTGTACGGACTACCTCGATTTATGTGCCAACAAGGGATGTACGAAGTTTCCAACGGTTCATATTCACCTCGATCTTAATGGCTATTTCTGTGGCTTAACACTTGATCGGTCCATGATGTCTATTTAAAGAGCATGGAGGGTCATTTGCTTGATGATCGATTGTGAGAAACTCATATGTAAAAAAACATTTCCTTTGCATAAATATCTTGCCTCAAGCAGCTATTTGGCTAGGGTCATGGACTATTTCCCTCTGTCAGGGTTTTAAGTTTTAACCACATAAAATATCGATGTGTTGAACTGCGATCTGTTTGCATGAGCAATTGCTTAAGGTGTTCAACCTTTGTGGAAATATCCAATCTTAGTCGAACAATCTTACTCATCCTCATATCCTATTGTTCTAGACAACATTATGATTCCTCATGTTTTACAACTTGCTTTTCCATGTGCTGGCTAAGATAGTCCACTGCCTGGCGCATCCCTTCTATCTGTCCTAAAAAATGCCTCAATACTCGCTTAACATCATTCAAATTATTCCCTAACATTCCACCAAATCTTGATTCATTTTCCATTCAACATAACTAAATGGAACAAACAAAGGACTCACTAAGACTTCATACACAGGAATTGTATAAACTGAGAAATGAACAAGAGTTAACCTAAGGCAAATCTTGATTCATTTTCCATTCAACATAGCTAAATGGAACAAACAAAGGAACAACTACAGGACTCACTAAGACTTCATACACAGGAATTGTATAAACTGATAAATGAACAAGAGTTGGCACCTAAGGCTACTGTGTAACTGATTTGCAGTCGAAGAAAGGTCTTTCCCTTCTTTGCTCAATAGTCCTTCATGAATATTAATCCCTTCCAATACTCTTAAGTCTAGGTAGAAAGAGTCTAATCTGCTAAATGTTTCATGAGAATAACCTGGAAGAATAACACTTGGCTCTCAAACAACCAATGAACAGCAATAACTAATGGGTGGAAACTTCCTAACTTACCCAGCCGATATGCTCATCTACAACCTCTCTATCTCTTCCCCAATATTTACAAATTTCTCTTTCATGGTGCTGATTTGGTCATCTTCAAATTTCTGTTTAATTAAAAGCAGATGGAGAATGCATCATAAAAGTTGGAAAGTTTTAGATAGAGAATGGTGAGAATCGTGAATGAATAGAATGGATGGCAATGAAAGATTTAAGGGAATGATGGCGTACTCTCCTTGTGATAGGAGAATGAAGTGCTTGAAGTACGCTTACACTTCTCCCGTGGTGATTGTACTCAACCTATGTTCTAATAACTAATGAAGTATTTGAAGTACGCTTACATTTCTCCCATGGTGATTGTACTCAACCCATGTTCTAATAACTACGTGAGGTCCTCGCCAACCTTCTACATGGATTCAATGATTTGCTTTTATTTAAGTCATATGATGGAAAAGAAATGAAATTTTAGGTCGACACTTGGCATTAAAGGATTACTTTCCCACAAGCTCCTTTTCCTCTTTCTCTTTGGTGGAATCATAACCCCTCTCATGCTTTCTACAGCATTCTCCAACGATTGTATTTATAGCATGGCATTAATATTTGCATAACTTGAGATCACATTCAACCATTGTATTTATAACCAGGCATTAATATTTGCATAACTTGAGATCGCCACAATAAGCTTACCACATAGTCCATAGAAATATATTTACAGCATCTACATGTCTAAATATTCACTAATCAAACCCTAGCCATGAACTCTGCAATAAGAGTCCATACAAACATATTTACATCAATCACACATTATATTTTATTAAGGTTACGTTGTTCAACTCCCTTCATTATAGCTATGCATTTGCAATTTATACATTAACTCATCCTGGTCAAAACCGGGGCATTACAATTACCCTTGTCCATTAACTAAAAGTTTTACAGTCTATTTTCAAAGAGAGAAAAACATGATCAACAGCCAAAATAGAAGCAATGGAATTTCTTCCAGAACATATTTAATGCTGATTAATCTGGTCGGAAGATAAGCACTGCATGACACTAATTACGGTTTACTCCTTTTAATTAGACATATATTGTGTACGCCATCTCTCAATTCAGATTAGAAATGTCCCGGGATACTATTGCAGGAACGACGTTAAAACAAGTCTGGGTGAAGTAGCCCTGTATTTTCCCATTTCAAGTGCATGATCTATATCTACCCAATACCAAGAACGCACCCAAAATGAAAACTGGTTAAACCCGTATGTGATATACTTCAGCATACACGCGCAGATACAAAATGACTGTCAATTAAAGCCTTAAGTACATGGGGATACCTGTAAGTAATGATGATGGGCAGTGGTCTTTCTTTGAGCAGAATTGCTAAATCAGCCTTTGGATTGAAGTTTTTTAAGAAATCGATCCTGATCTCAACAACGTCTGCTCCATCGACTTTGGCTTGTTGCATTTGCTTCAGTGTCTCTTCCACTGAATGTGATATGACAGGGCAGCAAACAAGGCATCCTCTGTTTTGGGCCATTGCTGGTTTCGGCCTTGGGCGGATTTTAATTGATTGGGTAGAATGGGATGTTATGTTAGACCGATTGACTATATTTCCCATCCCAGCCCAATAAATTTCCTTGCCTTGTACTGTATACAAATCTAGAGGAACATTGTCATTTGGTGTTACCGAGGATGAGACCTTTGAAATTGTGTTTATTTGATTACTCTCTATCTATTGAGCTATTTTTAATATTGAATTCGCCAAGCTTAGGACTAGAATCTATTCTTATTGCTCTTGGGTTGGGGTGAAAATGAAGTGCATGTGGCATGTGTATTCTATTTTATTCTCTTGGGGTTTGGGGGGGTGAGAATGAAGCGAATGTAGCATGTATAAAGGAAAGGGAATAATTGAAGAGGTGGGTAGTGAAAATGAAAGTGAATGCGGTTGCAAAGGGGAATAATGAAAGAAGTTGTGGGCTTTTTCTATCTATATTTAATTTAATAAGTTATAATTCTTGTTTACATGTATTTATAATTATTATAAAAATATTTGTTTTTAAGTTGTATGTCTTTCACTCATCCGAAGGGACTTCACCTTATCGTCATTTATATTCTGAGGAATTAGCTATCCTACTCTAAGGAATTAACTACTCTTAGTGAAGAACTTGACCCCAACAAACCCATGAATTGAACGAGCCCCTGACCTCTGGCCTACAACGGCTTGTCAACTAGGACCCAACCAACTGAGCTAATAAGAATATTGTAATCAAAAAGCGAAAGTTCAATTAAACGGAAATGAGTGAAGTGAGTTATCTGGCTTTGTTTTAGGAGAAGAACGAGTTATTAAAAAGATTCAAAAAAATTTGGTTCGTTTTTTGTTGGTTTGATCAAGGATTAGTTACCACAATTGAAATAGAATTTCTATTTTTTTTCCAAAACCATTTTCATCTTGTGAATAAAAGGTTGGTTTGTAAACATCTTCGATGATATTGATAAAAAGTATTGTAAGTACTCAAACTTCGAAAGTGTTATGTCATTGCATTAATGTTACTAATTATTTTAATTTTCTTTTGTTGACGATTGCTTATTCTATAGTTAAATATGTTTCTACAAAAGGATCCATGTGGAAAGCCTCCGATCAAATTAATTAACATAATAATAAACATAAATTTAATATTATTAAGAATCTATGTTACCAATTATTTTAATTTTCTTTTGTTGATGATTGCTTATTTAATAGCTAAATATGTTTCTCCAAAAGGATCCATGTGTTTGCATCAATATGGAAAGCCTCACTCCAACTAATTAACATAAGTTTAATATTATTAAGAATTTACATTATAATTGTGACATGTTTCATGTCAATTATTTATGCATTTACTTTTATGATTTTTTATATTTCAACATTATCTAAAAATAACTAATCAAATTAATCGAAAATAAAAAGTAAATAATTTTATTTTATTATACTTTTAGAAACAAATATAAGTGTTTTTCACGGAAATGAATTGCATATAATAAGTCCAATTAGCCAATATAAATTAATATAAATTACTTTGTAATTTGCATTCTTATCAATTATTTATGCATTTGCTTTCATACATATTGATAATTCAATGTATTCCACCATTATCTAAAAAGAAATAATAAAATTAATTAAAAAATGAATAATTGTTTTTTATTGTTTTTTTAGAAATATCATGTATATATTGTTGCATAGTATATGAAATAGAATTATTGTCTCATTGAAGAGAGCAAGAGGATGGAGAGAGTGCTAGGGTCTTGCAAAGGATTAGGAGTTTTTGTTAAGGTTGGTGTGACCAGGAAACAATGGTTGGCTTAGATTTCCAGTGGCGTTGTATTTTGGTTGGTGTAGAATGGATGATGTGACATATATCTTATGGGTGGAGGATGATGTGGATTGGGCCCAGCGAGACATTTTCAGATTAGATGAGGAGTTTAAAGCGATGTTTCAAGAGGCCAAATCAAAAAATAGGTGTTAGAAAGGAGTTACGGATCTGGGTAAGGTTGTTGGTGAAAGGATTGAGCAGCCATCCACTTGTCCTCGTGAGTTGGATAGGACTCTTTGTGTGGTAGCGAGTGGGGTCTCGAGAGTTGAATCAGAAGGTCCTCGACCCTCGCTTGTTTACTATATGAACCCTAGAGACGTTGGATGGAAGGAAACTACATTTGAAGCTGGTAAGGGTCTAGAAGGTTGACTACAAGGTGAGGGTTTATGGGGTGTTAGCCAAGTCTAAACGTTCCCTAAGAGCGTTTAAAGCTAGATCGGAAAGGGTTCATATGGTTTTAGGGAAGGATATTAATCTGGACAATGTGGAAAGTCTTTCGACCAAGGATTTAGTGGGTAAGCTCGTGAATCTTTCAATGAGAAAAATGGAGATTCTTCAGTGGATTTCTATAAATTTGATGCCATTTCTTGGCTATAGCCCTTAGGTAAACATTTTAATGAACAAGTGGTATTGCTTCCATTTTTTTATGGAAGAATATATGGAGAAGATTTTGGAGATGACGTGGGTAGTAGGCAAATGAACTTGGATGCTTAAGAAATGGAATCCAAATAAGGAGTAGTTTCAGAGAAAAAAAAAACAAAAAAACAAAAAAAAACAACTTGTGTGGATGCTTTTACCAGGGCTACCAATTGAACTCTGGATGAAAAATATCATTATGGATGTGGCAAACTCTGTTGGAAATTTATTTATTTTAAGATTCCTCCCTTCACAAGGAAGATAAGAGGATTGCTTGGGTTTTGGCAGAAATATACTGTTGAATTTCCAATAACCCAGTAATTGATTCCAACCTCCAATAAATTATTTAACCACATATTAATGCAAGTAAATCAATGAGCATTCAAATATGAAATTTATGAGCATAATTACATTGATCTATTCAACTGAAAATGCAAAGCATATTCATCACACATATTTGACATAGTAATTTTCTGGGCAATGCCCCTGGAAAAACCCTGAAGGGAAAACCAATCAATGAGAGAATTTTTATTATGCGCACGGAGAGAATTTCTGGAAAGTACAACAATAAAAACCAACATTAAATACACCTTGAAATATGTGCCAAACTCACAAACAGTTTGCAATATCCTTGAAAAGTGTGCCCATCAAGTAGTATGGCCTTCAATAGCAACATTAAATGCCACAAACATTCTCGAAAATCATGCCTAGCATCACACATGCGATCTATGTTTTTTTTAGTAAGAATAGAACTTTTCATTAACTAGAAATAAAATTGTACATAGTATATAAAAAAGTGTTAAGTCTACTAAGTAGACCAATATTCACACTTGTCATTGTCTAACATCGACACCTGCTCTTATGCATGACCAACTATTACTTTCCAAAAATAGACAATTCAACCCCCATATAGAAATTATTGGCGTGAAGCCATTACAACCGGCAAAAATACATAACCCATAACGCAGGCTCATAAGTCGTTACAAAAAAAACAGTGACCAAAACAGATAGGAAAAAAACCAGAACATCCTTCTTACTCGTCGCCCATGCCTCCACACTCCCCTGCATTGGGGATTTTCTCTTTTCTAGCCTGGGCTGCGCGAATTTTCTCCTCCTCGTCCACCAAAGAGTCCATCGTCCATGTTGTCGTCATCCCTGTTGCATCGTCCGCTGAAGGACATGGTGCTTCTACCGAGTTCTCTGAAGGTTGCTTTGGACGACTGAAGGGGGGCTTCGCTAGTTCCATGATGCTCTCCAAGTCCACCCAACTCTTTACCATGTCTTCCTTCATATTCCCCATAAACTGTGTGACCAATTCGCCAAAAATTTCCCGTTCAAGAAGAGTCTTATCCAGGAGCTTGCATAAGACCCAGTAAGGGCTAAGGACAACCCCCATGCCCCGTTCTTCCATCTCGTTTTACATTTCTTCATCCTCCATTACTCAAATGAGGTCATCAATATGGGTTGACACCCCATCCATCATCCCCTAGCCCATGTCTTCCTCAACGCGGCGTGGCTCTCTGCCACCACGGCCACCTCGCTTACTCCTCATTCTCTACCTCAGGGACATACTTTCCAGCATCATTCTCACTGTGTTCACCATCCTCACTTCTCCCAGAGGTCTCCACTTCACACGCAGAGATCCCCTCGGCTCGAGGATCATATATACCACCCGCTGTGTGTCGCCACCTCTTTCTTCATAATCATCCTCCTTCAATGTTCCACGGGTTTGGTTAATGCAGGATTCAATTCCCTCACTGAACCGACGGATTCTGCAATTCATTCCCCCATGTCTTCCAGCACAAGTTTTCGGAAGGATGATGCCTATGTAATTCATTCCATGTAATTTCTTCCCCATATTCTCCTACGCTTGATTGTCATCTCTGCAATCCATGTCAAGACGACTTACATACTTCGTCCTTACCTCAACCTCAGCTTTATCCGCTCATGTTCCTTGTCTATCTTATTTTAATTCCCCCTCTGTCCCTCAGCTGTATGCCTTCCTTCTACACATTTCCACCTTCAATGGCCACCACGTTCCCCACACCACATGGCCTGCCTTCTGTATTTCCACCCGCATCCGGGAGACACATGCGGTCTATGTTGTACACCCTCTTGCATTCTTATTGTACAACCAGAAATCTGTATGATCTATACCCTCAACATGTTGTACGATCCCTTTCCTCGATTTATATACATTCACTATTGCCTTGGGATTCATGCTCCTTCCCTCCTTGGAATTTGTGCCTCCCTTCTCTTTGCTGCAACCTCTTTCCTTTCTCTTCAACTCTCCACAAAATCTTTTCACTCACAATGTGTCTCTCCACTCTCCTTAGGTCTCTTTTATGATTTTATTAATGACTCTTCAACTACCTCTAGATCTCAATGGTCAAGACTAGATCTTGGCCTCACTAGATTTACGGTTGTGATTTAATCTCTCATTGAGATTACTTAAAGCACTTAAGTCACTCAAATATTCTAAAAGTCACTTTAGTCATTAAAAATATGAAAGACACTTGATAAAATCACTTTATAAAGTGCTCACCTAGAGAGTGTCGCTCGGACACTTCCACATGCTAGACACCGTCAATGTAGAAGTACTTGTCCGAGCTAACTCGCTCTAAAACTAACACTCCCTCTTTGCAAGGAAAGTACTTATCGAACCTCCACCTAGATCTATCTCCAACCCCATCATTCCATCCTTTGATATAGTTTCTCCCTCTAAACCAAAAATCCTCTCAGCCACCTGCACTACATCCTATGTTGAAGACCTGTTTCTGCAAAACATGCTCTGAGGCATCTCCTGAAACTCCTGAGTATCCAACTGAGTCATCTCGTACCGGCTAAGTCTCCTGGTAGTACTGGAATAAGCCTCACAACCACTTGTCACAAATAATGGCACAGATCCTGAATCCAAGATCCCCTTGGACCTAATCACAAGTTGTCCTAGAAACCTGTACGATTTCCCCTATCTAACACCAAGCACTCTTGTTGTGTCCATGGTAGCTCCCTCTGGATATATGAGCACATGTCCAAGCTGGAACACCATGCTATAGTTGATATTGAGAGCAAACTAAACCTTCATCTCAGGTACTAATAACACCTCAACCACCTCCAGAGATCCTCCTGACTCTAGTTGGAATCCAACACATCCAACCCCCTTCATTGCATGCATGGTGTCAGCTCCACTATACACATAGAAGTTTGAATTTGTCTCTGAAACACCAAGGAACACTGACCTCATTCCCATCATATGGTGAGATGAATGACTATCCACAACCCATGCTCCAATGTCCTCAAACCCTACACTACTATGCCTCAAAGACAAGAGACCAGAGAAAATTCCTTCTCAAACTTCATATCAAAGTCCTCAATCTCAATTGATGATGTTGTTTGTGTCTCATTCTTACCCTTCTTTTTGTTTGGACACTAACTCACATAGTGGCCATTGGGCCAATCTCGTGACATGCAAAGCATTTCACTTTTATCATGTCCTTCTTCTTTCCTTCTTCTTTGCTCTTCTTCCCTGTATGAAGAGCAGCATTCTCCTCATCATCTCCATGTTGCTGGCATATGTGGTTGGATCTAATTCTCAGCTCCTTTTATATGAAATCATCCCAAAGTCTAGTCCATGTAGGCATGTTCTCTCTGGCAACAATCACACGCACAAAGTCCTGCCATGGTTTTGAGAAACCATTCAAGGCGATTCTAACCAACTCTGCGTCATTCACTGTCTCACCAACAACACCCAACTCATCACATACCTATGAAATCTTGGTAAGGTGTGATATGACATTGTCAGTCTTGGTCATCTTAGTATCTTTTATTTTCTCCCTCAAAACCATTTTCTGGTTTTGATTATTTCGTTGGTACAACTTTGTCAAAGATATCCACATATCAAATGCATTCTTTTTACCGGTCACATGAGGCATAATGTGGTCTTTCACTACATCAAGAAGAATACAGTTTTCCTTCACATTCTTCTTGTTATATTTATCCAAAGGATCAGGATTAGTAGGAATGGGGATAACTTTCTCAGTTATGTCCCATAACTCAAATTCCTCCAACAATAAAGTGATCCTCCCCTTCCATGGAATGAAATTCGATGCACCCTCCAACCTATCCTCATACCGCAATCCAAATGTCAAAGACATACTTCACTTGACCAACCAACAATACTTTTCCATTCCTTTTTCCAAGCAAAACCCCCCGCAATCCTTTCAAATCCTTGTGCCCTTTCTCAAAGTCCCAACTCTGATACCATGTTAAATTTCCAATAACCTAATAACTGATTTCAACCTCCAAAAAATTATTTAACCACAAACTAATGCATGTAAATCAATGAACATTCAAATCTGAAATTTAAGGGCAAAAATAAATTGAGTTATTCAACTGAAAATGCACAGCGGAAACACACATTCATCACACACGTTTGACACAGTAATTTTCTAGGCAATGCCCCTGGAAAAACCCAGAAGGGAAAACCAACCAATGAGAGAGAATTTGTATTATGCTCATGAAGAAAATTTATGGAAAGTACAACAATAAAAAATAGCATTAAATACACCTCGAAATCTGTGCCAAACACACAAACAATTTATAGTGGTCTTGAAAAACGTGCCTAACAAGTAGTACACCCTGTACAGCCTCCAAAAGAAACATTAAATGCCACGGGAAGTCTCAAAAATCATGCCCAACATCACATGTACATTTCTATTGTACGACCCTCTTGCATTCTTGTTATATGGCCTGAAATCTATACAATTTGTACCCCAACCTGTTGTATTGTCCCTTTCATTGATTTATGTGCATTCACTCTTGCCTTGATATTTGTGCTCCTTCCCTCCTTGGAATTTGCCTCTCCCTTCTCTTTGTTGCAACCTCTTTCCTTTCTCTTCAACTCTCCAAAAAATATCTTCACTAAGAATGTGTCTCTCCACTCTCCTTAGGTCTCTTTTATAATTTCATTAATGACACTTCTGCTACCTCTAGATCTCAATGGCCAAGATTAGATCTTGGCCTCACTAGATCTACGGTTGTGACTTAATCTCTCATTGAGATGACTTAAATCACTTAAGTCACTCAAATATTCTAAAAGTCACTTTATAAAGTGCTCACCTAGAGAGTGTCGCTCAGACACTTCCACATGCTAGACACCACCAATGTAGAAGTACTTGTATGAGCTAACTCGCTCAGAAACTAACATAGACTTCTCTCTGAGACTCCCTGTTGAAGTGGAAATTATTTGGGGAAATAGGGTTATCATTCAAAAGCTTCACTTCTGTAAAATACATTTTAGATGCCATTACTGTCCAAATATTGGTCATCTAAAGAATGAATGCCTTGGATATTTTTTGACAAAGGAGGTGTCTTTCTCCAAAAAGGATGCCTTGGAAAACCCGAGTTGAGCATAATTAGATGATGTTGGTTTGCAAGAAACTTTGTTAATTAATGATAAAGATGTGGGGATGAAGATTCAAGGTGATTCCTTTCACAGTACAATGGAAGATCTTTCTTTTTTGGGTAAGATGAAATACTTGTTTCCCTCTTTTTTTTTATTCTCTTAGCTTTGAAGAAATTGATTTTCTAGAAAGGGTTGAGAGAATATATGATTTAGAATGCCAAAATTTGGAGGGTTCTTTTCCTGAACCTATTTGTGAAACCTTGGACTAGGGGTTTGGGTCATCTTTTGATGGTAATAAACTTTTATGAGATTCTAGTGTGTCTAGTTCAGTGATAGACTTTGGGAGGTGTGCTCAAAATGATGGTTTGGTTGGAGGTTCTACAATGAATAATTCCATTTCTCGGAGTTTGTCAAAAGTTGTTTTGGTTTTGGTTCCCAAGATACAAAATTATTAGCCAATTTTTCTCAAGTTTCTCTGATGAATCATCCTTTTGTGTTGAACCCAGTGGAGAACCCTTGTAAGGGACCTTTGGGTTTGAAGAGCAATGGAAGGGGAAATATTGGGTCTTTCTTAGGGAAGAAAGTTGAAGGAGATAACCAAGTCTTAAGTTCTATGATTCCTTCTTATAAGGAGGTCCTGGAGAAAACTTTGTTGACAATTTATTCTTCTTCTTCTTTGGAGTAGAAGAACTGTACTAAGGATTCGCTTGTCATTTGTCCAAATTAGGGAATATTTTAGGGGCAAAATTTATCACATGGGCTATTTTTTGACCTTTTTTCCAAAAATAGGTTTGCCAATTTACCCTCTTTTCAAAGGTGATTCGCCCAAATTCCATGGGATAATATATTTTTACTCTAAAAATCAACAAAATTGTCCAAAAACTATATAAAGTCCATAGGAATTTGAATATTTTTACAAAAACAATTCCAAATATTTTATGGTTGCAAATTTAAGAATTAGTAAGATTCGCCAAGGTTTATACACTTTGATAAAATTATGGATCCTTAAAATTTTCCCTGGTCCAAATGTCATGATTATAAAACATAATAATAAACTAAAGGAAGGAGCAATGAGGGGAGGTTTCGTTTCCTCGATTCTATCAATTCCTCAGAAGGCCTCAATTGTTTATGGTGAAAATGGTCTTGGTGAAGAGTGTAGTGGTGAATTTTTGGATGATTATCATAGGGCCCTTAGAGAACATGAGCCCTTTTTTCAGGTGCTCGTTGAAAATCATGTCCCTCAATGTAAAAGGGGTTTGGGGCACCCTGAAGTATCTTGTCATCAAAAGGTTGTTGGAATTAGGGAAGCCGAATACTGTACTCATTCAAGAGACTATGGTCATTGGTTCATTTTTTTAAAGCTGCTTTCGGAGTGGGAGTGTTGCATTGTTGATGCTTTGGGTCTTTCAGGAAGTCTTTTGTCAGCTTGGAACCCCAGAGTAGCAAATATTACTCCTTTTTTAATGTTTGCAGGGATTATGTTGGAGGGTCGAAGCAAAGATTTGGTTTCGGATCTTAAGATTCTCAATTTCTATGGTCCCTACTATGATAGACAAGAGTTTTGGAGTGAGTTTGTTGAAAGTGGTATATTGGAGGATCCTTCTTTGATAATGGGGGGAGATCTAAATCTTGTCTTATCAGCTAGGGAAGTTTGGAGGGTTAACTCTCGGTTGGACCCTCTTGCTGTATTTTTTAATTATTTTTTTAATGGTTTTATCCCGTTTGGTTGGAAGATACAAGTCGTGGGTGTTGAATGTCAATATTTCTAATCACATGCCTATCTTCTTTCAATTGGAATGTGTATCTGACAAGATTACATACCCTTTTAAATTCAATCATCTATGGACAGAAGTGGAAGATTTTAATCCGATGATCATAAATAAGTGGTTAAACTTAAGGATTACAAATGAAGAGTCAGCTATGCAACAGCTAACCTATAATAATTGAAAGAGATATAGAATGCCAAATTATCCGATGGGAAAAAAACAAAAGTTGGAAATGAAAGAGGATTTAATTAACACTGAAGGACAAATCTGATAATTTTTATGTTCGAAATACTACATGAATTTTTTCTTAAGCAGAGAAGGAACGTTTGGTGGGTTTGGAAGCTAGAAAGTCCAAGATTTTGTAGATGGAAGAAGCAACTTGGCAGCATAAGAGTTTGGCAGTTTGGTTAAGCAAAGGAGACAATAATACTCAGTTTTTACGTAAACATGCAGAGCAACGTAGAATTCAAAATTCTATATGGGAATCACTTGTCAAAATGGGGCTTGTATAACTGGTCAAGTAGATTTGGAGAAAGTTGTTGTTTCACATTTGAGCTCTTTGTTTCGGGAATCTGGGGTTAATACTATCAAGGCACAAATGCAAGTGGTTCAAAACTACCCTAGATTCTTCTCTGATGAGGAAGCCTTTAGCATCGGTGATTCTGTTATTCTGAAGGAGATCAAATATATATTAAAAAGTTTCTCAAAATCCAAAAGCCTTGGACCAGATGGTTTAACGGTGGATTTTTTTCTTCAGTATTTTGATATCTTGGGTGATGATTTACTCAAAGTTGTGGAAGAGTCATGAATTAAAGGGAGGATCATCGACACTCTAAATGCCACCTTCATTGCTTTAATCCCAAACTCAAATTCTTCTTCGTGTTTCAGTGATTTCATATACATATTCTTGTGTAACCTGGTCTAGAAGTAACTTACAGGATTATGGGGTGTGTGACCTTGACTAATTTTTTAGTTTTATGGAATGGTACACCTACAAGTTTTTTTAAGAGTCCTTTTTTTATTGTTGTAGAAGGTTCAAGCAAGTTGATAGATAAGGCCAGAAGGGAAGGAAAAATTAAAGGGGTTAAAGTTACAACCTTTCATATAATTACTCATCTATTATTTGTAGATGATGTACTTATGTTCGGTAGTGGTTCGGTGGAGGAATGGAGGGCATTTCAAGATATCATTAGTTTATCCGGTGAGACATCTAGTATGGAAGTCAACTCTCAAAAGTCTTTTTTTTGTTTAATGGTGTTCTGATGGAGTTCTGGGTTAGATAAGAGCTTTGCTTCCCTTTCAAATGGAGACTTTAGATTTGGGTATTAAATATCTTGGATACTTTTTGAAGCCTAGAAATTATCTGAAAAATGGTTGGTTGTGGTTATTGAGGAAAGTTGGAAAACATACATATAACTAGGTCTTCATATGTTTATCCCTTGCGGGTCATTTTGTGCTGATAAAATAAATTCTTCAAAATATTCCAATGTACTGGCTATCCTTAGCCAAAGTCCCAAAGTTTGTGTTAAACAAAATCAGGCAAAAAATGATTAGTTTCTCGTGGACAAGTAGTAAGAGTAAGGATGGTATTCATTTAGTTCATTGGACAAAAAATTATCTCAAAGAAATTGGGTGGATGGGGACTGAAAATTCTATTTTGGTTCTTGCAAGCTCTGGATATGAAAAGCTTACATCATGCTCTATTCGAATAGGGACTATGGAGTGATATCATAAAAGCAAAATATTTAAAAAATAAACAAGTGATTGATTGGTTGCGGGGTGATACTAAGCTTTTTTGTAATGCCTCAAACATTTGGAGAGGGATGCTAACATCTGTATCAAATTTGAAAGAATGGTTATCCTGGAAGGTAGGCAATGGGAATTAGATTAAGATAGGTAAAGACCCATTTGTTGGAGGTGCATCTTGTTATAAGTTGTCACATGTTGTCATCATATATTTGAAGAATTTTGCTATTCGCTTTTTGGCTCATATTAAAAGAATGGATGTTGGTTTAAATGATCAACATTATTGGCTTTAGTCTATAGATCTGGGGCTTGATGGTGATTTTGTTGTAGAATGGAATAATCATTTAAAGTGTTTAAATCACCATGGAATTAGGCTCCTGGATTGAGAGGTTGAAATAATTTGGAAATGGGATACCTCTTTAGATAGGTGAGTACACATATTGCTTATGAGGCAATTGCAATCCTAATGAGAAATGGTGACACAAATCTCTATGGGATTGGTATGCTCCTTTAAAGTTGCAGTTGTTTTGTAGGTTGGTTTTAAAAAGGAAATTTTGACTTTGGACAACTTAATGAAGAGAGGATTTGTTGCTCTGAATCTTTGTCATTTGTTTCAACTTGGTGAAGAGTTGATTGTTCATTTATTTGTCACCTATATAGTTTCCCAACAAATTTGGAAAGAGGTTACTAGATTACTTCAATTTTTTGAGCATTGGGTTGTTCTTTCCTTTGAGGATAGTTTGTTTAGGAGGGTATCAGATGTGGTTTATCTTATTTGGAGGATTTGGAGGTTCTTGAATCATGTCATTTTTTAACATGATCCAAAGACAATTCACAGAATCCACACAAATATTGTTGGAGTTTATATTGAATTCCAAAAAGAGGTAAAAGAAAAATCAATCCCTATAATCAATTTTCCAATTTTCTCAGAGGAGTACCCTGTGGGCTTCTTCGGCGGTGCTTCACAACATGATAATTGTGGAGCTGGTATGGTTCTAAGGGTTAGTGGTGGCCATTATTATCATATTTGGATGGATTGTGGTGGGGGCACAAATACTCGACCAGATCTCACGGCTCTTTTGGGTTTGCTTCATTTTGCGTTGTTAAAAAACTTTTTTTCCTTGCAAGTGACTAGAGATTCTCGAGTAATTATGGATTGGGAAGTTGGAAAAGCTCACTTATAGGTGGATATTCTAGATTATTGGAAGATCCGAGTAGAGGAACTAAAAAACAAATTCCAATACATGTCTTTTGCCACATATACAAATAATTAAACTCTCTGCCAAATACTTTATCAAAGAAGGCTATTGGAAAAGGAGAAGATTGCTTGGATTATGATGAATTTCTAAATCATAGTTTGATATCTTTAGGGTTTTCCAAGATTATTAATTTCCAACTTGATATGTACGGTACTGGTCATGTTTTGTCTACCGTTTTGATGAAGAAGTATGGAATACTATATATATTTTATCTTGATAGGAGTCTTTTGCTTGCAAGGTGTAATGATGATGACCAGCTGGTATGTTATGTTTTAGTTTTTGGTCAGCATATAGATTAGATTGGATGATATGGTATGTTATAGGTGAAGTCATGTATATGCTATGTTACCTTTGATTCATTTCCCTACGAATACCAAGGAACTATTTTTTTTGAAATAGAATGTTACATAGAATAAGTTAAATTTGCTGAGATTATAATTTACTTTGTAAATTTATTATTTTTAAATGTTAAAAAATATTTTTATTTAAAATTTGTATGTTACAAATATAAAATATAATATTTGTTATTATGTTATTTATTAGTCCCTCCTCCATAAGGAATAGGGAATATTTCATTGTTCAAACGGAATTTGACTTACTTTTATTAAAATAAAATTTCCCTATGTTCACTAAATTTTTTTTCAAAAATCTCGAATGAGGGTGTACAAGTGGCCAGGGGCCCACGTGCAATCAACGACGTGGAGCCGGAAAAAGTAAGGGTCGTGTCGGAGGATGGAGCTTCGGTCGACGAGCGAGAAAGAGTTTAAATGTTGAATGGTTGAGGAGGGTGTGTGTTAATGGCTGAGCAAAGGAAAGGTAGGGAGCATTTAAGCAGGCGAGACTTCATGGAGGAGAGCCAGTCTGGTTCTTTGTTAGAAATTGTTAATAATTGGAGAAGTAAGTACACTTAGTAGGTGAGATATCAAAGGGTTAATGGAGGAAAGAGAATGGATGGAAGGAATGACTACGTGGTTCTGCACAGAACCATTAAAACATTCCATGTAAGCTTGATTGCACTTGTAAATGGAGGTCCTTGAGGTTGGGTGTTGAGACATGTATTTAAGGAGGAAGGTGACGTGGAAAAGAGGATGGAGGACGTGGAGTATTGCAGGCCCATTCTTTTGGAAGGTGGCAATAGGTTTTCTCCGGTGAATGTTGGTATTTTGTCAATGGCCCCTCGCTAACGAATGCATAGTTGTCAAGGGGGAAGAGGAAGAGATGACAAAAGTGTGGTGAAAGAGGAGATGGGGGAAAAATACATGGAAGGTATTCCTACCCATATTGACATCTCCATTTCGAAAATGGAGGACGATGAGGTGAAGCAAAGAATTGAGGACCATGGAATGGATGTTGATCTCGACCCATATTGTATTTTGAGGTGGATCCTAGTCAAGGTGATGGTAGAAAGATAAATTTTTAGGGACCTGGTAATGCAGGTTGTCAGAAATGTCAAGGAGGACATGCTGCGCAATATGGTGGATATGGAGGGAGTGATGGATTTGGCCAAATCCTCCTTTACGGCTCCCACAACGTGCAACTCGTCTCCTCCGGTGGACCCTGATCACTCATTGTCGACTCGTATGGAAGAAATGGCTCGCATGGAAGAGACTTAGGAGGACTCTGCACCTCCAATGGCCGACCCGATCTAGTATTTTTCATTCTCTGTCTTGGTGTTTTTTATCGTTTGAATGATTATGTTGGTTTTGTAAAGATGGTGAGCTGAGACATAATGTTTGTCATACTTGTTATTACCGTTTTCGAATAGCTTGTTTTGTAATGGCTTTACGCCTGGAATGGGATGGGATAGTAATGTATTTACACCTAGGATGGAATCTTTGTAGGGCGGCAAAGGGGTTAGTAAGGGCGGTTGCAGGTGGAATGGTGATTTTGTAAGGCTTAGTGGGATATTCGGCTAATGTGGTCTATGCTCACGCCATACACTTTTTGTAACAATATGTACATATTTTTCCTTTATCAGTAATAGAATGTTTCTATCTTATTCACACACAAAAAAAAATGAATATATATTTTATAATGGTTATAGAGTTTGATTGTATGGATATGACTTGTTTTAAAAAAAAAATAAAAATCTAACAAGTGAATTGAGCAGCACAACTGTTTATACCCACCTCTTAGAAATGTTTTAATGTAATAGTTGTGCATAGAATAAAATGATATTATAATATTAGCAAAGCAAATTTCATCGAAAGTCTCTTCAATATTGTAAATGAAACTTTATATTACAAATAAAATTACACAATTTTAATCATATTATTAATATAAAAAAGTTATGTTGAATAGAATTTTGAATACTCAATTGATTATTGAAAAATCATGTTAATCAAAGATCTTTGTATAAAGAAGAAAACAAACTTCTATTTAAATTAATAAATAAAAAAGTCAACTCTTGCTAGCTCAATTGGTTAAGGTGTGAGTTTCGTTTGTTAACGACCTGAGTTCAATACCCTTAAGGTGACTTAGTTGGGAGGAAACATCTAAAAAATATAGCCATGTTAAGGGTTGAAATGCACTATAAAGACACATAATATACCCTCGTTAAATTTAATATATATTGTGTTGATGTATACTGTGTCTTTGCTTTAGTGAAATATGGTGCCTAATCACATTTTTACAATGAGCGACATATGTTGAATTAATTAATTATAGTATTAGTTGATGATGATATTAATTATAAATAACTAATATTGTATTAAGAAGATGGAAATACTTAATAATTAATTAAAAAATAAGATATAATATATTTTTCAAATGAAAAAAGCAGCAACTTGTTATTTCCTTGCGAAAATCAAAGTTACAAAGGGTATACAATGGAGATTAGCATCTCAATTCATATACACTGTATTACAAAAACTCCATTCCTATCAGATGGATCACTAGGTGCTACAAAAAACTGATACAAGTACACCCTAGATACACAATGCATAGAGAACCGTCTTCAAAAAACAAAAACATCATCCTTGATAATTCCATAAAACAAGACTAAAATATATTAACAACACCAATATCTACTATGCTGCCTGCAACATATTCTTCAAAAGATAAGTAGCCATCCATAGGACCCAAAGCCTCCTTAGATAATATGTCAGCATCCATGTTGATCTCACGATAGATATGTGAAAAAGATATATCATCAAAGGACTCAATCAAACATCTAGTTTTATGCATCCAATGTTCCAGAAGGAGAGCATGTATATCAAACTCACCAATTTCCCACTCAGTGATGATTCTTGAGTCACCAAAAATTCTAATATGATAAATGCCTCTTTTTAAAGCAAACCACAATAACCCCCAAAGGCCAAGTAGTTCTGCCCTAGTGTTACTAACTTTCTCAACACCCATCTTTAGCATGATCTTATGATCCCTTTTAATATATAAAACCATGCCTACCCCACATACTCCATTCTTTGTCGCACCATCAAAAAACCTATAAGAGATATCACTGTCAATTCCAGGTCACACTATTTTCCTGCACTTATGTTGCATATCATTTACAGGGTATTCATTCAATGAATACAAGATTCTTCTACAAATGACATATTCATAAGGCATAATATTCTCAAACATGATCATGTTTCTGCATTTCCAAAAATCCCAAATAGTGAAAATAGGTACGGTTTTAACCCCCTCCATATTATAGAGGCATTCCGATAAAGTAAAATTGGCTCACGAATTCATTGTATAGCTGTAAAAGTTTTAAATACTTATTTCTAATGATAGAACTCCAAAGACCATCCCCTAAAATATCCCTCCACAGACTCTTTGTCCGTAAGGCCTGGCTAAACCAATCCAAATTTAAAAGACCCCATCCCCCCATCTTCTTTGGCCAAGAAAGACTTTCCCAACTTGAAAGATGAAATTTGGTGATATGTGGCTTACCAACCCAGATAAAGTGGAAGATATTTCTGCAGATGGAGTTGATAATTGACATAGGAACCTTCATCAGGCCGAACCAATAAACTGGGATACTCTGCAAAACAAATTGGATAAGGATAAGTTTTCCACCAATAGATAGCCAAGGGTACACCCAGTTGTTGATGCTCCTATCAACTTTTTGTAGCAACCAACTCCAATCTGCAATGTGATACTTGTTTTTATTGAGATAGTACCCAAGATACTTGAAGCCCAAATCCAAATTCTCCATATTGAAAGGCAAAAGATCCCTATATTGCTCACAAACCCCTGATTTGTACAATAGAAAAGGAAACTAGATTTTTGAAAGCTGATGGCCATGCCAGTCACATTGCAAAAGACCTCATAGATGGATTTATAATACTTCCATTCATTTATTGTTCCATCACCAAAGACCAAAACATCATCAACAAAATGCAAGTTTGTAATAGATAAAGAACTAGAAATTATGATACCTTTGATCTTAAATGAGTTTTTTGCTTCACCAATAAGTTTGCTTAAGCCTTCGATGACAAGAATGAACAATAAAGGTGACAAGGGACACCCCTATTGAATGCCTCTACAATCAGAGAAGAAATTTGTGGGAAATCCATTAATCAATATATCAAAGGTAGAAGAGGATATGCACGCCATTATCCAATTAGTTACCTCGATCAGAAGACCAATCTGGATTAATAAAAATCTCAAATAAGACCAATCAACTCTATCATAAGCCTTTATTAAATCCATGTTTAAAATGAAAGCTTGAAGATTCTTGATTTTGATAGACTGCGGGCATTCTTGAGCCACTCCGACTGCATCAAGTATTTGATGGTTGAAAAGGAACCCAAACTGTTCCATGGAAATGTTACTTCACCAATATTAGTTTGATTTTTGTAATGACTTTATATAACAAATTGCACAGAGATATAGGACGATAGTCATTATAGTTCCCCGACTTATCCTTTTTTGGAATCAGGGTGATATATGTAGAATTCAACTTTTCAGGAATATAAGCCTTCTTCCTAAATTCTTCAATCGTCATTAAAAGATCCCGTCTAATGAAATCAAAGAAATGAAGAAAAAATTCTACGGTCCAGCCATCCAGAATGTGACTTTTCTCCTTTACAAATTTTTTCAGGACCCCTTTAATTTCCTCCAATGTTACCTCACAACCAATCTTTTTTCCATCATCATCATTAAAAAAATTAGGATACAACTTAACAAGATTCATCTAGTCCACCAAATTATTTACTGAAACATGTTTATATATATCTTTAAAGTGGGTAACAACAACAGTCTGTAAGGAGGACTTGCCAGACATGACCTTACCTTCATGATTTTGTATTCCCCAATTGGAGTTAATGTTTCTCCTCTAAGAATCAAATCTCTGAATTTTTTTTATGTTTTGGTCTCCTTGGGCAACCAATAACGCCCTGCTCTTAAGACGCCATGTACTTTCTATCTGATTTAAGATTGAAGCTTTCTACTGGTCCAACTTCACAATTTTCTCTTTCTTGCTCACCGAGAAATAATCTTCATCAATATTGAATTCTAAATTGGAAAGTTGATATTCAATTGTACACAGTTCCTCAACCATGGATTTCTTCTCTTGTTTGTCCCACTTCACAACATCAACTCGAAGAGACTTGAGCTTTTTTTTCAAAGATAGCAATGGAGAGAGAGTCTTCTCACAAGTAAGAGCAGACCAACGTTCCCTTACAAAATCACAAAAGACCTTATTTGCTAGCTACGTACGGGGAAAAAATGAAATTATGCTCCAAATCTAGACCAACGTTCCCTTACAAAATAACAAAAGACCTTATTTGCTAGCTACGTACCATTGAATTTAAAGGGCAAAAATGAAATTATGCTCCAAATCCAGTGGAAGAGCAACAACCCTATGATTATAATATTAAATATTAATATAAACTATTTTTTTTTGTAAATAAGACGAACCTTCTATTGCCATAAAAACAGAGATATACAGGAGTCCACAAGCCCTCTCAACAGAGAGAAAACAGGCTTGAACAGTCTAAAAAACAGTCTCCTCCGAAGAGAAACGAGACCAAAGTAAGGAGTTTAAGATTTCAAATCCAGGTTTAAACATCTAATATCCAAAACAAACAGCAAAAACACTATCAACGTGAGCTATGGACAAAAGATAAAACCGAAATATTCATAGAAACATAGAAAAAACAACTTCAGAGAGAAGCAGTGACAAGCACCGAGAGAGCAGTGAATTACTCTTGAGCGCTGCTGGTGGAACCATGATCTAGCTGAATACCCAAACGCTTGGCTAAAACAAGCTGATTGTTGAGGATGCTTTGTTGATTGCTGATAATGCTCTTCAGAAGGAGTAGCATTTTGTCTTGCAGAAGAAGGATTTCACCATGTTGCTCGTCTTTCTCCACCAGCGTTCTACCAAGAATCATTTTTTGCGACCAATACATATCCAGTGATTTCTGGTATAGGGTGAGCCTGCCACGGGAGGAGCCCGGGTCAGGGATTAACTCCATGAACTCTTTCTTAATTTCCTCAATACCAAGACAAGTTCTATCCACGTCCGTTTCCTCCTCGGCGAGCTGGATTTTCCCTTGGACAGACTCAGGGATCTCCTTTTTGAAACGCTTGCATTTGTCCACCAAGAGCTTTTGAAAACGGGCAGGAGGGGCCATGGGTTCTGAAAGGCAGAATTCGGGTAAAGTGGAGCCACAGCGGGGGTTCTTGCGAGGAGGCATGATACAGACAGGGAGAGTTCCCAAGGCCCACAGATCAATCAAATGAAGAGAGAGGCAAAGGTCCTTCGTAAAGCCAGAGACAGAGCCAGGAGTAACAGGGGGAAAGGCGGCTATGATAGCAACAACGACGAGGGTGGTGAGCGAACGTAAGGTTGCTCAGAAGGTCACCCTTAGAAACACGAAGCAGAATAGGAACAAAGCTGAAAAACAGCTTACCAAAGAAAGTAGACCCAGTCACGGGATCGAAGGCACAAGATACAGCAATGCCTGGATTCCATAGAGTATCCAAACTGAGTCTGTCCACCGGATTCAATGAAACAAGCAGTATGGGAGCGAAGGAGCTGCCTTGCATACCAGAATGGACCGTAGAGATCTCCAAAGACAAGAATTTAACCTGCATGATGGAGAATCGCCCATGCTTCATCCATAATGAATCTAACCAGATCGTAAAGCTCGCACTCTTCATCATAATGAACAGCCAACCTGCCTTAGAACCAAACCTCCGATGCATAAATGCCAAACTCCCTCGGCCAATGTGATCATGTACGAACATGCAGGGAACAATTACTCTCCACGAGGGAGAATGATCCAGGTGATGAGCAATTTAAGGGGGACGATGAGGTGGGTGCACGAGGGGGAGATCGTCCCGCCACGTGCCTCCCTCCCGACCAACTCCGTGTCCACCCACCATGGGGATTAATATAAACTATTAGATATTAAATTAAATTTTAATAATATTTAATATTGATTTATTGGTAAAGAAAAAGTTTAAATCATTAATTAATTATAATAAATGTTATATAATTATTAGTGAGTATATTATAATTTTTAATTATAAAGATACTCATTATAATGAAACCAATTTATTTAGTAAATATTTAATAATTATAATGAATAAAATGCCACGAGTCTATCTGTATTTAGGATATTGTTTTATTAATGCTTAAAAAATAAAAATTAGACTTTAAAAAAATCAGATTTGAAATTAAAAGTGCCTTTGTTTTTATAACTATTTAAATATCGTTATTTACATTAATTTATTAATTTTGTTTTTATTTTTTTTAAATATTAATTTTAATTTATTGTTTTTATAACTATTCAATTCTTCTATTTATATTAATTTATTAATTTTGTTTTTAATTTTTTTAAATATTAATTTTAATTACATCGAAAATAAGTCCAATATAGGGAAGACACTGTAACTAGAGTAATGCAACCAAAATAAAAAATAATTAAAAAAAAAACATTTCAATTTATATAATAATAATAAAAAAAAAAAGTAATTAAAAAATCAATGTCAGATATGTAAATTTGTATCTTGAAGTGTAAATTTTTTGTGTAAAAATTTAATAATTATAAAAAAGTTACATCTCAAGAAATTGGAAACCTCTTGGTGTTATTTAAAATAAATCTGTGCTAGTTTATTTAAATTTAAGTATGTATAATATTCATTTTTATCACTTAATTATTTATTTATTTTTTCACAGAAAATTTAACTTACTATTAATATGCGGAATAGTAAATATACCCAGCTGTCAGATCATACAAAGTCACACAAACCCTGTCAGATGGAGAAACAGGGAGAAACCGGTCAAAATGACCGCAAAGAGTCACCAACTATAACAGAATAGTCCAAAGTCACATGTCCCTAAAACATCCACAAGTCAAAACAGGAAGACATCCTGTAGTAGAAACAGTATCCATATGTCACAACAGTAAAATACACAGACCAAAATATATAATAAGTCCCATGAACAGTCATCCTCAAATGCCAGTCATAAAGGCATCAAAAACAAGATTCCATCCATGTTATAAATACCGAACAGCAACCGTAAGAGGCTGTAATAAATGCCGCAAAAAGGTAGACCCTGTAGTTGCCCAACAAGTAGTTGGACCCTGTACTTTTCAAGGATCTGCACATAGAACTATTAGTCATATAAGTTAACAAGCCGCATAATACTGGAAAGAAAAACAAAATGTGTATAAATAGTATAGTCTCTAATTATCAAGTCCAATGTAAATGATAAGAACCATGAGTAATAAGTATATCCTCCCGCCATTCCTGCCACATGATGACCCCTGCCTGAGAATTAAGAGCCCTCTTTGATAGCATATCCGCCTCCATATTTACCTCTCTGTATACATGTTCAAAATGAATATGTTCAAATTCAAGAATCAGCTTTCGAGCCGCATCCATCCAATGTGAAAGGAGTAGAACATTGAGTGATGTAATGCCTCTAGCCCAAGAGATAATAGATGATGAATCACCCATTACTACAAGAGTAGTGAGCTTTCTCAATCGGGCACAGAAAAGTAAGAGCCATAAGGCACATAATTCGCTCCTTGTATTGGTTCCAATACCCAGATTTAGCCAGATATGGATAGAGATAGAGTTGGAAATGTGAATAGTTGCGCCCGCTCCACCCCTCCCATTCCGACCCCCAGCAGCCCCATCAAAGAATCCACATGGGAAGATCAACACCGGAGGTGCCAACCGGTATTGCTTATCCATATTATCCCTGCCCCCGGCACCTCCATGGATAGAAATAAATTCTTTGTATGCCGCAATGGTTCTATAGCATATCCCATCCCTGTAAGGTGTCGTGTTTTCAAAGATGCGTGAATTCCGAGCTTTCCATACCTCCCAGATCATATAGTATGGAAGCTCAATACAGCCTGCGGAATGACGGAACCAAGCAACGAGACAGTCACAGAGTGAATGATGTCTCCAACGGAATTGCACTCCAGAATTATATGCAATTTTTTTCCAGAGATCTCGGATGAACTGACAGGAAGTGAATAGATGATCAACTAACTCCTCCTGTGAGCAACAAAGGGAGCACCATCCCGGGCCACTGAAACCACGACGACATAAATTGTCCTAAGTTAATATCTTATTACACAATGCTAACCAGATAAAACATTTTATCTTGAGGGGAATGACCAGTTTCCAGATAGCTTTATCCCACCAACGAACCTCAATCTGAGACTTAGCAAACATTGCATCATATGCCAATTTAGCTGAAACATTGCCACTAGACACATCCCATGACCAAACCAATCTGTTCGCAGAGTCTGACAATTGTATATTTGATTGATATATCGGCCTGATATAATCATCCCATTCATTCCCCAAGGTACCAGTTAAACCCAGCTGAGAAGCCGAAATCCAGAGAGATTGCCCATCCTTATACTGCTCAACCGCATGTGCCAGGGTATAATATCCATTGGATCTGAGGTGAGTCCTTAATTCCATCGATAGGCTATGACCAGTTGGTCCTCCTAAGATCGGATCTAACCCCAGTTTTATGTCACGACCATTTCCAGGCATCCAAGCAATCCAATGTGCAATTACCCTGAAAGATCCCATCAATCCATTCCAAATATTTGACACACCCATAGTAGCAGGCCGATTCAGTCGAAGCCAATTTGTAATAGAAATATTTTTCAGGTATTTAGCTCTGATAATCCTCCCCCAAACCGATTTATCAAAGAGGATGTGCCAGATACTTTTAGCATGCAGAGCCATAACAAATAGCTCGAGGTCTTTAATATTCCAGCCCCCCAAATTCCAGGGTCGGGCCAAAACAGAACATTTCATAAGATGAAATTTCTCCTGAGCACCACCACCCGACCATAAAAAGCTGAACAGCTTCCGCCGAATTAGACTGAGAATGGATCTAGGGATTTTACACAAAGAAAACCAATAAACACCTAAGTTTTGCAAGATGGCTTTTGCCAATGTAAGTCTTCCACCCATAGATAAATGGTGAAAGCTCCAGTGACTTATACGCATTTCAAAACGTCTCACAAGCCATGTCCAATCATTTATCAGGTATTTAGTTGGCTTAATGAAAAAGCCAAGATATTTCGTTCCAACCTCAAGCTCCTTGAATTTTAATGGCAGAACTGAACTTATCGAATGTTCCACATCCTCCAACAGGGAATGTTTCAAAAAATGTGATTTTATATAACTGATAATCATACCAGTAACCAAGCAGAATAAGTCAAGAATTTTCTTATATTGAATCCACTCAGCAAGAATAACCTTGCCAAAAAGCATAACATCATCCACAAACAATGAATGTGTAATAGAAGTATCTCTTGTAATTTTAATGCCATCAATCAGTCCCTCCCGACGAGCCTTGTGAATGGATAGACTCAAGCCTTCAATGACCAATAGAAAAAGAAGCGGCGATAGAGGACAACCCTGTCGAAGGCCCCAGGATGCCTTAAAGAAATCCGTAGGGTGACCATTTATCAGTATAGCATAATTTACCGAGGTTATACAGGCCATAATCCATTTCATCACCTTCCAAGGCAGACCAATCTGGATCAGAATTAGTCTCAAGAAATTCCAGTCCACCCTATCATATGCTTTCACCAAATCCAATTGTAGAATAAGTGCTTCAAGTCTCCTCTGTTTAACAGTATGAAATATTTCTTGAGTCACTCCCACAGCATCATGGATCTGACGACCCCGTAGAAACCCATACTGCTCCATGGAAATGTGTCTAGAGAGTATTGGTTTGATCCTATTAGCAATGATCTTGGAAATAATCTTGTAGACTAAATTGCAGAGAGCAATAGGCCTGAATTCATTATAGTTGTTCGGAAGGGATGTCTTCGGAATGAGTGCCAGGTAAGTTGAGTTTAATGCCCCAGAGACAGTGCCTAATTTCCGAGATTCATCCACAGCCAAACGGAGATCCTCCCCCATAATATCAAAGAAATGGATAAATAGTTCCACTGACCACCCATCCGGTCCAGGAGATTTATCTTTAGCAAAACCTCGCAAAGTGTTTTCCACATCCCCCAAAGAAATATCCATAAATATACTATCCCCCTCCACATCATTAAATATCCGAGGGTACTCCATAATAACCTTAAACTGTTCTGCCAGTGTTGTATTTTTTGGGTCACAGTAGTATTCCTGAAAGTGTCGAGTTGCCTCATTCATCAATTCCTCCTCCCCCCTGATCCGTTGACCCAAGTGATCATTAAGATCCCAAATATAATTTTGCATCCTACGAGAGTCTGCAAATTGATGAAAATTTTTTGTGTTCAGATCCCCAGCTTTGAGCCATATGGCTCGGATCTTCAACCTCCATGTTTCCTCCTGCACAAGTAGAATATTCATTTTTCGACATTCCATTGAAGAGAGTTTTGCAGTTTCCACTGGGCTTAGCCCAGTACCAACAGATCGCTGCATCAATGTTTTTATTTCCTTTTCAATCTCAGCAAGTTCTATACCCATCAAAGCTTTTTTATTTTTTTCCCACAATATAGTATAATCTTTGATCGCCTTGAGTTTCACCGCTAGCTTGTCCATAGCAGATCTCTCCCCCAAAACATCCAATTGTAGCCAGTTAGTTCTCACACCCGTAGTGTATTCCACATCCGAAAGCCACATGGAATTGAATTTGAAAGGGAAGGGTTTGTGATAGGTCTCCTCATCAAATTGTAGTATTATAGGAAGATGATCACTGCTTTTAATTTGTTGTATCCAGGACCTATAATTCTGAAAGCATTCCAGAAGTGATTCCGATATTAAGAAGCGATCAATGCATTTCTGAATCAGATTTTCCTCCTTTCTACCATTTGACCAAGTAGGAGCCAATTGCCTCGGAGCCACATCAACCAAGGAGAATTTCATGAAGAGATTTCTGAAATATGATCCCAGGGGATCCCGCCTAGCCAAACTGCCCCAAAACTCCTCATCCCCCCATGTGAAATTTAAATCCCCAGCAATAATTAAGTTTTCCAATTCCAACAGATGTCCCGAGACAGCCAAGTCCCAGAAAGCCACCCGCTCACAATAAGGGCCATAACAATTGATAATGTTGACGTTCTTTTCCGATCCCCTGATATTCCCGGGCCATAACAATTTATTTTATATAAACTCATATAAAACTATTAAATTTATATATAATTTATTATAATTATAATGAATTATATATAAATTTAATAGTTTTATATGAGTTTATATAAAATAAATTTGGATGTTAACACACGGTAGAATGAAAAAAAGAGTATATTGTTTTTAAATATTAAAAAGTATAATATAAAATGAATTTATGTTTTAATCCATGGGGTTAACAAATATTTTCATTCATCCAAATCAATAAATGCATAAAGACCGGGGATGTGGTCCTTTTGTGCACATTTAATAAATGTAGACATTAATAAATGTACAAAGAGCAGGGACGTGGCTTTTATGTGCACCCTTATGTGCACGTTTAATAAATGTACATGCATTACAGTGAATTGACAAGTCCGACAATACAATAAATTGACAAACTCGACATAAGTTGGACGAGAAACTAGTGCTAGGCGTCAGTAGAGTTTAGTACTTGGCTATGATGCAACTTTTTCAATAATATCAATTAAATATTTGGGGTTGAGGGCAGGAGCCAATGGTGGGGTTTGATGGTTGCCCCGACGGAAGCCCAATTTCGATTCCTGCGAGGGAGGTGTGGTAAATACAGGTTGCACCCCAGAAAAAGATCGTGCAACTGCAGTGGTGGCTATACTCCCGTTGATTACGTCCTGTCCAACATTAAGGATGGCCCCGACCCATGGGTTTGGTATCCAGGTGGTTCAGATGACGCTAATTGTTGGATGGTTTGGAGAGGTTCCCACCGTTAGAAAAAAAAAATATATCAATTAAATATTTAATGCAAACATTATTCTAAGCTACATGGCAATTTAAGTTTTTTTAGAATTTTGATTTTTTTTTTTTAATTTTTTTTTTCCTGACAATTATATTGCAGCCCAGATAAAAATTGTCATTTCAATGATTTTAACCAATGAAAAAATAAGAAAATTAAATTATAAAATTTCGAAAAATTATTTTTTCTTTTCTAAAAATTAAATGTAATGTACAATATTAACTAAAACACTAGAAAACATTTGATACAAACAAAATTAATATGTAGTCTTCCTAGTTATACCTGCCTCTCTGGCAGGTTATATAGCAATCGTTTGGTATGCTAAAAGCTTTGACTTTAATTATTTTATGTTTTTAGGAGGCAGGTTATATAGCAATCGTTTGGTATGCTAAGAGCTTTGACTTTAATTATTTTATATATTTTTTTAAAGTTTTGTAAAATTCATATATTAAATTATTTTTTTTAAATTTAAAATATATATTTTTTTATTTTTTAAAATACATTTTTCTATTTTGTTATTGGTTTATATTAATGATTTGACTAATTTGCTCTAGTGTACAATAAAATTATCAGATATAAAAAATCAATTAAAAAAAATAATCATAAAAAAATACATCATTCTGCCAAGTGTCCTCTAAATTAATATCATTGATATGATATAATTAAATAATTTTAAAATAAAAATATTTAACCAACTCTAATATTGCCAAGTGTCTTTTAAATAATCATTACACTGCAACATTATTAATATGACATCTAACAGACACAATCTGTTCATAATCTATTGGACACGTTTCAAGTCATCGCGAAGAAGTTTGCAAGCGGCTGTCACTTCAACGAATGCAACATCCACTGCAACTGCCAATGAAACTTTTGTTTCGTCTCCAGTCCCTTCTGGTCATGATCCCAGTAACTCAGTTACCGAAGCGATCGAAGCTACGTCCCCCTTGTGACCGCTCCACTTCATCCATTATGCTCCATCCCCTTCGTTTTTAATGATTGTTGGTTATTGGTTTAGTTCGTTGATCGTCTGGGGAAAGCACATGGATTTGCTGTCAAGAATGTTGTATATTGCAATTAAAGCTGTTGTACAAATTGCCGCTTGAGGCCTTCAATGAGCATTGAATGAACTTGACTGTTGATTTGCACTTGAATGCTGATCTGCAAAATATGTTTTCTGTGTGGCCTGTCGACATTGTTGAGGCGGTGCATTCTCAGTAAGAGAGGTTGAGGCAGTGCCTATTCCTAGAAAGATCAGAAACTATTTGTGGGAAGATGAATCACCAGAACGACACTAGGAAGAAGCTTCATTTTCTGGTCTTTCCATGGTTGGCGCAGGGCCATATAAATCCATTCATAGAGCTATCCAAGGCTCTGGCCATTTATGGCCACACTATCTCCTTCCTCTCAACGCCCGTTAACATTTACAGAATCTTCAGTGCTAGCCGGGCCGGATCGATCTCCTGGAACTGTTGATACCGCTGACAGAAGGCCTGACTCCTGGAGCGGAATGCACAACCGACATCCCCCTTGTGTTGTTCTTTACAATTGCACAAAGGTAAAACCTCTAGCCCATATAGCTTTCCAACCGATTTCTCTAAAGTATACAAAAATATAGTAGGCATCAATACATCTATTAAAGAATTACAACAAACTTGGACTGTTTTTAAAGTCTTGAATGTCACTTTCATTGTTTTTAAAGTCTTGAATGTCATTTTCATTACTGAAAGCATTGAGAACAAATACTAAATCAAAACATCGTAGATTAAGAAACCATTCACTCCATGCAAAATCATATGAAAATTCGAACGATGTTGAAGTTCACTATGTCCTAAGCCTACAATAGACAACTATAAATTTATTAACCATCTTGTGCAAGCCTTCGGTTTAACGATTCGTGTATTCAAAGCTACATACCATCAAATTTTCTCAGTTTTATTAGATGGGGTACACATAAATCCTATTAACCATCTTGTGCAAGCCTTCAGTATAAGGATTTGTGTATTGAAAACTACATACCTACAAATTTTCTCAGATGGGATACCCACAAATCCTTTTTAAGCAAGGGGAATTAGGTAAATAGATCCACTTCTCGCAAACATGCAGCTAGCGTAAATACCAGAAATGCAACTCATCCCTCCGCTCGAGTGCATCAAGAGGTGGATGGGCAATGTTTAGGTCATTATTGTGCTTATGAAATATGTATATCAATAACAAAAATATAAACCTAAATTCAAGATGTTGATTATGATCCCCCAATAAATCAATGTAAACGTACTACTTGTTCAAGCCTTAAGATATGCAAAAAATCAACCTGTAACAAGAAACATGCTTCTCCTAGATCTGGATTAAGATTTTTACTTTGAAAATTAATTAAGATCTAATAAAATAAATCATATCTATCTATGATATTTAAAAAAGAAAAAGATCTGAGATACGCAAACCAAGATAAGAAAAATTTGAAGTTTTTATCTAACGAGAAGGAAGAAGAGGAAAACGCCTTGAGCTTGGGAAATGGGGTCCTCAAGAGTGGGGATCAGAGGGAAAAGTTCTCCTTGGATCAATCCTGAAGAGAAATGGATGCAAGCAAGCTCCACAAACTCTTCGGATTGGCAACCTATAGTCACAAGAAACACCTCACACAAGAAAGATCAAGAGCAATTGGTGTAGACTAATATAGAGAGTTAGATAGAAGCATTTAAACAAAAATAACTTTGTAAATCTAACCTCTCTACAATAACCTAACAAAAAAAATAATGGATCAGATCACACTATTTCTCCTTACTAAGAAAAGCACCTCCTGCAAAAGCCAGTCCTTGATTAACAAACAAATGGAAATAAAATGTAAAGACGCATATTACCTTATGCATAAGCTTAGAACATGATCATCCACACAACACAAATCCACACATTGATTTTCCTCCAAATCCTTTTATTCATTAACAAAATTCCAAAAGATGTACAATACTAAGGAGCAGAGGTTGCACCTTCTCATGCCAAACAATGGAGAGGGGACATGCTTAAATATAAAAGAGCAAGAGGGGAGGGCGCACATGTTGAGGGAGTGAGGGTGAATTTGTGGAGGAGATGGTGGCATGAAAGGGGCTTCCCTCTCCTCTTTCTTGGCTGCCAAAACGGAGCCTGAAATCAGCCACAACAAATGCTGCCATATCCTTGATTCGTGGGGGGGCTACTCTTGGGGAATGCGCCTCCCTGATGGGGAAATGTGCCCCCCTCATGTGGGGAGTCATTCCACACTTGTAGCCGCCCTAAAATCTTTCCAAATCAGCTCTTACATGCCCAAGATCATAGCTGATCTAAATCTGACTTCCAATCCCATAAAATTTGGAAGTTAATTTTTTCTCATTTTTTATTTATTTTTGCATTTTTTCACACATTTTTCACTTTTTTTGGATATTTTAGTATAAGTGAAAAATAAATGACTAAAAAACTATGGAAAGTGGGTTTCGGGGTATGGTGGGTGCTATAAGCTAGAAAATGAGCACCCCCAAGGCAAAAAAGACCCCTAGACCACTTTTACATCATTTTCAACTTTATTAATTAAACCATTAAAAAATTGCTTAGATTTACGGAAAAATATTTTGTTGTCGGAATTAAAAAAAAAACTAGGGGGACCTAGCACATGTCCATACGACTCAAAATTAATGCCTAGCATGTTCATATACATTGACCCATGGAATTTAATAACCCCCTAAGGCCCGTAAATCTCACCAGGTATTCTAGCTTTGGAGGAGCAGGAGAAAAACTCAAAAATTATGTTATGCAAAAAATGCAAGACATAATTTTTAAGTGAAAAAACTCCTTGGAATACCCGACTTGATCGACAGGTCTTGGGAAGCCAAGTCCTTTACAAAAATACCATGCTAGGACTTTTTATGACAAACCCCGCAGGGCATGGACATGTGAACAAAAAATTAAAAAAGGGGCCCTTATAAAGGCTTGATGGACATCAAATCACTGAAAATGAACATGTAACATGTTCAACTTTTCCCGCTCACTTGATAGTCCAACCAAGTACAACTTAGTTGGTAACATTTGGCTCCAACTGTGGGATGCATGCTCGATCCGATCCTCTCAATCATAGAGAGCATGCGAGAATCCCAAAATATCTGGTTCCTGGCTTATCTCTTCGCTTATCCCATAAAAGAACCCAATCCCCCAGCTGGAAGTCTCTAGGATTAGCAGATCTCTCAAAAGTCCTTTTTACCTTGTCCCGATTTCTTATACTCTGGTCTAAGGCCTTTCTTCTGATCTCATCTAATTTCATAATTTGTTCAATTCTGTTTTGCATACCATCATCATTTCGATCATAATCATGCAACATCTAATACACTGGCAACTGAATATGAATGGGTACAGAAGCTTCTAAACCATAAACCAAATGAAAAGGAGTTTTCCTAGTGGCACGTTTTTGTGTTATTCTGTCAACCCATATTGCAAATTTTATCTTAGTGTCCCAAGACTTCTTATTTTCCCCAACAGTATTTTTTAATATATTCATTAAGTTCTGGTTGGTTGACTCAGCCAATCCATTTCCTTCGGGATAATAGTTGGATGAATGGGATAGGATGATACCATATTTGAAGCAGAATGAAGAGAAAGTTGTTGAACTAAAACTTGGACCATTATCAGTTGTCATCTTGGATGGTACCCCAAATCTAGTTACGATGTGATTTTCTAGGAAATCCATAACTACTTTATCTGTTGCAAACTTAGTGGGGATTGATTCCACCCATTTAGTGAAGTAATCAGTGGCAGTAAGGATCCAGGTATGACCATTGCTTGAATTTTCCTTAAACCGACTGATAAAATCAAGACCCCATTGCTGGAAAAGGGGCTTGAACTAATACAAGCTCAAGAGGTAAAGTTGCCAACTTCTATTTCCCAGTGAACAACTGACATTGGGGACAAGAACTGACAAACTTATGCACATCAACAAACAAAGTGGGCCAAAATCCTGTATGAAACTCAACCATAAGCTTTTTGGAATCTAGTTCATTAACACATCTAAGAATCAAGCCATCATGATTTCTCCATCCTAATCTATTCTGATTTGTGCAATATCTGATGGCTTTAACTCTTAGAGACCTTCTTTTGTGACCAACTAAGTGTTCAGGACAAGCAAAATTATTAAGAAGGTAGATAATGTCGGAATACCATTGTGTTTGACTTAGTCTTTGAAGCTCTTCTGACATGACTGGAGTTGACTCATTATTTTGACATATCATTCCAATGGCTTTCTCATTGCTTTCTGTCATCATGTGGGCAAGGCCTTGACCTTTGATTAGCTTGGTAGGTTTGATTTCCAAGTCATATTCTTGGATTTTGGATACCCATTTACCCCTTATACCAAGGAAATCATGTTGAGCTAATATATATTTAACAGCTGTATAAGGAACATAACCCACAACCCTGGAATACCCAATATACATTCTAAAATGTTTCAAATATTTAACAAGGGCATAAGCTTGCTTCTCCATTATAGTGTACTTAAGTTCTGAATTTTGTAAAGCTCTACTGAAGAAGGCTATAGGTTGTTCTTGTCCTTGGTCATTTTTCTGAAGTAAAACTCTGGCAATAGTATGCTCAGGCGCAAAGGAAAAGACTTGGAATTCTTTTGAATAACCAGGGCTTATCAACACAAGGGATCTAGATATGGCATCTTTGATACATGAGAAAGCTTCTTTCCCTTGTTTGTTCCATTCAAATTTAGCATCTTTCTTGAGTAAAAGTTGTAAAGGCTTCAATAGTTCTACTAAATTTGGAATGAATCTTCTAATGAAGTTAATTTGGCCATTAAAGGATTGGAGAACTTTGAGATTGGTGGGAATAGGAACCTTTTTAGTGGCTTCAACTCTTTCAGGATCAACCTTCACACCATCTTTAGTGATAATATGACCCAATAATTTGCCTTCATCAACACATAACATAGATTTAGTTGGGTTTAATGATATGCCATATTTCTTGCATCTCTCAAATATTTTTCTGAGATGACCAACATGGTCTGTTATTTCCTTATAATACATCGTTAGATCATCCTGATATATGTCAATAATTTTTCCAATTAACACATTAAATGCAACATCCATAGCTCGTTGAAAGGTAGCACCAACATTTAAAAGACCAAAAGGAATTCTAAGGTACATGAAGGTACCCCAAGGTGTAGTAAAAGTGGTTTTATGTTGATCCTCTTTGCTTACTAACACCTGTTTATATCCCGAGAAGCCATCAAGCATGGACATCATGCCTGATCCAGTCACCTTCTGAAGTAAAGTGTCCATGTTGGGCAAGGGATAGTTGTCTTTCATGCATGCCAAGTTTAAGTTTATGAAATCAATACATAGTCTGATATCCCCATTCTTTTTTCTGACAAAAACCAAGTTTGAGAACCATGTGGAATGTCTTGTTGGAGCAATGATGCCTGCTGCCAACATCCTTTGAAGTTCTTTGTAAACCATGGGGGCCAACTTGGGATTTATTCACCTCAATTTTTGGCGAAATGGCTTAACATTTGACTTAAATGGGATTGTATGTTGAAAAATATCTTCTTGATATGCTTTAAGTTCATCATAGCTAAAAGCAAAGACATCCTGATATTCATGAACCAAATCAATTAAGTCTTTTCTCTCTTTTTCAGATGTGCCTTTTCCAATTTTTATCATTTTTTGTTCTGTTTCAGTTCCTATGTTTATTTCAATAAACTCCCCTGGTTTTATTGAATTCTTTTTATTTTTTATGGCGATCCTGTCTATCAAAAAGTTTCTCTAGTCGAGTGATTCCTTTGGGAATTTTGTTCCTTGGTTGATCCTCTTCTTCCTGGTACTCTTTCCCTTCTTCCTGATAAGTGATTTTACAATCTGAAAATTCTTGAAGATTACGAATGAAATTCAGAATTTTCCTGTCATTATCAAAAACTTGCCAATGATCTATATTGTCAGGAATTAAAGGTCTAAATTTAATTTCAAATTTCCCATTCCCTTTCAATAATTCCTCAGTTGGTTGAAGTGTAGATGTCGCTACTGCTAACTGATCTGCCTCATTGTTTTCTTCACGTGAAACCACTATGATATCTAATGCATCAAACCATTCCATGGTATCCCAAACATCATTCCTATACTTTTTTAACCTTTCACTTTTGCAAGCAAAGATGTTTTTAACTTGGGCAACTACTAAGTCAGAATCTCCTTTTATAGATAATATTTTGATCCCCATGTCTTTAGCAATTTCTAACCCTTGCAAATGTGCCTCATATTCTGCCACATTGTTTGATGCATCAAACTCAAGTCTAAAAGCAAATTTGAAAGTTTGCTTAGAGGGTGAAGTTATAACAATTTCAGCTCCTTTTCCAGCCCTAGAGCAAGCTCCATCAAAACTCATCCTCCATACCTCATCTACATTTTCATCTTTAGATGCTTCTTTAAAGGATGCTATGAAATTTGATAAAATGGCATAATTCCCAAAATTGTCTGTCTCATGCACAAATTCATTATCAAGATTTTGTGGGTTTTCAACATGGAACTTTCTAGCTTGTTCATTGTATAACTTAACCATTGAATGTTCCGATGCAGGAATAGTAGCATATGACCAATCCATCCTTATGTCCCCTCCTAAAGAAGCATCCCATTTTCTTCATAGAAGCATCCCCCAATTATCTGGAACATCAATCACTAACACATCCATGGTCAAATGGACATTGGGGTATTTGGCCAACCTAACAGGTAGATTTAGGATGACACCAAAGGTATCAACCACCCTTGAGTCCATGGCACACACATTATGATAAGGCCTAGTGGTCTTCAAACCCAGTTGATCCATAACCTTTTTGGTCATAACATTAGAAGAAGCACCAGAATCCAACATGTAGTTATGCAAAATCATATCATTGATTAACAAGGAGATGTAGAATGGAGGGTGATCTTCTTTTTTAGGATCTAGACTATGTAAGATCACGGGATCATCTTCATGATTGACTACCTTTTGAAGCTTGGGTTCCTCTCTTGTTTTGTTGGGGGCTACTTTCATTGAGTCAATTGATGCCTTGGTTGTTTCTTGTTCAGGTGGATTTATTATCTTCATTAAATCTTCTTTTATGCTTGGGATTTTGATAAGGTCAGTTACAGGAACAAGAATCTTTGCAGAAGACAACCATGAACCCAAATCAACATGTAATTTATCTAAGGTGGGAGGAAGTGTTACCTTAGGAATATTCTGATTTGACTTTGATGTTCCAACATTGTCCTTTCTTTGATATGTTATCCCTTTATACCTTGACATTTCTAGGATCTGTTCAGGTGAAGGAATATCACCAAATATCTTGGTTGCATTGTCCTTCTCTTGACTGTAATGTCTTGTTTGTTCGCAAGTTTCTTTTGAGATGGGGTGAGTTTAACCTACAATGTTGATATACTCAGGATGGTTTTCAGGCTCGCTTGATAATCTGACACTACTACTGGCTTTTGACTGATATTCCACACTCATGAATTGAAATACAACACATGAAGACCCTTCATGGAAATTAGAGCATGCTTTACAAAAAGGAGGAACTTCTTCTATAACTGCATTTGCAGTTTCTAAAGGATTTGGGGTCCTTTGATCTTGAATGGGTGCCCTTCTTTGATATTTAGGCCTAGGAGCGTACTGTGGTTTGGGCACAAATTGGTTTGAGACATGGTTGGCTTGAGATCTTGCAATGGTGATCAACGTATTCGGTATGATAGTCATGTGAGAAGCTTGATTTGAAACAACAGTTTTCAAGAGATCAACAAACTCTTTCATAGGTTCCTTTGTAGGATCCTTACTTTTAGCATTAATGGCCTTTTCTTTATTTTCATGTTGCTTCATTGGAACATTTGCTCTAGTGAAACTAGGAAGATGAGACTTGCCACAACTTAGCATGTTTCTTTCAATCTTTTCAGCAATCTCCATGGCATTTTTCAGATTGGTAGGCTCTTTATCAATTAATTTATATTTCAAGTCCCCCTCAAAGGATTAAATGTAGTAAATGAGAATCGAATTGTCAGGTGGTTTAATATCAACATGAAGTCTTGCATCAATTTCATTGAATTTCTTGTTGAATTCTTCCATTGTCTCATTTTCTTTCTTCTTAGTATTTGTCAAAGCAACCAAAAGATAGCAGTCTTCCTTGATATCCCCCCATTTTGCAAGGAAATCAGTTTCAATTTCTTTGTAAGTTTTGAACTTATCAACTTCCAACTTGGTGAACAATTCATAAGCATCTTCTTCCAAAGATAAAGCAAACAATTTCATTTTCACATCTTCATGCTTGGCATTCAAGCACCACTTGTCATAACATTGGCAAAAACGTGTTATATGGGAATGAGCACTAGTAGCATTGTTTCCTTGAAAGGAATGAACTTTTTCAATAGCCTTATCTGGAACATTATGAGGATACCCAACTATAGCAGTAAAATCAAAAGGATAAAAAATGTCATCCATTTTAATAGGGAGATTATTCAAATTATTTTCCGAAAATAAAAGGTGAATATCAAAAATTGACTAAGAACTAAGACCCTCAAGGGTTTTTCGAGAAGATAGCTTGCTTTTCCTCCTATGGTAAAACTTTTCAGGCTCAGGAATGAACTGAAGCAAGCCCTGAGGATTCCTTCTTGTAAAATGCCTTGGTAAGGTTAATGACAGTGGAGTCGCCAGATGTTCTTAGTCAATTTTTAAAAATTCACTACATACATCAAACAAAGCAAAAACAAAAAGGAAAACTCAAAAGTTGTATTCTGGGAATAAAAATATTTATCCCCGACAACGACGCCAAAATGTTGTCGTCTGGAATCACACCTGGAAAAACGCGACAAAAATCTTCAAGCCGCTGGTGTGGCCTTGGGGGAAAGCCAGATTCAAGTGTTGTCACCTGAAACTCGACTCCTCCGTCTAGGCTTATTCCTAGCGAAGCCAACGAGGGTGGACCCTAAAAAGTAAAATAAAATATAAGGTGTTTAATTTATGAAATATGAAAACAACTCATCTAGGAGTTAGAAAATACACAAGAGCAATGCAACATAAAAGAAAATATCATTCATTATTCCACATCATCATTGTCATTTGAGATATAAACATCCATCATCATAAAATATAAATAACAAGACCAGTGTTGATAAATTGAGTCAAAATAAAATACTTGAAGCAAAATGACAATGTTGTGCAATTGTTCTTGGTAAATTTTATTATTATGTGATAATGAGTTTTTTATTATGGATGGGGATTTCCAATATACCGTAAGGTACTGGAAATATGTCAAGAATTTGACAAGGTGGATCCTCACTTGGTGTTGACACAACGACTGTCGACAGGGGTTCACTTCGCACTATCGTCAACAAACCATCAACCGAACTCCCTTACGCACTGGTCGAGAAAGGTTTTACCCTTTCCAGCAACACTCACAGAACGAGTGAAGTCTCACCCGAGATGCACAAGGGGGCTGCAGGAACCAAGTTTCCACAGTGGAGTTGAGGACATGCATCAAACACACTTTGCAACGCAGAAACCATAGATTATATCTTCCGCTCTATACTAACATTTCATCATTCGCATATTCATCAATCGCAGAATTAACACATAATAGACATTTGCATTAACATGATCTGATTACACATCCCATCAGACATTCGTATTCATCATATACAGAAATAGAGGTAGAGATAGAACCATAATCTAACATCCTCATGCATTCATTAAAACCTGTGGAATGACCTTCGCAGAAACAGTCAATACATCATATCGTGGATACAAAACAGATCAACCACTGAATCAAAACACAAAAGGTCGATAGCTCTATTCATCATTGGATCTATCTCTATCTTCATCTCTGCCCTTAGGTTTTGTTGGCACTGGATAGATCCGCAGGAAGTGCGGAAGCCGACAGGTGCGAAAGGGTCATTCCGCGGAAGAAGGACCTTTCGCCATGTTTTGTGGAAATATAAGAGTTGTTAGATTAGTTGAGTCGGTCATGTGGACCTTATTGTAATAAGAGAAAAACATATAAATAGAGCAAGATTGTAAGCCTAAGGGCATCTAAGTTTTGGAGATTAATGCGATCTTTTGGATTATGTTGACTATTCTCTGCGAGGTTGTTCCGCAGATGTTAATGAATGAAGATGTCCGGTTATGAATTTTGTTGTTATGCGATGATGGGTTATCTAAATGCTTTCTGTTGATTTGGATTGGTACATGTTGTTGGTTAACGCGAATGTGCTGTTGAATATGCTTTGAAATAAATATGAGAATGATTGGTCGAATAAACTGTGGTAAATATTGTAATCTCTGGTTAACGTGCACATATCCTCTTCGCAACTGCGGAAGCTTGGTTCCTACAGCACCCTTATTCACTTCGAGTGAGACCTCGCCTGCTTCGGAGGCTTTGCTGGAAGGGTAACTCCTTTCCGGGCCAGTGCGTAAGGGCGGTTGGTGTTTGTTGACGACAGAGTGAACCCCTGTCGAGGAGAGTTGTGTCAACAAATGGTTCCGTTGCCAGGACCCTAAGCTAGAAAAGAAGGGAATATGCTATGGCACTCGACAAAACTAGAGATCCAAGAGTGGTTCGACAAGAAAGTGGAAGAATTCGCAAGAAGTGAGAAGAGGAACCCTAAACAGACAGCAACCGAGTGGTTACAGAAATACGTATATTCATATATTCACGAAATCTTCTTCTGTGAATTCCCGGCAGTACTGCATGAGTGTCTAGCACAGTTGACGTATCGCAAAAATCACTATCAGAAGACTGAACCTGAGTGTTGGACCCCGGAGTTAGTGCGACAACTGAAACAGGTCAACAACAAAGTATCGCGGGCTGTTGATTTTTGGGTAGACAGTATCCTCGAGGGGTACATAACTGAGTTCGCGGTAGATATTATTAAGTCATACAGCGATGCCGAAAGAAATTTCTTCAGAGGACCAAGGGGAAGGTTCTTGTCATCATTAAAGCTGTGGATTAAAATGCTGGTCTGTGAAAAAGGAATATTGAGGATGTCCGTTGATGAGTAGAAGAATCGGTGTGTGAGGATGAAGGTATCGCGTAAATGCGAGCTTGACGAAAAGATGTGGTAGATGGACATGAGTGACAACGAATTTGAAAGGGAAGCTAAAGGAGAGTGTGGTCTCTTGAGGAGTGGAGCAATATTCCGGCGTCCTGAGAAGAAGAGGAGGACTGAGAGAGAGTATCCTGAGAGGACCGGAACAGAGAATCACGAGGCAGGACCACAGGGAAGGAAGCGCCCTTATTGCGAGGAAGACGTTGACTAGGCTACCCCAGAGGCATAACAAGGTCAGATCGTAAGTTACCACGTACCTTTGACCCCGCACACTACTCCAAATTTTATAGGAAGAAACCAAAACTACTCGCGAAGTTCCCCTACTTCCTGCGCTAAAAGTAGCGCTTCGGTAAACAACAATACTAGCAGTGTTAGGATGGCAGACGAGGCAAAGATGCCCACATTCCAAGGAAACGGGACTGAGGATCCCGAATAGTATTGGTTTGTATTGGAAGCAGTCTAGACCGTGAAGCAGGTCCAGGATGATGCGGTAAAGTTGGGACAGCTAGCGACGACCCTGAGGGGCCGTGCGCTAGACTGGTACATGAAATTCGTAAAAGTTCCAGTGGGGACAGCAGTAAAAACATTGGTTGAGATCAGAGCCGCAATGATTGACGAAATTAAAAAACCAAAATCTGAGTCGCAATACGTCACAGAGCTTAAAGAAATTAAGCAATTTCTGAATGAATCAGTGTGGGAATTCGATCAACGTTACAAAACGCTGATAGCAAAAGTGAGCTTTCTGGTAAATGATTTACAACATAAAGAGTGGTTTATCGTGGGACTGGTATCGCATATACGAGGACCATTGATGGAACAAAAGGTTACGACACAAGTGGAGGCGTTGGAAATTGCAATGAAACTAGAGGCTTCACCGATTGGTGACGTATGGATGGGAATGGACAGGGTACAGGCGCAGTTGGTCAACTTAACGCTCCAATTGGAGGACATCAAGAAGGGCAAGGAGACTCGCGGAGACATATGGTGTACCAGATGCCGGAACGAATGACACCATAAGGACAATTTCCCAGAAGTTCGGGAGTATTTGCAATCAGGGGCGCCAAACCCACTTCGGCAAGGAGGTATGCCATGGTGTACTGTATGTCAGACCAGAGGACACCGACCGGAGGAGTGCGTAAACTTGCAAAAGATGGTATCGAAACCATCAAATTTGTACTACAATTTATGTCGGTTGATGGGCCATGATGAGAAGGACTGCAGGGCCTATGACCTGATGCAGGAGCGAACAATTGACACTTACTTTATGAAAGGGGAGGAACCGCCGGTGATGCAGCAGCAATCGCAGTATAGTCAGCCACAGCAATATGACCAGGGGCAGTATGGGCACCCGCATTATCCCCCACCACCGTATGGACAATCGCAGTATGGGCCGCAGCAGTATCAACAATCACAGTACAAGCAATTGCAGTATCAACAATATGCGCCACCGCGCGGAGGCTATGGCGGAGGATTCCGTGGAGGACGAGGTCGTGGAGGAGCTGCCAGAAGGGGACGAGGCCCGATCACCTGTTATAAATGTGGCCAACAGGGGCACTACCAAAGAGACTGTCTGAATCCTGCGCCGCAATGTACATATTGCAGCGCTGCAGACCACAGTGTAGAGGACTACCCCCAACTTATTGTGAAATGGCAAACCAAAAACCCACCCCAGAATCAGAACAATTAGAACGCACCATCAGCTGTACAGAGGATATTGACGGAAGCCAGAAGTAGTCATGCGATGGTGGGTATAGTAACTAGAGGAGGGGCGGCGACAGGTAGCGACAAGTCGCACCCCAATATTAGACCTACATAGCAGAAGAAAATCACCTTCGATGTCGCTACCGAAAAAGAGGTTTTCTTAAAGACGTAAGAGGCAATAAGAAATCAGGGACAATTATCTTTTGAGGAAGAAACCTACGATATGCCACCAACGTTTGATTCAACGAAGACACGACGGAGGGCAAACACACTAGAGGCCTTCCTAGAAAGTTGTCTGGATTTGGCCAAAGATTCCGCCGCGCTGGAAGAAATAGCTCGCATACTACGACGACGCGGAGGGGCATGACTGGAACAGAGAGTCAATCGCATACATAAAAGAAAAACAGGCCGGGAGATGCGGATGTCAGCACAAATCGAAGAGTTTGATGTCGACTCCATCATCCTAGACTTAGGGTCAGACGTGAATATCATGACAAAACAAACATGGGAGACGATGGGGAAACCATAGATGACCTGGTCACCGATACAGCTGCGATTGACAAACCAAAGCAAAGTCACTCCGCTTGGATGTATCTGTAAACTTCCGGTTGAAATTGAGGGGCTCAGAACGTACGCAGACTTCAATGTCATTGAGATTGTGGACAACACCAATCCCTATCTAGTACTGCTGGGGATATACTGGGCTCTAGAGAATCAAGCAATCATCAACTTCAAGAAAAGAATAATGTCATTCGAAAATCAAGAAATAAGAGTCATCGCACCACTAGATCCTGCAGAAGGACAACGCTATACAAAGTCACCCAGAAACGAGTTCACGGAAGGAGATAACCTATACAACATCTCGGAGGATTATACTAAACCCACCACGTATGGAGACTTAGAATGGCATAGCACTAGTTCGGTACTCTCCGACTCGGATGAGGTCCTGGAGAACTGGCAGAATAGGATGCATGAAGTGTCCATTCAAAGATGTGCACAGATAACACAATCCGTGCGAAGGATAGCCACAGAGGAGTATTGACACACGGCGGAACCACGAACAGCCGAAACAGATCCAACTGCCCCAGAAATAACGATCAAAGAATATAACATCAATCCAGAAGATAATGGTCTCAAAACCACAACGACACCCGAACTCAAAGACAATCACAACAATGCGACACTCGAAAGACTAACCGATAGATTTCAGCGACCTTTAGAAGTCGAGGAAATAAACGTTGGATCAGAGGAAAACCCGAAATTTATGCACATTGGTGACCATCAGGATGAACCACTCATTGCAAAAATAACTGTCCTACCACATGAATTTCAGGACCTGTTTTCGACAGAATCTTCAGAAGTGAAGGAACTCTCCGACAGTTCAGGCAACACAACACCTTTCCCGAAAAATAAGTCAAGATGGATCCAACAACGACCACCAATCACGACAATCGAACGAATCACAACAGAATCACAGACTCATAGCATTCCGAAGTACACAACAGCGACCCACCGAATTCTGCGAAGGATAATCGTAGTCGAGAAACCAAATGTGCGACGACATACCGCCATAGCGGTACTCGCCGCGCCATTTAAAATAAATAAATTAATTAATTAAGGAATGGTTGTTTCGCAGCTTGGAGTATGGACTGCGACCGCAGCAGGATCACGACTCTATCAAATCAGTACGGATGGGACTTTTTCGGATGACAGGTCTGACGAACACGGATAATGATTAGTTAGGCATAAATCGGCGCCAGCATGAGGCACGTTCGGCACACATCATGGCCGGAGGCACCAACTACGATAGTTCGCATGAGAATGACACAAGGACCAGATGGGGGGGGGGCGGTATGGTCACTCATCTCGCATGCAGGAAACCAATCACCCCACGCAGATGAAATAATGACAGAATCGACGTAGCAACAGAACGGATCCGCCGCGGATTTCTCAAAATAAACACCTCGAACAAAGGAAATGCATAAATACAGGAACCAGACACCCAGCAGAGCACCGAGGTATTTTCCAAAAGTAGGAAAACCCATGCTGAGAGCGAGGTAGGTCATTGCATAAGTTAGGAGTTTCAAGGAGGATGTGGAAATGCTCCATTGCATTTCATGTGGTAGTGCACCGGGGGCGCTATGAGCCCAAACGATGAGTATGCATCAGCGCCTGGAGCCACAGGAAGCCAGGACACTCGGGTTTCATCCGAGATGTCTAAGTAGTGGTAGTAGTTCACAGCTTCCGGGCCCTAGCGAACACCAGAAGAACAAGGGCAGCAGGCCCCTGACCCTCGGAGGAAGCAATCCAAGGCGCGAAACAGATGTGCTGGAGTAGTCGGTCTGTTTCCCACCTTGGCATCGTCGACAACCCCTTTCTCTGGAAGGAAAAACCGGGGAGTGATACAGCAGACTCCGGAGAGGTAGATGATGAAGGTTGCAAGAGACTGGAGGATGAGTCCAGAAAATACATGACAGCGAACCAGCGACCAACAAATGTGGATGCGAAGTACCCAACAGCGAGTTCCAGACAACAAGAACAGTTTCAAGACGACCAAGCACAATACAAGGTGGATGCACACCAGCAGTGTTCCGCTGAAGTGGCTCGGGACGAGCCACAAGTTTGTGTTGGGGGCCTGTTGGCACTGGATAGATTCGCAGGAAGTGTGGAAGCCGACAGGTGCGAAAGGGTCATTCCGCGGAAGAAGGACCTTTCGCCATGTTTTATGGAAATATAAGAGTTGTTAGATTAGTTGAGTCGGTCATGTGGACCTGATTGTAATAAGAGAAAAACATATAAATAGACCAAGATTGCAAGCCTAAGGGCATCTAAGTTTTTGAGATTAATGCGATCTTTTGGATTCTGTTGACTATTCTCTGCGAGGTTTGTTCCGCAGATGTTAATGAAAGAAGATGTCCGGTTATGAATTCTGTTGTTATGCGATGATGGGTTATCTAAATGCTTTCTGTTGATTTGGATTGGTACATGTTGTTGGTTAACGTGAATGTGCTATTGAATATGCTTTGAAATAAATATGTGAATGATTGGTTGAATAGATTGTGGTAAATATTGTAATCTTTGGTTAACGTGCACATATCCTCTTCGCAACTACAGAAGCTTGGTTCCTGCAGCACCCTTATTCACTTTGGGTGAGACCTCACCTGCTTCGCAGGCGTTGCTGGAAGGGTAACTCATTTCCGGGCCAGTGCGTAAGGGCGGTTGGTGTTTGTTGATGACAGAGTGAACCCCTGTCGAGAAGAGTTGTGTCAACAGGCTTACAATCATACTCATATTTATACAAAACTAAGTGGTTACAAAATGGTCCACATGACCCTTATCTAACAGACTATCTACTTTCGCGCTTCCGCGTTCTCTGCGAATGACCCTTTCTTCCATGCATTCTCCCTTTCGCAGTTGTCGGCTTCTGCAATTCCTGTGGACTAATCCCGTGCCAACACTTGGACATATGGGTTGGATCGGAGTCTCTGGGAGGTGTTCAACACTATACAAAACGAGGGTATAGTCTAATGGTATCCCAAGGTCGCTACCCAGTGGTTCTCGCTTCCTTTGAGAAATTTTCCCACTAGTTTCAAATAGTCGTTTACATCGGATTTTCATAAAGGGTGGTTTATTGGGAAATGTTAAACTTATTACTTGTCACTATGTCCCTTTCTGGTGTGATCAACATGTTCAGACAAAGCTGCAGTGATCCCAGAGCATATGGGGACAAAGCCTTGTTAATTTTTATGTATTTTGAACAAATATTTTACTGTTTTAATGCCCCAAGAGTCTCTTTTCTGGCCAGTACTCAGGCAAGCCCTTATCCTGAAACCATAATTTAGGAAAGAAAGGGGGTGTTTTGATAGTAGTAAACAAAAAAAAGAAAATTGTAAAAAATGATGAAAACTAAGTCCTGAGTGAACTTGTGGCCAGCCAATGGAACGGACCAACAAGGTTAATTTTAATCCCTAATTAATTTTATTAATTGTTGGAAAAGAAAATCTAAGCTAAAAATGCACGCCACAAAAATTTGAGTCGACACGGTTTCTCCCCTGGGGGGATGGGGTGTGGGCATCGGTCAACCCACTTGCTCTCATTTGATTTATCTTTTACAATGCAATTAGAAATGCCCCACTCATTCAAAATTGACTCAAAGGCTTACAATATTAGACATAAAAAGATTTCGGGTGAAAAAAGTATGTTTTTGGGTGCTCCGAGTGGCTTGATCTACCAAAATTCGAGCAACATCTCCTCCTATCTGTTCATAAAGTGCAGAAAAACAACAAGCTAATGTTAGTAGAAGATGCCCAAAAACAATTTAAGAGTGTGTTTGGGTCACCCAAAAAAAATATAAAGGAAAAACTAAGTGAAAATGCAAAAAATGAGCTAAGTGAAACAAGTTGTAAGGCTTGTCTCCTTAGGATCTTTGCACACTCAAAGAGAATCAAATTTAAAGCTCTTGAATTAGCCAAATAAAATTTTTAAATCAATGTAAACATACTACTTGTTCAAGCCTTAAGATATGCAAAAAATCAACCTATAACAAGAAACATGCTTCTACTAGATATGGATTAAGATTTTTACTTTGAAAATTACTTAAGATCTAATAAAATAAATCAGATCTATCTATGATATTGCAAAAAGAAGCATATATGAGATGCGTAAACCGAGGTCAGAAAAATTTGAATTTTTTTGTTGACGAGAAGGAAGAAGAGGAAAACGCCTTCAACTTGGGAAATGGGGTCCTCAAGAGTGGGGATCAGAGGGACTAGTTCTCCTTGGATCAGTCCTAAAGACAATGGATGCAAGAAAGCTCCACAAACTCTTCAGATTGGCAACCTGTAGTCACAAGAAACAACTCACACAAGAAAGATCAATAGCAATTGGTGTAGACTAATATAGAGAGTTAGATAGAAGCATTTAAACAAAAATAACTTTGTAAATCTAACATTTCTACAATAACCTAACAAAAAAAATAATGGATCAGATCACACTATTTCTCCTTACTAAGATAAACACCTCCTTCAAAATCCAGTCCTTGATCAACAAACAAATGCGAATAAAATGTAAAGACACAGATTACCTTATGCATAAGCTTAGAACATGATCATCCACACAACACAGATCCACACGTTGATTTGCCTCCATAGCTTTTTATTCATTAACAAAATTCCAAAAGATGTACAATACTTAGAAGCAGAAGTTCCACGTTCTCATGCCAAACAATGGAGAGGGGACATGCTTAAATATAAAAGAGCAAGAGGGGAGGGCGCACATGTTGAGGGAGTGAGGGCGAATTTGTGGAGGAGATGGTGGCATGAAAGGGGCTGCCCTCTCCTCTTTCTTGGCTTCCAAAACGCAGCCCCAAATCAGCCACAACAAATGCTGCCATATCCTTGATTCGTGGGGGCCCCACTCTTGGGGAATGCGCCTCCCTCATGGGCAAATGCGCCCCCCTAAAATGGGGAGTCATTCCACACTTGTAGCTGCCCTAAAATCTTTCCAAATCAGCTCTTACATGCCCAAGATCATTGTTGATCTAAATCTAACTTCCAATCCCATAAAATTTGGAAGTTATTTTTTTCCCATTTTTTTTTTTCTTTTTTGCATTTTTCACACATTTTTCATTTTTATTTTTATTTTTTTGCATAAGTGAAAAATAAATGACTAAAAAACTATGGAAAGTGGGTTTTGGGGTATGGTGGGTGCTCTAATCTAGAAAATGAGCACCCCCATGGCAAAAAAGACCCCTAGACCACACTTTTACATCATTTTCAACTTTATTAATTAAATCATTAAAAAATGGCTTAGATTTACGGAAAAATATTTTTGCGTCGGAATTAAAAAAAAAAACTAGGGGGACCTAGCACATATCCATAGGACTCAAAATTAATGCCTAGCATGTTCATATACATTGACCCATGGACTTTAATAACCCTTGGAGGAGCATGAGAAAAACTCAAAATTTATGTTATGCAAAAATGCAAGACATAATTTTTAAGTGAAAAAAAATCTTTGGAATACCCCACTTGATCGCCAAGTCCTTCACAAAAATTCATGCTAGTACATTTTATTACAAACCCCACAGACATGGACATGTGAACAAAAAATTAAAAAAGGGGCCCTTATAAAGGCCTGATGGACATCAAATCACCCAAAATGAACATGTAACATGTTCAGTACAACTTAGTTGGTAACAAACCCAATGGTCATCTCATTGTATAAATATGTACATTGAGATTAAGTGCGCGTTAACGCCTATCTTTATCGTCTTCCAAATTATTGCTTATGTGCCCAATGTGGCACCTTACAGTGGTATCAAAGCCTATTATTAACTTGTGGTCTGTGCGTTGCTGCTATCTCCTTCCAGATCTGTCTCAGTTCTACCATTGTCAGTCAGTCTGCTCACATACATTCGGACATCCAGGTGATCTGCCAAATTTCAGAGGCATTATTTCTAGCATAATTTCTCTATGAATCCTACGCTCATACCTGCCCATTTAATTGTTTCTTGTTCCTTATCTATGCCAATCGATCATTCTCTCTAAGTAACCGTTCCTTCTATGCTGCACCATTCTGCTGCTGTGGAGTCTGTGGTTCTGTGCATGATTTCTGGCATATGTTCTGCTCTGTTCATTTTACCTACCATATTCTCTGCATAAATATTGGTAACTGTCTGCGCGGTATTCTGTCATACCTTTTCCTGGCGGTTTTACTTTTTGGATGGCACGTGGAGGTGTGTTGTAACGTTCTCTTCCTGGGAAATCCTATTCGCTTTCTGCAGCGTTTTTCTAGGGTTCTTCGTGCCCAGTGTTAACAATCCATTATCCTTCATTACACATGACCTCTCTCTTCATATCCTACAGCCTGTTACTGAGTGCTCATTTTGTTGATTGTCGAGTTATGACCTAAGGCTTTTGGAAATTTTGATTGTCAATTATTTCTGAGGAAATTTTGTGGCACCATGTTCTCGAATTCATTCTACGACTAGTCGTTGATATGCACGGGTTGCATGTAAACTATTCATCTCGTAAACAGGTGCAATATTTTTTTCATGTTGCGTGAAGCATGAAGCATGGAGCTACCTCCCTCTCTTCAAAACTACATTGGTGCAATGGTGTCAACTGTTCCTAGGTTGGCACATTGATTGTTGTCTCCATGTCATGACTTGAGGAGTGTCCAAAATTCAAAGGATTATAAGAAAGAATGAAAATGCATGAAGTCGCATGAAGGCTACCATTCGAAGCTTGACTAACAGAACCACTATTCATTGAGTTAAAGCCACAGTGACTGTGCCCTAGTCCTGAATTAAACATGATAAATTCATTTGAAGAGAAATGCAGTCGGGTTTGAAGAAATTTTGAGCCACTGTGTGAAGTCTGGAGTTGTGTATCATTTCTCTACCTATTGAAGTTTTACGAAAACCCTAGACGTGAATTTGTTTGGCTGGAACGGAAAATTAGACATGGAGACCACTCTCCAGAAGTAGCGCATTGCTTATTTAACAGGACATCCTCCAAAATTGTCGGCGTCAGGGTTATTATAATATTGTCGGCGAGGTCTATGTAAGAATCAGAAGACAAATGAATTCGAAGCAGCACCAGTGAGACGTAGACTTGCTTCCCAATGGTTTGACTACCCAATAGTTGAAGATATAATGAGTGTTGATCTCTAAGATGACTTGAAGCCGTATGTAGCTCCGACCTAGCACCGTCGAGTGTGAAGACTATCTCTCTGACATGGTGAAGAAAGTGAATGAAGTGTTGGAGAGAGATGTTTGCTGCTATCATGGAGTAACATTGCTATCGTGGAGTGTATTATATGTTTGAAGGGAGTGATCCCATTGGAGGAATGTGAAGATCGTCGTAAAGACCGCTTCGTTCTCTCAATAAACTAAAAACTGCATATTGGACCATGAAAAGAGCTGTGACTCCACTCCATTAAGGAGTTGCGATTCTGGAGCTGCATTTTTGCTATCCAATTTCGTGTGGATATCTGATAGGGTTAACCATTCATCACCAATGACGTGCTACTCAAGTTACCATTGAAGAATAACAACACCCATTGTGATATGGTTGTATGTCGTTGAAATCTAAACTATCATGGAAGACTGTGGAGAAATTGTTGAATGCTGCAAATTGTTGGAGTATTGGAGTTGTGACCTTTCTATTGGTGAGTTGCGACCTCAAGACCAGTGCAAGTATGCTGCGCTTCGAAATCGTCGAGGAGCAGAAACTGTTGTTGTTGCAGCTTTACAAACTTCATAGCTATTGTATCTCAGAGCTATGAAGTGGTACTGAGTATGCGTGAGTTGAACGTGTTGCACTGGACAAGCTTTATTTGAATTTGAGAGAAATGGATAAAATGAGCAAATGGGTGTCGGTTTGCCAAGATATTGGCTAAGGCTATTTAAGAATTGATATCTTGTTCACATTTTATCCCTTTAAGAATAGAAAAGAAGAGTTTTACACTTTTGAATGAAAATTGGAACTCCGGTTACATTATTGCTTGCTCTGTTCATTAATGATGAAAAGGTTTGAAGTCTGCTTGGGAACTGCCCCTAAGGATGAGGCAAATTGTTGCACATTTTTGTGAACTGAAGATGCCCTGCTTTGATTACATTAAAGCTGTGATTTCTCTGCAATTGAGGGGATTGGAATCTCTCCTCCATTAATAACTTGGAGCAGTTGATTGAAGAGAGTGAGGCTTGAATAGCTGCGACCTGATGTTATGATTAAAGTCTGGCGTATCTGCCTTAAAGACCCATATATCTGAGAGTGATCTGCCTGGCTGTTCCAAGGTGTTGGTATTGTTTTTCTCCACGCTGGCTTTATGCACCATCAATATTTTGCAGTCCTGAAGTAGTTTACATTTGAGGTATATGAAATTCTTTACCGAGCTTTATATTATATAGATGTCAGTCATATAGTTGAAAGATACATTTATATGCTTGAGGGTGAAACTTTGTATGAAAGATACGGAACCCTAACTTTGATATCTGGCATTTTTTCCAAAAGTTTCGGTGATATTAAACTAGTATTTGGATACTAATAATCTTGGAGGGTTAACCTATCTTTTTATGCTCAGATGAGCACATATTTGTATGATTGTTTGTAAATTGAAGACGGTGTTGTAGAAATAACACAGTGATTGCAGAAGTAGTATAGTGTTTGCAAAAATTGTATGACGTGCCGAAACAAAAAAGAAAATTTGTTGTAGACCTGCATTAAAATTGCAAGGACCGGTAAGATGATTAGAATTTGTTTCTAAGAGTGCTGCAAAATTGATTTGCATAGTGATGCAGAATTGAATTTGTATAGCATTGCGGAATTGTTTTAATGGTGTTGCAAAATGAGTATGCAGACATGCATAGTGCACATGACTTCTTGAAATGCACTGTGCAATATTGATAGCTCTTTTCCTAGCCATCAGTTATCCTACATCTTTGTGAAGATAAGTTGCAGCTAATTGACAGAAGTGAGCTTGTAGAGGAGATTTGAGATCAGTTTGGTGTGCCTACTTGAAGTGTCCAAGCAATTTTGCAACTTGCTACAGCTACTCCAAAAGAAGAGAAGTTCTACGTCATTCAGGTATAGCAGATTCTCAATGCAACAATCATAAATGTAACTTGCAACTATGTTTTGTTTGTAAGTTTTAGTCTTTGTTTTGGTACTTGCATATGTGTTTTTGTACAGTACCAAACTGAAGTCAAGTTGAATTGAACATTGTATGTGGGTGCATTTTCGGTTGAGCCGACACCCCTTCTCTTTTTAGTTTGAATTTGTTGAAACATTGCTTGTAAAGGGCAGATTTGCAAGAAGCCATCAATCTGATTGAGTCTTTGTATTTGGTCCTACCTGCACAAGGAGGCCTTAAACTGTCATCACAATGTCTAACACAGAAGAAACATTAGAGTTTCTTATCACTCTAGTACATACAGTTGTAGATGACTCAACCACAATCAGCGAAGACACACTCCAAACTATCATAAATCAATTGCAGAATTTGAAAGCAAAAGAGGAAGATGCACAACACAGGAATCAACATTCTAAACTAGTATTTGTTCAGAATAACCCCTTGTTTGAAGATGATTCCTATCGGCTGCCATAAAACAATGAAATCATGTCAGAGGTACAACCTATTCAAAGTTCCAGATTCCAACATTGTGATAGAGTTGGCCATATGAAATATCCGTGTTTTGATCTTCATCCTTGTCTGTATTGCGGGAAGTGCAACCATTCTTCAGATAGGTGTGTGAAGCTGAAAAAACCTGTAAGAATGAAACTTGCAGTAGATTATTGTACTTCTTCTTAATTTGTACCTGACAGGGGGGAACATGATGTCAGGATTCAAGTTTCAAAGCCTTGTCCCTCTGACAACAAACACTCACAACCTTCCTCAAGTAAGTCACATCAAGTGAACCTGAGCCACAATGACTTTGGAAAGCCACCAGATTCAGAGATGCCAGATTCTGAGATGCATGTATTCTGAAGACAGAAGATATATATGACATATAGTATTCATGTGTTTTGTGTCTAGTTGTGATACCATGGGACTCTCCTCTCCTCACATTGTTCCTGGCAAGGGGGGATGAAGAATGTCAGTACAAGCGAGTGAGTACAAGCGAACCTATGAAGAGCTATGTTCGACTGAGCTCCAGAGTTGGTGGTCATCCTAAAACCATCGGTATCGAGAGAACCCTATTTTAGCAAAATCCAGTGCAAGCTTCTAGCTAACTTACTTGGCAAAATATTGTCAAGCTGGAAATGTTCAGCAAGTTGCAGTTGTTCACTTCATGTTTTCAGATCTCCAGTTGGTTTGTGGTCATCCTAAAACCACCATTCCAGACAAAACCTTTGAGTCTTTGTTACAAGTTCCAGATAACCTCTAAGCAAGTGTTGTCACCAAGTTCCATAGTTTGTGGTCATCATTAAACCACACACATAGTAGAAGATTTCAACTTCTGCTAGTCCCTTTCGGTTGATGGTCAACCAAAACCATCCCTTCAGAGAGCTCTTGTATTTAGCAGAATCAAGTGCAAGCTTCTAACTAATCATCTTGGTAAAGGATGTTCAAGATGGAAATGTTCAGCACATAGTAATTGTCCATTTCCAGTTATTCAGATCTCTTCTTTTTCTTGGACTCGTATACACATTTCGGATTAAGGGGGGATTTGTTGAAGCCTAATCCTTGGCGTTAGGATTATTTTGCACCATTCACGTGCAAAGAATATCAATAGGCATTGAGGGAATACCAACAGTCTCCCAGGAGTCCAAGGGAACAATTGGGAATTTGAACCTAGTGGTCATCTCATTGTATAAATATGTACATTATTAATGAGATTAAGTGTGCGTTTATGCCTATTTTTCTTGTCTTCATGAATTATTGCATATGTGCTCAATGTGGCACCTTACATATACAATTAAGAAATTCCCCTCGAATATTCATTAAAAAAAAATATTAGAGGATTCACTCTAACTCTCCAATAGGATTTCGTTTTTCCAATTTTTTTGAATATTTGCCTTGGAATTATAATTTTATACTTTTTCATATTTTCAGATTTTTATTAAAGATATCCTTGTATAAAAACCAAAAATTTTCAGTATAGATTTTGTAACGTTGCCGTGGAATCATATGTGTATCATCAATTGGCGTTGCAAAGACCACAAACAAAACAATGTTGTATTTTTTTCTTAATGATGCTCAAACCATTCACAACAAATGCATATATAAAGGAATTAAGGGCACGAGCTTGTGCATGTCAATTAGATCTATCTTAGGGTTGAGAGGAGAAATTGTTATCCTCCCCACCCGGGTTCAAATCTTGCTTGTAATTTTTTCTCTTCATGAGCCAATTGTTGATTGGTGTTGATAAGGTACCAGCAATCTCATTCTCACTTATGGGCTTGAATGTGGGACAAGATTTCATATGTGAAAAAAACTTGTGAATAAATCTCCCTGGTAACATAAGAGAACCCTATCACAATTAATAGATTATGAACTATGTCTATTGCGAGCTAAAACACTCCTCTACAAATGGTCAGAGAAAAATCTATTGTCAAAGAAAAATCACAGAAAGTAGTCTCATTTTCACATAACTTCCAAATGCAAATAAAAGTTTTGCCACTTCATTAGTGATCAAATATAACACTTAGATTTTTTCGTACAAACAACTATGAAATCATTGTTTACATATGAATATAATTGAGCCTACTAGCCCTTTCTATACCATCATAACATACAGGGAAAAACAACAAATATGGATATGCAGGGGTGACTAGAAACAATCAAGTTCACAATTATTCAGAAAGCCACTCATAACAGCATCATAATGCGGAAGCATGTCAAAACCTCTTCTAGATTTATTTTTCAATACACATTTTGTATAAATGTCACTTTCCATTCAACCTCGAAGTATGAAATTTTGTTTTAAGTCAATGGAAATAATTACGATGCTCATGAAACAGTTAGACCAACAAATATGCCACCAATACTCGAATGCATTGAAACAAAGCTTGTTGAATTTTCAGAGAACTCAATGAGTTCAACTTGGCTCCAAGCTCTGTTAAATCTTGTCAAATTTCTTAATATTCAACAAGTTTAGATAGGAATCAACAAGTTTGACAAAGTTTGATCAATACTAGACAAATTTGACACGATTTAAATGATTTTGACCAAGACTCAACAAATTTGACCTAATTTGAATCAGTAAGATTAATCTAATTAAATTGATTTGACAAAGAATGGATTTTGATCAAGTTTGAAAAAATTTGATAGTCATAATAGATTTTAACAAAGTTTGACCAAATTTGATTGTCATGACAGAATTTAACAAAGATTGACCAAATTCAATTGTCTTGGCAGATTTTAACAAAGCTTGACCAAATTTGATCGCCTGGATAGACTAGTTTGATTTTAACAGAGCTTGACCAAATTTTATATTAGGTTTCTCCCAGAATTTTCCCAAGTTTTTCCCAAGTCCAAATCATACTTTTACTCTATAGCTTTACTAAGTCAGTTTTGAGTCTAAGTCTTGTGACTATGCTCAACGACACAATCAAGTCTCGGCAGGCAATTTCTGGTAAACCTTGACAAATGCTACTTCAAATCCAAACACAGAGAGAACTAAGTCAAGGAAATGCCACCAACATGCATATATTGGCATAGCCTTTGTTCATTTAACAAACAAGGATATTGCATTGAGGATATACATATTTTCTCTACTTTAAAGAGGATCCACAAATAAATGACACTCATGATGATAATATTATAATACAATTGATTCACTAAAATTGAACACATTCTTTTGTATTTCATCCATTTAATACACAAAGACGCATCACAATGAGAAGAAGACAAGCCTGAGGTGCATGCATCCCTTAGTGCGACTATCCTTGTACTCATTACTTCTTGCTCTCACTTATTTGTTGGATTTTGCTGACCTTTATTAGCCCTGGGCATATTCAAGCCCTTTATGCTCAATCCAGGCCTAAGGATAGATCATTTGATCCAAACTCGCCTTTGATCATTCATCACAACTCTATCACTAAAGATTAAATGAATGACAATTCCTCCAAAGAGACCCCAAAGATTCAACCCGAAGGTGTTGAACAAGGTAATGACAATATCCTTGATGAAACCTTGTTGACATTTGATTTTAGAATATGATGTTATTTGTGATAAGTATAAAAGACACAAACTACTAGAGTATTTTGTCGGTTGCATACCTCTAGAGACAATTATTTGGACCTAAAGTACCTGCAACTTGACCAAAGACTTTTATTTGTTTTATTTTCATAAATAATTTTCATATGATTCCATCACCTCTCATAATCCATAGGATTGTTGAAGAATCCATGTTTCTTCCCATTGGTGAACAGCTCTGTTGCCTTGTGTGGGTAGAATTTCCTAGCTTTCCTATGTAGTTCTCATTGTTCCTCAAGCATATATCCAAGATGTTATGCAACTTTATTTGTCATGATATTGAAAGGTCTTTTTACCCTCCACCCCATAAAAGAGTCAACCGTAAAGTCAATCTATCCAATGATTTGAAAGTATTTGTCCTACTATAGGTAAGGGATAGGATGTTCAAACAACTAGTTTACTACATTAACCTACCTAATACTTGCTTCAAATGTCAAAGCATGTACCATAAGATTCATGATTGTATCTTAATGTCTAACCCTAACCCATCCCAGTGTCCAGCAAACCAAGAACATCACATGCCTCAAGCTCAGTTCGCTACCTCAAGCCAACAACCCAAATAGTTCGTGAGAACTCTCAAGCCAATAACCCTACTACATCCCAATAGGTTTTTTTGTCCACTAAGTTGCACTTAGATGGACTGCTTGTGAACCTTCAAAGACTTGAACAACTTACATTGTTCACTGCCAGAGCTCAGAAGTTCATCAGGCCATTTATTTGGCCCTTTGTAAAATTTGCATGTCCAGACCCCCACGGGGGAATTGTAATAAGTTGGTCTAAGCATGATACTTTTGTAAAAGTCTTGGCCTACCTTAGGGTTTACTATCAAGGGGATACTCTAGAGTGTTTTTTCCTTAGGAATTATGTGTTACTCTTCAGTGATGTATAATTCCAGAGTTTTTCACTCACACCTCCAAAGCTGGAGTATTTACCATGGTGGTCGAACCTAGGGAGGTTATTAAAGTCTATGTGTCTATGTATTTTTCACATGATAGACATCAATAATAAGTCGTATGGACATGCACTAGGTCCCCTAGGAGATAGAGTTCATTCAGACAAAAATATTTTTTTCCGTAAAATTAGACCATTTTTAATGGTTTAATTGGAAAATTTCAAAGTGTAATAAAAGCATGGTCTGGAGGCGGAATTTGGCGTGGGGGTGCTCTTTTTCACACTCAAAGCATCCTCTTTACCTTGGGACCTATTCTTCCTATGTTTCGGATGGTTAAATTATCATTCCGAGCATTTTTCCTTATAGAGGCGACAAAATGGCATTTTAATGCTAATGATGCAACAAATTGCACCGAAATATTAAAAAAAAATATAATTAAATAAAGCAATTGAACATGTGGATGAGGAGGCAAAGTATTTTCTTATGATATCTACATCTTAGCATTATTAAAAAAACACATTCTATCACTAGATCTATCTAAAAATTTGTACTTGTATTTAAAAAAATGAATATTTTCTCCAAGTACAATTTTTTTTCAATTTTTATTTTTTATTTTTTTATTCTTGTTTCCTACCATATCTAACTAGATTTGCTTGCTGGTTTTTAGCAGGTTCAAGGAATTACAAAAGGAAGTTGTAGCCATTTTCCACCAGAAAGTGCTAAAAAGACCTTCCGTGGACCTCCTTCCTTCAAGTTTTCATTTCTAGAATATTGTTAGCCTGTAGATCCAAGTAAAATGGACTAAAGTGGCATTCTTTTGAGCGTAATATTGTAACATCTTTAAACGAGAGCAGTGGGATACCTAGCACCCACACCCCATCCCCCAGAGGGGATTTGTACTTGTGTAATTTTTTGTGAATAACTTTTTCTAACAACACAACAAACACACACACACTTTAAAATTGCAAGGTGTATACTTTAGTTTAGTTTATTTTGTTTTCTTAATTCACTTTCATTATTGCAAGCATAATTCTAGAAATAACACAAACCTCGTTGCCACGAAGTATGTTCTCACCACGACACAAAGGCTTTTCCGATTAGTGGTGGATGATCATAAAGTGAGACATAGGTTTTGTGTTTCTTTGCTTTATTAAGTTTTGTATTTCTTGTTTTACAACAATCACAAATTGGAATAAACATTTGGTTTATATATCAGAGTATGCCCTTTCCCCTTGCGGGCATTTTTCCTAGGCCTATGAGAAATCATAAACGATTGTAGGCACTCTATTAATTTTCCACATTAAGCTAATACTCATTTAATAAAATACACAACCCTTCACATAGTGAAAATCCGAAACTTCGAATAATTAAAATTTGTGTGGGGAAATTTCTTAGAGGAAGTGGGAACAACTGGGAGGCGACCTCGAGGCACAGTTAGACTACACCCGAGTTGGTGTAGTGTTGAACACCGCTTTAAAGACTCCATTTCAACCCACACGTTCTCGTGAGGGCCATCAATTTTTAATTTCCGGACATTCCTCCCTGTATCTCACGGTATCTCGGGAGTCCCCCCTTTTCCCCTAAGTTGCACGAAACGGGGATGAGTTTCCGAAACGGAGACGCGTTGGAAACGTGACCCCCCAAAATTTTGGAAACAGGGAAACGTGATATATATATATATAAGCTAGAGCGTAGAGGAGGGAGGCATATGAGCAAGGACATTAAAAAAAATGAATGTGAAACATAAATCATAAATCATACATGTCAGTGAATCATTTCCTATATTGGGATCCTATTCGTCAATAGCACCCTATGCCTCCCTCCTCTACGCTCTAGCCCTTGCCTCTAACTTGAATCTCAAAGTTGATCCTCCAAGGACATTAGTCAATGACTCAACACCCTACAATTTTGATGATACTTCCTAATAAAATTGTTAAAATAAGGTATAAAAAGCTTTCCATGATTAATAAGTGATTTTGCTTAAGTGAAGAGTACAGTTTCATTTAGGTCACGATAAAGGAGTTGATGTGCATACAGGGGTTGATGTGATTGATTAAATGTCAATCCCATACCCTTGTACATGATAGACACTGATGTAAACTTTGCAATCCTGAAATTCTGAAAACTCTTAAGTTTGCTTAATTTTGAATGGAATTTAAAATTCTACTTTTTGCATATGAAGTCCGATGAGGTTGGAACCACTCTCAAACATCCTGAAACAATTAATGGTAATGTTACAAATTTAAGTAAAAGGATAGAAAATGAAATATAAGGAGAATGTCACTTTTACTTTAAGAATTTAATACTACCAACTACTACTGAATAGGGTGATATGTTTCATCAGCCAAACAATTTTTTTGGAAACTCAGCCTTACAGACCACATCCGTATCGAAAACGCGTTTCCTTAAGGAGGGGACGCGTTTCCATCTAGGGGCGCATTTCCATCTCGGGACGCGTTTCCGTAAGGAGGGGACGCGTTGCCAGTCCTTACATAAACGCGTTTCCATGCCGTACGGTACGTGTTTCCGCGTTTCTAGCAGGAAACAGCCTGGGGACGTGGGGGTGGGTGGCATTTCCTGCAACATAGTTTTTCCCTAATAAATTTCAAACCATAATAACTCTAAAAGTAACCAAGAAGCAATTGCAAAACATTTCCCTTTCCAGCAACAACTTTGTCTTGTTTTGACTCCATAAGGCACTAGTCAACAACACATTAATTATTTGCTTTATATCATATCATTGTTTTGCTTTTCTTTGATAGTCATTTCATTTGTGCTAGTGAAGGTCCTTTTATAAACTATTTGCAAATCATCTTGGAACCCTTTTAAGTTAAAATGATAAAAGTCCTTAAACAACATCATTAACCAATTCACTGAAACATTCTAATTGACTTAGAAACATTCCATAGGGACTAACCCCCTTGGCTTCGTTGGGAGTTTGGCCTAAACAGAGGAGTCAAGATCAAGTGACAGCCTTGAATCAATACTTTCCCCAAAGGGCGCACAGAGTAGTAGCATAGATTTATGTTGCGTTAAACAGGTGCACAATCTGACGGCAACAGGTTCAACCCTAACAAGTTGGTGATTTCTACTATATTAGCTCCCAACAAGCCCATGAGCTCATCGTTATGAAAGAGATCATGCAGCCCTCCCAAAACACTGCCACTCAAAGTGGTAACACTAGAGTCTTCTCCTCACCCCTCTTTGTAACTCCAAGGAGTCCTTCGACCCTAGGGATTCCCAAAGAGAAACCCAAATACACACTATTCATGATTATTTTATAAATGCCATTAAAGCCTCATCAACTACAAATTCTTTCAACATACTCATTGGCTTGAATGATATGATGTTATGGAAAATTTAAATTCCACCACTACTCTTTCTTGATGAAGGTATTAATGTCAAGGGGCTTAGATACCCCTAGAGAAAAGCTATGGTCCACAAGTTCAAGATTTTGTTTTGAAATATTGAGAATTCTTGCTCGTAAGTAAAAATGTTTGGTTTGCTTTTAAGAAGTGCTTTTAATTATATTTGGCCAAACGTGATTGTCTTCACCTCTACTCATGAAGATGGTAAGGGACAAGTTGCAACACTTGTTGTCACCACATCTTCTTCTTGTTATTATGAACCTGGGTACTAAGCCCAACAAAAGGTTAGTATGGGTTATATTGAATATGGCAATCGATGTTGGGCTTAGCGAACGTATATGCAACCAATGATACAAAAGAGAAATCATTTCTAGAGATGGATATTTGATGAACTCCTCGAATCCCACCAACATGTTTGGGGAGATTTCAACATGTGGGTCACCAAAAAGATTAAAAAGGCATGCCCACGAAAATACCCTCAGTGAAAAAATAGCTTGGAATGCCCTCAAAACCAAGGTAGGTTGTATGAATCCAACAAATTCAAGAGTCATATATGCTATGGTTTAATGGGTACAATTTTTTAAGGGTAACAAAAGAGTCCTTAAAAGGATTGACAGGGCCATGATATCTAAATAGAATACATTCCTTTTTCAATGTGGAAGAGCTCACCTTATGCAAGTTCTAGGAAAGGCCATACTTTCCAACCATCAATCCATCATTATTTTCCATTTCATGGGGAATGGTTGAAATGAGTAATGCCTAAAGCTTTCTATACCAAGAATGTCACACATTTGAAGAAGAATCGTATTAAGAGCTTGGAACCTTATTTCAAGACCCAAAGGGGAGGACCAGTAGCATGTGTGGTGGGAGGATGCCATTGCTCACAACGCTTCCTTTCGAATGGTTACAAATGACAAATCAAATCACCTCCATCTAGTGTAAACATTATAGCCAGTAAAGGAGGAACATGAACAACGTAGTCGATGACTCCAATTCGGTGCTATCAATGAGAAACTTCAAGGCAAGGATGTCCATATTTGGCATCATCTAAAAGTTGATAATATTCAAAGCTCCTTGAGAGCTCAATTGTGAGCAAAACTCGACTAGATCGACACCTATGTTGCAAGAAACATGGGCCCCAACCCCGTTTCCAGTGTTTCACTATATCGAAACCCCAAAACGCGTACCGTACGATGTGGAAACATGTTTATGTATGGACAAAACATGTTTTCAAGATGGAAACGTGTTTTGTCTGTACGGAAACGCGTTACCAATACAGATGTAGTCAATGAGGTCACGTTTCCAAAAAAGTATCGCCATGATGCAATAGTATTTGGTGATATTAATGGTAAATAAAAGTGGCATTCTGCTTATCTTTTATTTTCCATCCTTTTACTTAAATTTTTAACTTTACCATTAATTGTTTCAGGATGTTTGAGAGTGGTTCCAACCCCATTGGACTTCATATGCCAAAAGTAGAATTTTAGATCCCATTCAGAATTCAGCAGGCTTAATAGTTTTCAGGATTTCAGGATTGCAAAGTTTCCACCAGATTCTTTCATGTATGAGGATATGGAATTGGCATTTAATCAAGCACATCGACCCCTATATGTACCTCAATGTTGGTGGTGTTGATTGTTGAACTCCTCTGTCATGACCTTAATAAAAATGTACTCTCCACTCAAGCAAAATCACTTATTAAGCATGGGAAGCTTTTTCAACCTTATTTTAACGATTGGATTAGGAAGTTTCATCAAAATTGTAGGGTTTTGAGTAGTTGACTAATGTCCTTGGAGGATCAACTTTGAAATTCAAGATAGAGGCAAGGGCTAGAGCCTAGAGGAGGGAGGCATAAGGTGTTATTGATGAATATGATCCAAATATAAGCAATGATTCGCCAACGTGTATGATTTATAATTAGTATTTCACGTTCATTTTTTAAAATGTTCTTGCTCATATATATATATATATATATATATATATATATATATATATATATATATCGCATTTCCCCATTTCCAAAATTTTGAGGGGTCAAGTTTCCCCCGTTTCGAAGTTTCCCCGTTTCATCCATGTTTCCCACTTTTGTGCAACTTAGATCGACACCAATGATCAAACAATAAAAATCTCGTTTTAAATTGTTGGCCTCTAAGGAATTTATTATGAAGATATCTATTGTTAAACCCAACAATGTAAGGCTAACCAAGCAAGAATTTTGAGTCATAATTTGTATTCCTTTAAAAAATGGTTTTTGATCACAAGGCCTCACTAAAGAACATAGAATGGCCATCCAAACATCTTTTGATGTGGTCCCTCACAAGATTTTTGAAGCACGGACAAGGATGTGTGAGCAATTAATGACTTTGGATGCGCTGACAATGGCCTTACTAAATATATTACAAGATAAGTCCCTTGGATTAGATAGGTTTTGTGCGAATTTTATGGCGTGACCTAGTAATTTGATGGGCTATATTTGATCCAAGTGTATAGAGAAGCAATCATAATGAAATCATTGGGGCCCTACATAAGAAAAGGTGTCATCTTACTCATCCCTAAGGCCAAGGACCCTGAGCACCAATTAGAGACCAATCACCCTTCTCAATGTCTCATACAAGATTTTGGCCAAATCTTTGGCCATGCAAATTGAGCGTATCTTGTTTTGAGATCATCTGCTTGGAACAAATCAGCTTCATTAGGGGGCACTTTATTTTGAACAATATCATTGTGGTTTAGGAAGGAATGAAATGTGCCAAATGATCAAGCCTCGACATGTTGTTCATCAAAGCCATGCTCAAGGCTCTAGGATTTGGACCCTTTTTCCATGGCACTATGGAAACTCTCTTCTTAGAAGCAACAACTTGCCTACCCATAAACGAATGAAAATCTAAAGTAGGGCTACTCCAATCTATTTACTAAGGTTGCATATTAAGCCCTAAACCCTATGTAATGGCCATCGAGGGATTTGGATACCTTACATCTTATAGGGTGGGTCAAGGTCTACTGAAAGGAATCCCTCTCTGCGAACAGGGAGTTGAACAACTTGTTAACACGACACTTTGTTAATGACTCTTTTCCTACCATACTCAAGGAACAAGAATCAACAAACAACATAATAGAATGCCTCAAGATTTAATGTACAACATCTAGGTCTTGTTATCACATCCATGTTAGCTGGAGCTGCCATGATGCAGATTGTATGGTCGGGGACCATTATCCAAATAGTTTTCTTTCAGAGCACAGATGAGATGAGATCAGAGGGGGCATTGCATATTTTGATGGTCCAGATGCTACTACTGAGCAGTATTACAGAGTCCCTCTTCCTTTCCCACCTTTGCGTGACCCCATTGAGAAGGTAAACTTACCCATATTATGATGCGAGCAGCACAGATCACAGCTGGTTCACCACTTCTTGCCCGCACACAGCAGAGATTGGCTTTCAGATCTACTTACAGCAGCAGGTATATGGTATGGCAGGTATACATTATTTATGGTTATTGCTCATGGTTTGCTTTGAGGCTTGTTTATTTGTATTAGTACATTGACTTGACATATGATGGCTGACTTGGTGATCTTGTGTATGATTTATATGATGCTTCTGGCCCATGGTGATGTCAGTCCACCCCTTCCCTTAAAGACTCATGTTTATGCACACCGGTTCCTGTCCCCTTTTGGGTATAGATTTGGCCATTGAACTTCCAAGAAGCTAACCTTGGTTTCAATTATCACTTCCCTCCACTCATTCGACCCATCCATCTTTTGCTTGTTCCCGACTTAGACCAGAGTAGGTGGCCTTGAGGACCCTTTCCCCCAGTGGCCCCTGAGTACATTATGATTCCATGTTGTTTTGTGCCTCGACTCTTTAGTGTGTGAGATGCATTCTCAAACCTGGGATTCACTTCCTGTCGGTTGCCCCTGATGTTGTGATGCAGTATAGGATTGTATAGCCTCACCGGGTGCTCCCCATTAGTCTTCGAACCATGCACACTTGCCACCATTACTATGCAGTATGTGTATCATTGTTATATCTGATGTGAGATGTAAAATCCAAGAATGTGTCTCTTAACACACACGGATCATAAAGCCTATGAAATGTAAATCCAAGAATGTGTTTGTCAACACACACGGACAAAGGCTAGCTATATCTATTTGAGCATGTAATGGTTATTTCCTCACCGAGTCCAAAAAGGACTGGGAGGTGAGATGGAGTAAGGGACATCTAATTCTAAGTGTCCCCTAGAGTCTCAAGTTACTGTTTGTCGGACACCCAATCATGGCGGCTCTAGAAAAGATCCTCACGGAATCTGTTGCAGGCACGGATGTGAGTTGCAAGGTGTGTGTTAGAGTCTAGTGGTGGTTTCCCTACACTATACCCATTTGTGAAGCACCGCCCTTCCCTGTGTTTTCTCATGGTGTACTTATGTCATTGGGTCTTGTTTTCCCCGCTTATCCGAAGGGTCACTCGGTATTGGTCTATGTCATTCCCATTATATCCTGTTAGCCTCGTTGTCCATCTCACCCAAAGTTAGCTCAATGACCAAATGCATAGCAGTAGAGCCTTTGTTGGAAGTGGTGGGCCCACCTCACCTTGGGCCTATTTTTGAGATATTGGTTATTTATGATCACCGTATGTTCATCATTTTATGCTCGTATTTATTGTACTAACATAAATAAGGGAGCCTTGGTATCCCATGTTGCTTGCAGAGACAACATTTCAGCCATTGCCATTTTTTACTGGAGTTGACTTGGTCAAACAGGCTTGACTAGGCCAAAAATGGGTCCCAAAAAAAAGTTGGAACCAAAACTTTGATTTTGGTTATTTGGTACGCATTGGGGTTCCATACAAGCCCCCAAGTGTCAGATCGTGAAAATAATGAAACATCTATGATATTTTTAATTATTGAGGGCCACCGGGGCCATACTTTAATTAAAAATTCTTGGAATTGGGAAAATTGTGCCTAGATGATGGATCAGGGTCGCTCTAGTGACCTTCAATAGTGGATTTGGGGCCTATGATCGCATTGGAACAGATGGCTCGTCAATCCAGGCAAAAGAAGTGGGTCAAAAAAAGAAATTTTCATCTTCAGCTATGTGAACCAACAAATAATTAATGGAAAGAATCAAATTTGGCTAAGTTAAACTTTGACATAGTAAGTGCAATGTTGGGTAAAGGTAAAAGGGTCTCTCATTATCATTTTTATATAGTTTGGACATGCATTATTTGGTGTGGGGCCCTCCATTCAGCCCAACTATGTATGTGGGGGCAAATTTGACCACACTTGGGCGTTTTTGGCCAAGAGAAAATTCATATTTTTGTAATGTAATGCATTGGAACTCTTTGTAAGGGTCCTAGGGGGTCAAAACAGTCTAAAGACACCCCCTAGGTGTCCCCAACTCATTTTTAGATCAGCATTAGTGTGTGTCCCTCTCCCACATGGGCGCACTTGGGCAAACTCGCCCCCCTCATTGTAACTATGGAAAATGTTTCATGTTTATGGATTGATCTCATCCATTGATCTCTCATCAAGAGATCTAATCCCAACCCTCCATATCTTTGGGCTAGGGATTGTGTATTGAGTTTCTCTCTTTATGAGAGAACTCACTCATTTTGTATTCTTTTTTACACTCTTACCATTTGGAATAGAGAGAAAACGATTTGCAGCTCCATTCTTGTGTTCTTGTGGTGATTTCTCTTGAGATGTTGATTGTCCTTGTTATCACAATGCACTAAGAGAATTGTGGCTATCTTCATCACTTTGTTTCTTACCATATTTGTGGCAGGCGAGGGTTCTTGGAGGAGGGCGCATCACTTGGACACCATTGTTACTCCACTCTCCAGAATTGGTCTTCAAAGGGAAGTGTTTTTTCTATTTATGCCAAGCATTTCCTTTCATTTTTACTTACCTTGTTGTAGTTTTCCTTTGCTTGTCTAGCAATCTGATTTTTGTCCATTGTTTTGGCAGGCTAAGGAGGGCGAATTGGTGAGACTGGGAAATTCGATTTCACCCGAGGACTTCAACAATTGCTCTTATTTGATTTTTGGGCCACATATCCTCAACAAATCAGAGATTTCACCCGGTTCCAAGTAAGTATCTCACTTCTTTCTCTTGAAATTCATTTTTTAGATGGTATAGAGAAAATCTTCACAAGTTAATAACCCTAAAAATTCACATCTTCAATTTTAACCGTAGGATTCCTTTTTTTGCTTTAAACCCGCTTCTATTTTTCTAAGAAAACCTCTAATCCAAAGCCCCATGATTTTTTTACTCCATCTACCTACATTTTTGGCACTGGTCCATTTCCTGATTTTGCCCTCCTTGGGTGTTTTTGCTCTCTTGTTTGGCTGGGTTGTTTTGGGTTTGTGGGTACTTTTGCTTCCGCTTTGTATTGGTCTAACGTCATCTAATATCAAGATAAAACCAGTAGAAGTGCTATTTAAATCAATAATTTTACTTCTGCTATGCATGCTCTATTGGATTGAGTCAATTCCCCCCATTGGCAGAAATCCATTCTTCACTTCTAGTTTAATTTTGCTTCTTGAGTCAATTTCCAGCCATCATTTCTTCAATTTTCATCATCCTTTGCAGTCATATCAGATCTAGAATCATTTAGATAAGTACTTTATTTCATCCAGAGTCTTGATCCATTGGCTGGAGGAGGTCTCAAGCACCTTAAGCATTCACCTTGCATCTTCATTTGCTTTTCTTTTGGGGGTTGGGTGTCTGATTTTGAGTCTTGCCTTGGCTGGTCGAATAGGGTCTCCCCCTTGACTAGGCTACGTGCCTTGTCTAAAGCGACAAGCACCTTGTCCGGAGTGACAACTGTTCTTCCGAGCAGTGGACTTGGTGTTTGCAGGTGTCACCTACCTAGCTGCCCTCCTCTACCATCTTGGATGGGATACATCTAGAGGCAACTAGTGTTTGTGTGATAACAGGTCCAAAATCCAATGGGCTTAAGCCCAATGACACAGGGAAAGTGTTCCTAACCTCTCTCATTTGTTGGTTGACCATGGCTAGTCTTGTATCCAACAAGGGTAGATATTCAAGTTTCTTGCTACCCCCTTTTTCCTTTTAGGAATCCCCCAAGTGCTATGATAAATTGTAATTTAAAGGTTGAAAAAACTTAATGGTCATCCAAGTTACTAGATTTGAATGCCACAAATATTAAAGATGGCAAGAGCTTTCACCGAGTGAATTGTTTTGGGGAGGTGTAGTTATGATCCTAATAGGGGTATGTTATGGCACTCTAGCCAATAGAAGGGGTCACTTGTATAAGTAAATGGTATGTCATCTTGGTATTGGACTTGACTAATGAGAGAGAACTAATAGGATATAGGAGGTTAATAAGATATCCCTCCAATGAAAGAAATCCCTCTCCATGAATAAGGAGTTGAACAACTTCTTCAATAAAAACTTTGCTAATGACTATTTTCCTACCATTCTCGAGGAATAAGAATCAATGGACAACACAATAGAATGCCTCTAGATTTTAAGTACAACCTCTAAGTCCAAAATCCAACGGGTTTAAACCCAATGCTACAGGTTGGCCTTGGATCCAACTAGGGTAGATATTTGAGTTCCTTTGTATCCCTTTTGCCTTTCAAGCATCCCCCCAGGAGCTATGGGAGATGGTAATTTAAAAGGTTGAAAAAAATTAATAGTTATCCAAGCCACTAGATTTGGATGCCACAAACATGGAAGGTGGCAAGAGCTTTCACTGAGTCAATTGTAACCTCCATAGCACTCTCAAATGTCTTTGTTTTTGGGAGGCATGGTTATGATCTTAATGGAGGTATGTTACGACACTCTAGCCAATATAAGGAATCACATGTATAAGTAAATAGTAAGTCAACTTCCCCGAATCCGAGTGAGTTGAGGCCATGAGGATCTACCAAGCACTCCCTTATGTGACAACAAGTGACTTGGACTTGAGGACACAAGGTAGAGGCCCACGTGGTAGCGTAAATGCTGGTACACATGTTATTCGAATGTTTTTGCAGTTGATAATATGTCGAAATGGACTGAAGGAAATATCCAACGAATAGAACGTGAGGGGGTTTGAATCGCAGGTGATTGTGGGGCCTGGTCCTTGAAGGGCGACCGAGGTTTTCATCTTGGGGGACAGGGTTTATGTGAATAGGCTGCAACCTGCAGAATGGTGAGTTGGGGTCACAGGGGTCATGGGAAGAATGGAAGGAACAAAATCCATATGTCGCATGTTCAAAGTGTTAGATTTTGAGCATTAATTCAGCATATTCTAGGATCTTTACTGAGAGAATAACATGTACAGCATATCAAGCAATCACATAAGTCAATGGACACACAAAGTTTCACTGGGGAAAACCATAAAGGTGAAAAACCCCACAACTTCCTCGGAGATAGAATGAGCAATGATACAACCAAAGTACAAGAGATAGTCTTCTCCTAGCAGCTGATCCTCCTCCTCACATGTGCGCCACTTTCCGAGTGATGGAAGAGTGAGTAATGAGATGATCAAATAGAGATCTCCTGTTCTCTATTTATACTTGTCCTGTCCTGCCCAATAAACCTATGGGGCCGACTTGTCTAACTCAGCCTAATAACCCCTGGTTACATTAATCTGGGCCGACCCCTTAATAGGTGGTCTAATAACCCATTAGCAAGTTACGACACTTGCGACACTTGTCAATACAAAATGACGACACTTCCGTATAGAGGAATAATACATCTCTATAGGAGTACAATAAATACATAGATGAAATACATTCCGAAGTTACATATACATCAACATTCCCTCTTAACTAGGAAGGTATTTCTCGATACTGATCTGCTAGCACAAGTCTTCTTCTCTGGATCATCATCACTGGATCATCGTCATCGAATCATCATCACTGCTTCTATCTCAATCAATCTCCAATCTACTCGTCATAGGAAGTTCTACAGAGCCAGCCCTTTTTCATACTGAATGTAGGCCTGCCACCTGCAGGTCTTCATCATCTACAAAGCCAGCCCTTTTTCATGCTGGATGAACATCATCAACATCTCTGCGAGCAAGCCATCAAGTATGTACACCTCAGGACTGATTACACTGCTTCTGCAAAACCTGCAAGATCTCCCAGGACTGATTATACTACCTTTGCAAGAGCATCTCAAGACTGATCACATGCCTCTGCAAAACCCGTGTACCATACTGTCATATCATCGTCTTCAGATCACCGTCATCGTCCACGGAGCACAACCCAGATGCACACACACAGTTCTTACACTCACCGGCATGGAAGGACTTTCCTCTGACCATCCGGGAAAGGCTCAGCACTTACACTCACCAGCATGGAAGGACTTTCCTCTGACCATCTGGGAAAGGCTCACAGCACTTACACTCACCAACATGGAAGGACTTTCCTCTGACCATCTGGGAAAGGCTCACATCACTTACATCAATGACCATGGAAGGACTTTCCTCTGACCATGTCGGAACAGCTACAACAATTACATCACGACCATGGAAGGACTTTCCTTTGACCATGTCGGAAAAGCTCGGCAATTACATCACGACCATGGAAGGACTTTCCTCTGACCATGTTAGAAAAGCCATGCCCAACACTTACATCTCGCCATGGAAGGACTTTCCTCTGACCATGCGAGAATGGTCCAGCCCTTACATCTCACCATAGAAGGACTTTCCTCTGACTATGTGAGAATGGCTCCGCCCAGCCCTTACATTTCACCATGGAAGGACTTTCCTCTAACCATGTGAAAATGGCCCAGCCCTTACATCTCACCATGGAAGGACTTTCCTCTAACCATGTGAGAATGGCCCTGTGTGCATCTGTGTCTCCGGACTCATCACTTCCCCTTGGAAGGTATCTCGATCTGAAGTACACCAAGTCTCCCTCTGAAGTATTCAAACTTCACTCTGGCCAACGGCTTGGTCAACACATCGGCTATCTGCTCGTCTGTCGCAACATACAGGAGCTTCACTGCTCCTCTCTACACCATATCCCTGATATAGTGATACTTGATCTCAATGTGCTTCGACTTGTCATGGAACACTGGGTTCTCCGACAACTTCACACAACTCTGGTTGTCGCAATATATACAAGTAGCACTCAGCTGGAGATCAAACAAATCAGACAGTAGCTTCCTAAGCCATATTGCCTCACAATTAGCCGAACAAGCTGCGACATACTCTGCTTCGGCTGTACTCAGTGCCACACAGGACTGTTTCCTGCTAAACCAAGAGATCATACCGGATCCCATACTGAAGCAGCACCCCGAAGTGCTCTTCCAATCAATGGCACTGCCTGCCCAATCCGAATCAACATAACCCTCCAGGTTAAACTTTTGATTCGCCTCATATTTGAGCCCATAGTCAACTGTACCCTTCAGGTACCTCAGAATATGCTTTGCAGTTATCAGGTGAACATGTCTCAGATCTGTCAAGTACTGGCTCAAGGTGTTCACCGCAAAGCAGATATTTGGTTTCGTATTCATCAGGTACATCAAGGACCCAATCATCTGATGATACATCGTAGCATCAACCGGCTCAGATGAAGCATCACACAGAAGCTTCAGGTTCGATTCCATAGGTGTGGCCATGGCCTTGCAGTCCATCATCCCGAACCTCTTCAGGATCTCTACTGCATACTTCCCTTGTCCAAGGAAGATTCCATCTGAACTCTGCCACACCTCCATACCAAGAAAGTAGTGCATCATACCCAAGTCCTTCATCTCGAACTCGGCAGCAAGCTTCCTCTTCGTGTCGGCAATCAATCTATCCTCACCTGTTACAAACAGGTCATCCACATACAACAATAGTATCACTGGATTTCCTTCCTCAACCTTGTAGTAAAGGTTGGAATCCGCTTTACTCTTGGTAAAGCCCAAACTGGATAGGAAGCCATCTATCCTGCCATACCAGGTCCTGGGTGCCTGTTTCAAACCATACAGGGCTTTCTTCAGTTTGTACACTTGTGACTCTCGGTCATGTGTCTCAAACCCGAGTGGTTGCTCCACATACACTTCCTCTTCAACTACACCATTCAAGAAAGCAGTCTTGACATCCATCTGGTGTACCTTCCATTTCATCACTGCAGCCAAAGTAAGTACTGATCTAATGGAAGTGTATCTGGCCACAGGAGCAAAGGTCTCTTCATAATCAATCCCTTCTTTCTGGGAGAAGCCACGAGCTACAAACCTTGGTTTATATTTCTCTATGCTGCCATCTACAGCATGCTTGATCTTATAGATCCACTTGGAAGTTACCACAGACTTCGCATCTGGTCTTGGGACCACATCCCAAACATCATTCTTCATGATCGACTGGTATTCCTCGACCATGGCATCCTTCCATTCTTTCTTTTCTGCTGCTTCTCCATAACTGGAAGGTTCTTTGTTCATTATGTCACAGAGTAAGGCAACATAGCTGGTATGTGATCTTGTCCTTTTTCTTTCTCTGTGTTCCTCTTCTGGAATGCCAAACCTTTCTGCATCTTGAATGAGCTCTCTAGCCCATGCTGGTTTCCTCTTGTGAGATTCCTTCTCACGGGGTGGATCTACAGGTTGTTGTGGATCTTCCATTTCACGATCTTCTTCAGGAACTGCTTCATTCATGGTGGTGTCTTGAGTTCTGGATATTATGGGTTATTCATTATCTTCAACTGGTGATTTCCTTGATTTGATGTATGTTGAGCTTTCATCAAATGTTACATCCCTACTGATATCAATCTTCTTGAATCCTGGGAAGTAGATTCTGTAAGCCTTCGAGCTTTCACTGTAACCCACGAATATGCTCTTCTTTCCTTAAGGATCTAACTTTGTCCTCTTTTCTTTTGGGATGTGAGTGTACACTGGACAACCAAATATTCTGAGATGGCTAACTTCTGGTTTCTTACCAGTGAATGCTTCTTCTGGAGTTTTGTTGTCAAGTATCTTATGAGGTGTTCTGTTCTGCACATATACAGCTGTCCTTGCTGCTTCAGCCCATAAGTGCATAGGTAGATCTTGGTCATGGAGCATTGCCCTAGTTGCTTCCATGATTGTTCTATTCTTCCTTTCGACAACCCCATTCTGTTGTGGATTGTAAGGAGTGGTCAACTCCCTCTTAATCCCTCAATCACTGCATAGCTTCTTAAAGTCTCCTGAAGTGAATTCTCCGTCATTGTCGGATCTGAAGATGTTGATCTTCATGTCAGTTTGGTTTTCTATCAAGGCTTTGAATTCCTTGAACTTGTCAAACACTTCATCTTTGTTCTTCAAGAAGTAAACCCAAGTCTTCATAGAGAAATCATCAATGAAGGAAACATAGTATACATACCCACTCAGAGAACTGGATGACATCGGACTGCATACATCAGAGTGGATAATTTCCAAGATTCTTTTTGCCTTGCTTTCACTGCTTGGAAATGTCTTCTTTGTGTTCTTTCCCTTTACACAACCTTTGCAAATGCATTCATGATTTGTCTGGATTTCAAGAAGACCTTCTACAACTTTGCTTGCAATTGGTAATGCCCTATAATGCATGTGTGCAAGCCTTCTATGCCAAAGTTCACTTGGCTCTACTAAATCATGGACCATGGCTTGTTCTGGTTGGCCCTTCAATTTGTATAATCCTCCCTCTTGCTCTCCAATCACCACTGCATCATCAATAGTCTTACCCTTTGGCCACATTAGGACTTGGCCATCTACAAATGAAACCCTCATGCCTTTTGCATCTAGTGCAGAGATGGAGAGTAGATTCTTCTTGAGACCTGGAACATAAAGTACATCTTTCATCTTCATAGATTTTCCAAAGTCTAGTTTATAGGAGGATTCACCACTCCCGTTAATTGGATACTGGTAGTCATCCCCAAGTTTCACCTTGTGGGGTGACTCATGTTCTGATAGGTTCATAAAGGATTCCTTGAATCCTGTCATGTGTTTAGAAGCCCCACTGTCTATAAGCCAATCATTACTTCCATGAGTAATGGTTCCAGTGAGAGCAGAAATCAAAACATATTCTTCATCACTTGAAGAATCTTCACTATCTTCTCTAGCCCTCTTCCTGGGAGGTTCATCATCCTCTGCAGCATGAGCATGATGTCTTCTTTTGAAGTTCTTCTTCTTGTGAGAACCATCTTTCTTATTTCTGGGACAATCTTTGGAATAGTGTCCCTTCTCATCACATGTATAACAATGGACATAGGACATGTTCCTTCGAGGTTTGGGACTACCTCTCTGATGGTGATGTATTTCTTTCTTGCCATGATGGTGAGCCTTCTTGTCACCATGTCTTTTGGAGTGTGATGTGAGAGCTTGGTCTTCATTCTCCATCTTCTCTTCTCGAGCTACAATTCGAGCTTCTTCCTGTGAGCATTCTTCCCACAGTCTACTGAATGTGATAAGTTTCTTCCTAGCAAAAATTCCTTGGATGAAGGAATCCCATGACCTAGGAAGGCCATTAAGAGTGGTCTTTACCACTTCTCCATTTTCTATGTCTTCTCCCACGGCTTCAAGTTGTTCTTTTATCTGGGAGACCCTTGAGAAATAAGACTGCATAGTCTCCGCATTCTGGATCTTGACACTCTTCAATTGATTCCTCAAGGTCATCTTCCGATTTATGTTCTTCCCTTCAAATAGATTGGTAAGGGAATAGCCTCTTTGCCTTGACCAAGTTCTTCTTGTGAAGAGCCTTAGCCTCTTCTTCCTCTGGGACAGGGACTTCTTCACTTATATAAGTGTCCAACTCATTTTCTTCCAGGATTAACCCAATCCTATACTTCCATGCTCGGAAGTTATCAACCCCTTCAAGCTTATCCTCAAGCTTAGTGTGGTGAGACATTTTAAAGAGTACTTCAAATGGAAATAGAAAAGATTTAGGTCTTACCACTTGATTTGCTGAAAACTGGATCTGGTCCTAGATTAGGGTTTGTCAGAGAAACCCTAAAAATTCAAAATGTGAATTTCAAATTTCTGAAAAGATAGAAAGATGCGCCTTGATGAGCTGATCAGCCTAGTATATTCAGAATTTCAGAACTGCAAAGTTTCACCCTTCATAAATGATTTTCAATCTCCTGGATTCACTTGGGAGGACCCTGAATTAGGGTTTGAGTTTCCCGGAGTTTTACCCAACCAAAAATCTCGATCCAAAGCTCTAAACTTCGATTTTTCCAAGGAGCTTCCAGCTATGTCTTCAGATTTCAGAAATTCCTATTTTTGTGGAAACCCTAATTTTTAGGGCCAAAACTGAAAGTGCTCAGAATTGAATTCTGATTGGACAGAAAGATTCTCCTTGATGAGTAGAGTCAATCTACCTTACTGCTTTTCCAAAATCTGTGGAGAGAAACCCAATAAACAAGAAACCCTAGTTTCTGCCACTGCACAATGTCTTCTTCTCAAGGAAGCTCTGATACCATGTTAGATTTTGAGCATTAATTCAGCATACTCTAGGATCTTTACTGAGAGAATAACATGTACAGCATATCAATCATATCAAGCATGTATCAAGCATATCAAGCAATCACATAAGAAATGGATACACAGAGTTTCACTGGGGAAAACCATAAAGGTGAAAAACCCCACAACTTCCTCAGAGATAGAATGAGCAATGATACAACCAAAGTACAAGAGATAGTCTTCTCCTAGCGGCTGATCCTCCTCCTCACATGTGCGCCACTTTCCGAGTGATGGAAGAGTGAGTAATGAGATGATCAAATAGAGATCTCCCGATCTCTATTTATACTTGTCCCATCCTGCCCAATAAACCTATGGGGCCGACTTGTCTAACTCGGCCTAATAACCCCTGGTTACATTAATCTGGGCCGACCCCTTAATAGGTGTTCTAATAACCCATCAGCAAGTTACGACACTTGTAACACTTGTCAATACAAAATGATGACACTTCCATATAGAGGAATAATACATCTCTATAGGAGTACAATAAATACATAGATGAAATACATTCCGAAGTTACATATACATCAACACAAAGGGAGGTCTGATATACCAAATATTATCAGAAACTCGTTTTGTCTCCAACTCAACAGGAAATAGAAGAGGCAGAGGAGTGGGTCAAGAATGAGCAAAAGACTATGTGAGCGATGGACGTCCAACTTGAGATGGAGCCTTGGGTTCAAGAAAAGGGGTCTTCCAAGACTCGTGAAACTAAATATGTTAAGACTCTAGTGTTGTATTGGTACATGAAGGATTTTCTTGGCAAGGCATTGATGAACAAGAAGGAGGAAATAAATAAGATAAGATAAGATAAGATAATTTTATTAATGTCCAACGAGTGACCATAAAAGTAGGTCAATGGGATTGTTGATTACAATGACGTCATTACAAAGTGGGAGTGCTAACATGGCTCCTATAAAGCAAGATAACAGAAAGTAAAAGTATAAGACCATGGCTAAGATTGGAGAGTTCGAAACTCTTGGAGCAGACGACCGCTCTGGGGAGATGCTCGAAGGGGAAGGCTCTAGAAGCTAGAACTTGGGTATTAACGATGTTGTTGATGTGTCATGGTCCACGAGATCCACTACTCCCAACATCTGAGGCCAAATGAAAGAAGCTCAAAATGGAATGGTATCTATATGGCTGGTGTCTGTGTCGTCTATTGTGGTGATGTATGGAGGGCACACTCTGCTGAACTCTAGATGATCTTGTATGTCTACTGGTAAGAGATCTGGTCTAATCATACTGTTGTGTCTGTCGATATGTGGATAGGGACCCTCGGGTCCATACAGATCTAGAGTCGAAAATGATGCTGCTATCAATATGTCTCTTGGTTCCCCTGGTGGGGAGTACCTCAAAGGAGGTAATCATCCTAGTGGAATCAACTCTAGGAAGAGGCTGGAGAGTTTGAGTACGGAGCCTGAAGGCTTCCTGCATGTATAATGCTAGGCACCTTTGGTTGGGGTACCATAAGAAGCTGGAGGGGTCTTCAGTCCTCTGAATAGACAATGAAATCGTCCACAGATCTCATAGTAGATGGGGCAACAGAAAATGATGTGCTCCTTTGTCTCGGCCTCACTAAGATGACATAGCTAGCAAATCCTATCAAATCTATCTAGCTGGTGGTTCGTCGCTAACTAGAGTCAATGCGACTCTACACGGAAATGGCCTAAGGGGATACGAAGAGAGTGTACCCAAAGAAAGGAAGTGTACGAGGGCTAGATAATGAGTCCATGCCTCACCTCTATGAAGTGCTCAGCGTAGAATGCCATCTTTGGGCACAGTCCATTCGAAGGATTGGTCCAAGCAACTTGTAGGCTATATGAACAATCTGTAAATGTCATCTTTGATGCTCCTGTTTAGCTCTTGTCTAGTAGGTAAGAGATGACCAGGTGCATCCAAAGAGTATCTAAGCGGGGGGAGACGTTCAATAGAAATTCCCAATGACTCCAAGAGATCTAAAACCCTAGCAAACCAACACCAAACACGGCTAGAAGGGCTAGCTAAAGCAATCGACTTGGATGACCAATAGGCTAAGTAGGGTTACCAATCTTGTCCCTTCGTTGAGTCGACAAATATCTAAATCGATGTCAAAAAGAAACAAGGTTGAACACGGTCTTGAGTCGAAAGGACCGAAGCATTGAACTCTGCAAGGATGATGGGCTGAGGTACTGTCTATTTGCATCTGATAATGCGTCGAAGAAGAAGTGTATGCCCTCTCTCAACTGAAGTCCAATCAAACTCAATTAAACTAGCCCCCCAAACCTCTGAGCCATATAAGACAACGGGTTGAACAAGAGCCTCCACGAGGGACACCTTGGACTAAATGTCTTGAAAGTGATGGCGAAAGCATTATCTCTCAAGGATGACTAAAGATCCATAACCCGTGTTGACCCTAAGCTAAAGGGCATGCCTCAAACTGAAACGAGGCATAGAAAACTGTACTCCCAAATAAGTATATGTGTTGGTGATCTCAATCTCCTCCCCTCTAAAAAAGAAGTGGTGGTCTAGAAGTCCCTTCTTCGACACATTAAAGATCATGACCTTGGTTTTACCCAGGTTGACTATCAACTCTCAAAGATCACAAAAGGGTGCTAAAGCATCCAACTGTCTCTGAAAACCCTCGAGGGGGGAGGCTAAGAGGACCACGTCATCAATGAAGAGCAAGATAAATATCAAAACCTGGTAAAGGAGGCACCCATCCCCTTCCTAGATATGCTCATTAAAGAAGGACCCCAACTCATCAATGTAGATGCCAAATAGGGTGGGGCACAGTGGGCATTCCTGTTTTACCGCAATGGTACTCCTGATGAAGTCAGATACCCCATGAGCAATGAGAAGATGACCAAGGATGAACCCATAGAGAAGCATGATGACTCTCAAAAGTGTCTCGGAGATGCCAATGCTTTTGAGTCCCTGGAAATTGGAATAGGGATTCCCCGAGAACAGAGTCAAAAGTTTTCTGAAAGTCTACAAAGCAACAATAAACTTTCAAAGAGCGATGTCGTGCCTCCTCAATGAGAGCTTGGAGTGTCAGGATGTGATGATCTGTGGTCTAATGTGTAGGGTGAAATCCAACCTATCCCTTAGCTCTAAGGTGTCTCTACTCAAGCTGTAGAGAGAGCTTCAAATGGAGGACCATAACATAGAGTTTTGAGAACGTGTGGCCCACCATAATTGTCTGGTAGTTATTGGGATCTTCACTAGGGCCCAATTCGTGGATTGGGTGAATGATGTGGTGTGACCAAATCGATGGGAAACCTGTGCAGACAACATGGTTGAACAAGTCTTCCAAGTAACTTTCCAAAGCATGAAGACCCTACATGAAAAATTCTACTTGAAACCCTTCCTCATCAGTAGCTTTGCTAGAATCCATCTCCCAAATTGCCTCTCGGATGTCCTGGGCTCAGAATAAGTGGCAAGAATGAGGGGGAGATGTAACATTGGTAGAGGGTTTCCCAAGTATATTGTCTTGAATGGTGGCCTTGAGATTCTTGATAACTGCCCATTTCCTTGCCTATCTTGTTGCTATAACCATAGTTACAGGAATCGCGATCTGAATCACGATTATCTCGAGTTTGACTCGGCTCGGATGCCAAACAAGCCAATTCGGAGCGGCACAAGTCGGAATCGATCGCCCACGATTTAAGCTCGAAGATCGCCAAAAAATTGGCTCGACGGGTTTGACTCACGGGCCACATGTCAACTGCTCAAAACCCTATAATCCCACCCTTTTTCGCTACTTTTCCCATTGTTTTTGGGCATCTTTTTTCCCACTCTCGACGTTGTTTTTACCACCCATTGTTTTTGTTTCCAGGCGCGCCTTCTTCATCTGTTTTCGGGCACCCTCGACGTCAGAGCATTCTCCCACTTCTCAGCAGGAACACTCTCAAGTCTTGACCCCGGTCTGTAATATTCACAACATAAGCAAATGACGCAGGATGTCAGCTATAGCCTATGTAGTCTTCGGCGCGGGCTGTTAGTTGTGTAATCTTCGACGCGGGTTCTGCGTTTGTGTGACAGCTCCGTGCAATGGTTTTGTGATAGTGGTTTTGTGACAGGAGGCATCCATAGACCCGGACGCCATCAACCATTCAACATCACGTTGGAGTTGGACACTGGTCACGATTTGCAGGAGCCGGAGGACGTTGCCAACTGGTCGTGATTTACTGAGGTAACAAGTGCTCCCCAATCCTCCTCGCCTTCTACATTTCTAGTTCAAATATGATCAATGATTATGTTCTTTGAATTTTGCAATTTTTCTCACAATTTTTCCTACTATTTTTTATTTTTTATTTCATGTTATAACTTATTATTTATTTCATGTAGCTTGGGCTTATTGTGAGAAGATTCCAAGGTCAACTAAGCTGCTCTGTAAATTTTGTAGAGAGCATTGTAGTGGTCAAATTTATAGATTTAAATTCCACATTGCTAAGCTTATGGGGCATGACATTAGTCCTTGCAAAGTTGTACCTGAGGATGTTAGACACCAGGCCAGCTTGGCCATTGATTGCATGAATGAAACAAAAATGAAGAAAGCAAGGTTAAATATGGAGATGGGAAATGTTGCAGGTGGACAATCCTCTAATACCCCCCTGTCACCCCCTTTCGTTGAATCCTCAATGCCTCCGCCTAACCCAAGTTTTCATATTCCAAACATGGCTCAAGATCAAAGCCAAATGCCACCACCTCGTCCAATTCCTACAAATTTGGGCAGTGGAGGAGGAAATATACACACTTTTTTTGCTCCCCGTACACAACCAGGTGCCCAACCTAGCCTAGATGGCATTGGTTGGAAAAATAATGTCCATAAGCAAGCAAGGAAGGCCATTGCTGACTTTTGGTACTATTCTGACATCCCTTTCTATTGCGCCAAAAGCCCTTATTGGCAATCTATGATTGATGCAGTTGATGTTGTGGGTCTGGGGTTCAAAGCCCCTACATCTGAGAGCCTTAGGATAGAAATGTTATTAAAAAGAGTTGATGACCTCAACCTTGTACTTGCTGAGTTTTGTACATCATGGGCAGAAACAGGGTGCACTATCATGAGTGATGGATAGGTTGATAGGAGGAATAGAACTTTGATCAATTTCCTCATTTCTTGTCCAAAGGGGACAATGTTCATCAAATCAGTGGATGCCTCAAACAAAGTTAAGAGTGCTCGACTGATTTGTGAAATGATGGAAGAAATTGTTCAAGTGGGAGAGGAAAACATTGTGCAAATTATTACTAACAATGGAGCTAATTATATGGCTACCGGTAGATTGTTTGAGGCTAGGCACCCCACTATATTTTGGAGCTCTTGTGCTGCACACTGCATAGACCTGATGCTCAAGGACATTGGGAAACTTCAATGGATACAAGATGTTGTGGATAAGGCAAAATCCATAACCAATTGTATCTACAATCACACAAATGTCCTTTCCACCATGAGAACATACACTGAAGGCAAGGATCTTGTTTGTCCTGGAGTTACGAGATTTGCAACAAACTTCATCTCCTTGCAATCTGTAGTAGAGCAAAAGGTCAATCTAAAGAGAATGTTTTTGGGACCTGAGTGGATGGCTTCTAGACATGGAAGAAGCCTCGAGGGCATTGAAATTGTTGCTCTTGTCTTTAATGATGGTTTCTGGAGAGATGTAGAAGAGATCATTGTTGTGACAAAGCCACTTGTCAAAGTGCTCAAGTACTTAATTTTAAAAGCTTTTCAATGTTCATCAATTCAATATGAAGTCAAACTTTATTACATTTTCAAATTTCATTGTTGTTTAAACTTTAAAGTCTTAAATTGATATCAAAAATCAGATTTTGACAATTTTAATTGACTTTGATAATTGATCTTTCCGGATGGTTGATGGTGAGTGTTATCGGGCAAACTAGCAAGATTAGTTCCCAGTAATCAAATATAAGAACTGTGACCCAATGTCACCTCGATCACGATTCTAACTTCTTCGGAGTGTCGGAACCTCCAAGGGGAAGGACCCTTTTGATATCCTGTAGGACACTGATGCCACAAAAAGGACTATATTCTCTACGTGATTATTAGTTTGGTCAGTGCCTTTATGGAGTCAGTGAGTGAGAAGTGTTTCTAGATGTAATGTATCAATACAAGGATGCGAGTGATAAGCAACATCAATAGTGTTCTAGCATATGAAAAAAAGCATTCATCAAATAATACAACTATAGATCATCCATTAAAGTGCAAGAACATCTAACGAGTATGAAAGTCAGTTCACTCTCAAGATACCATTCATAAGCATTCATCGTGTGTAAATATATGCCATGAACGAATGTAATCAATTCCAATATCGAAACAACTCTATGGTAATGAATAGCACCTTACACATTAGATTTTAATGAATACTAAAATACAACATAGCAGCGTATAAGTCAAGACAGGAGTAATGATGTATGTATTTCAGGTGTACTTGCAATAGTGGAATATCTGAGGTTTATAGCAGCACTACATTATCCTTCATATGGTACCAATTTAGTGAAGATGAAGATCATACAGATATACATGTATTCAATGTTAACCCAATCAGCACTACATGTGTGTAAGGAAAACAATATATATCGTCAACAAGTTTTACCATTAGAGATCAAATGCACAATCAGTAAACCACATACTACTCTCACCAACAAAAAAGAAGACTGTATGTAAAAGTACTTTCCAGATCTTCTTTAAGCAATAACCAGAATTCTAGCAGTCACAGTATGTATGGTTAGCAACAGCAGTAGTGGTGTCTTGTTAACTATCAAGTTATGTCAAATATTAAAAGGGATGCTCATAATAAATAAATCAAATTCCAATTAGTTTATCACATGAGAAGACCAACATAGCAAACTGTAATAAATGATTTTCAACCTTCCTCCAAGCGCAAATTAGCATATTAATTGTACAGAAAATTGCAAACAATTGTCCCGAATTTTGTATTAGCTTTTTGGATTACTTTACTGTGTGTATGTGCAGGGATTAGGTCTGTCCAAGAAGTGGCAGTCTGCTAAAAATGCAGACCTAGGGCAGCAAGGACAAGGTCTGACAAGGGAGGTTTTGGGCCTTGGGAAAGCCCCTCAAATGGAAGAGCAAGGCCTTCTAGGCCAAGACCGAGGGTAAAGGGACCAGGGAGGGGAGGACCGAGGTCCTTAAGGAGGAGGTTGAGCCTCTCTTAGGGTTGACCGAGGGATGGAAGGTTGGAGGAAGAAAAAAGGGAGGTGAAGGGGAGCGAGGAGAAGGGTAGGAGGAGTGGAGGTCGAGCTTGAATGGAGGTTGAGCGAAGGTAGATAGAGAAAAAGGAATGGAGAAGGAGTGAGGGTTAGAGGAGAAGAAAAGGATAGAGCGAAGGTTGAAGGGAAATATAGATGGTATAGTGAGGTACGGAGAAGAGGAAGGATGATGCGAAGGGGGAAGAAAAGAGTTCGAGGTTAGGAGAAGAAAGGGAGGAGGAGTCCTTGAGGAGACCGTTAGGGCAAACAGGTTTCTGCAGTTAGGGTTAGGCACAGAAAATTAGGGCTTTTTTAGGTCTTTTAACACATAAATTCAAGTAAAATAAAAGATAAAAATAACCTAAAATGAGAGAAAAATTAAAGTCTAATCTAACATAATATATACAAAAGAAACAAAACTCAAAAAAATAGGGTTTAGAAGAAGAGCAACCTAGGGTTTTTAGAGAAAATTACCCTAATCCTAGGGCATCAAAGAGGATGGCCCTCCTCTTGAGATGGTACTTGCCTAGTTTGGCAAACTAGGGTTTTTTCCAACAACTATACAAGTTGGTTGAAGAAGCCCTAATTAAGACAAACCTTGGAGACCTAAAGCTCAAGCTTTACAATGCCGAGGTAACTAAAGGCTGAAAATGACTTAGCTAGGACAAAGTGCAGCATTAATGGCTACCATTCAACCTTAGACAAGCACACACCCAATATTTAACAAAGAAATATCAAGAGAAGAAACTTAGATACCTCCTTGTGCATGTGTTAATCAAACAACTCCTAGCACCACCTTAGCAAAGAGCAAGAGCAAAGATACTTCAAAAATTTGTCCCCAAACTAGCAAGTACACCATCCTCGGGAGGTGCGCATCACTCCATGATCCCAAGTAGGGTAAAAAGTGGGTAAAAATCAGAAATAAAACTTTTATCCCATAAGTTGTTATCTTAAAATGAAGTGAGAAAAAGTTTATTTATACCTTTTCACACTCACTTTACACAAATAAATAAAATCCAGACCGACATGCCTTTTTAAATGTCAATTTGAAATTATAAAATGTCAACTTGAAATTAAAACAACAATAATATAAAATAATCAAATCTGTGGGTAATTTGGGGCATTTTCCCCAGAATTTACCCACACATGGCTAAAATAGCTAAAAATGAGCATATCGGTTCGTTTTGAAGGCCAAACCGCGGAGGGGGAGGTCGTCATGCCCCATCTAACCCCATCAGTAGTGAAAATCCCTCAACGCCCCCCTAATCAAGCGTAGCAGTCTGGCCTCAAGGATGACGTCATCATCAAAAGGGGACCCCAGAGAGAGGGCACTGATGAACTGGAGGAACAGGAGGGTGTGTTAAGTGATCTGGAAGATAGACATGTGCCTTAGTGCTGAAACATCTGCTGCTGGAATGATGAATCAAGGTTGGGATCATGTGACCCAGTGATCCACCCCTGGAAGCCCCAGACACCAACCTCAGGGCTTCAAGCCCTTTCATGAGGCAGTCAGCAATGCCACTAAGCCATAGTACTTCCAAGGGAGAAACCAGAGGGTCAGGCCATAACCCCTACTCAGAAAAGGCTGGCTAAACACCCCTCCTGGTGAGAAAAATGACCCCCTCTCCCTAGGGCACCTCTACAGGTGCGTTGGTACTGGTACCACGTAATAGTGAGAAACTCGTCATGGGTTACATTTATGAGTCAATGGATCTTTCCAAGGAGGCCATAAAAGCCAAATATATGAATGATTAGACCAAGTACATGCCTCTTTGGGACATCATTAACGAGAGGTGGAATAGGAAATTGCACTCTCCTTTACATGTTGCTGGATACTTTTTCAATCCTGCATATTTTAATGATAAGACCAAATTTAGTGAGGATGGGGAGGTTGATCGAGGGCTTATGACTTGCATTGGGAGGATCAAGCCAGATCAAGAAGTCCAAAGCCGTATCATTTCCCAGCTACAAGACTATAGGATCCCTTCAAAATTGTTTGCTTATACCAGTGTTATAGGGGAAAGGACAAGAATGTTGCCAAGTATCTTATAATTTGTATTATGTTTTATACTTTATTATCTTAATTCTTCTAAGTTTTTTTCATCTTCAATTATCAATCTTGACTATGGAACCCTTGCCACATGTTAGGTCTTTGGTGGAAAAATTTTGGCAGTGATTCAGGAACCCTTGCCACATGTTAGGTCTTTGGTGGAAAATTTTTGGCAGTGATACACCAGATCTTAAGAAGTTTGCCACTAGGATCCTAAATCAAACTTGTAGCACTTCAGGTTGCGAGCGCAATTGGAGCATGTTTGAGAAAATCCATTCCAAGAGGCGCAGACGCTTGACACAAAAGCGCTTGAATGACCTTGTGTTTGTCCACTACAACCTCCGGCTTTGCAACAGGCAGTTACTCGGTGAGACACTTAAAGGCTTAATCATTTGTAATCTTAATCATTAGTTTAAATTTTTAAGTTTAATTCACATTTTGAATGTATCTTGATGTTGACAAGTTTGGATCATTCAGCTATTTCCTTAAACAAGGAAGACATGGAGCTAGGATTGGATCAGGATGGGGATCCTACTGCTACATCTACTTGGATTCATTCAGAGGAGGCAAAGATTTAAACCATTCAGCCGCATCATCAACCAAGAAAGAAGCAAAATCTTTAAACTTAACATCTAGATGAGTATTGTCAGTGAGCATAAAACAATGTTCCATTGCATCCCAATGTTGAGCAACAGTAATAGCCCAAGAACCAGAAAACACAGGGAATTCTCTAATATCTTTAAACTTCAATGCTTGGTTAGGATAATCAGCAATAGCAGAAAAATCAAAAGCAGCAAAATCCATATTTACTTGACTATTACGATCAACAAAAAGCTTATGTATATCAATTAGAGTATCAAAGGTTTGTTGATCACTTACCAACCTCTCCTGAATACGATCTTTCATTTTTAACAATATATGACTAAGATCGGGGAGAAGTGTACCTTTAAAGTTGGCCCTTGTTGAGTACCTTTTTGAATTTTGTCTAGGTGGAGTCGCCAGGAAAGACCTGCAAAGTCAAGCTAAGCAAATCTTGCCAATGTAAGGAACAAGGTGCGTACCTGAGTTCTGGTGGAGTCGCTAAATAAACCTGTCAAGTTAGTCCTTACAAATATATATATATTGAGCACAGGGACGTACCTTAGAGTTTACCAATGTGTCGTTCCTGCATGGATTAGTCACCCCAATTGATTTAGAGGTCCCCGGCAACGGCGCAAAAAATGTTATTGGCTGAACTAGCAGGGATAGTTTTCCGATGACAAAATATGGAGCAAGTGACCATTGTCACCTTGGCCACTTCTCCAACTTCTTCGGAGAGTCGAAACCTCCAAGGGGAGAGCCCTTATGTGGTCTACAAAAACACCTAAGATGTTCTACATCTAGGTAAACAATTCAGTGACCAGTGCCTTAATCAATATGTTTATGCGAATGAAGAAGACATACTACATAATTAGGTACTTTGTAGGTGTCAAATGTACCGAGAGAATGTAGCAATAAGAATAACCATTAGCAATGTATATGTTAGGTCACTCATCAAGCATCCACCATATAATATATATCATCCAATGGCAAGAAACTATAATTAAGAAAATATGAACTATGAATGATATAGAGCAGTATGACAGACAATACAATAAGATGATAACAAGCCAGCAGTTGTGTATGATAGCATAAGTTTAATGCAAAGAGATATAACCAAGTGATCACAATATAGAATCCAACGTTAAACAACTTTGAGTCAGTCAAATAACATTTGTTTCAGACTGTATAAGAAGATATTAGCAGCAGTATTACAATGTTATGACAGTGGTAGATCAATCAAAGTAATGATGGCACAATCAACAATATTATTTGCACTTTCAAACAATTTCACCATTCACTTTTATGCATTCAAAAAGTACGTCTAACAGGCTGTATGTAAAGTTGTTTTCCAGACCTGTTGAAGTAAATTTCAGACCTTTTTATACAGTGTGTCGGTCTTTAAATGGAAACCAATTTGTACCAATGATTAACCCTTGTTGTTTGTATGGGCAGGTGTAAGGAGTGTAAAGAGATGGTTTTCTTTTGTTTGACAGTCTGCAAATTATGCAGACCTATAGCAGTAGATGTAGGTATGTTCAAAGGTTGTTTCAACCTTGTAAGAGTCCCCAAATCAGGAGGCCGAGAGCTGCTGGGGCAAGGCCAAGGAAAGGGACAGCCAATGGGATGAGGCCGAACCTCCCAAAGGGAAGATTGAGCCCCTGCTTTGGTGGGCGAGGTCTTGAAGAGAGGGAGGAAAAAGGAAGGATGGAAGAGAAAGAAGGAAAGTGGAGGGAGAAGAGGAGAGAGGGAGGAAATGAACGAAGAGAGAGGGAGCGAAGGGTAGGAGAAGAGAAGGAAAAGGTAGAGGGTTGAGTTGGAGAATGACGAAGGAGGGAAGGAAGCGAAGGAGACGAAGGGAAAAAGAAAGGGGAGCAAGGAAGAAGGGAAGAGCGAAGGTCTTAGGAGAGATAAGGATGGAGGGCGAGCTCAAAGGGAGAGGGATCGAACCCTAGGGATAAGAAAGGAGGAGGCCCATAAGCCTAAGGAGCTGCAGCTAGGGTTTAGGTTAGGTTTTAGTATTTTCTTTTATGAAATTTATGTACATAAAACAGAAAATCAGACCTAATTACACAAAAAATACAAAATAATATGTACAAAATTACAAACTAGGGTTTTAGGTGTAAAAGATATGTTAACTTAGGGTTTTTATAGATATTACCACAAACCCTAGCGTTAGAGGAAGATGACCAGCCTTCCTCTTGGAGGTAAATTTTCCTTGTTACTAGGTTAGGGCTTCTTGAAATAGCCTCTAGGGTTGGTTCCAAGAGCTTAAACTAGGGAAAAGTTGGAGCTCCAAAGCTAAACTTTGTAGGAACCTCCTCTTAGGAGCGTTTCTACTATGCTAAGGGATAGAAAAGTAGATAAATGGCCCTATTCAAAGAGAATGCGCCCTAGGGCTACCATTCAATCCTCCAAGATGCAAAATCTACCTACCATTCACCAAGCAAACCTTCAAAATGAAAAGACTTACTTGAGCATGAGTTATTCCAACTATTCTAGCATCCACATAGCATTAGCAAGACAAAGAATCCATCCAACTTCATCCAAGAGACAAAAGAATCTTCCTTCAAGAGGTGTGCATCACTTCATAAAGCCCTTTCAAGGGTAAAAAGTAACATAGAGTTTTATCCCACAAATTGTGTGTAAAAATGAAGTGAGGAGATAGTATTTATATGATCTCACACTCTCTTTTTACAAAATAACCAAGCCTACATGCTTTAAAATGTCAATTTAAAATTAAAACATTTCAACTTAAAATTATAACATAAAATAATAAAAAATAATCAAATATGTGGATAACTTAGGGCATTTTCCCCAGAGTTTACACAAAAGTGACCAAAATGACTGAAAATGAGCAAAATACTCCAAACGGAAGGTTGGAGTAGGCAGGGGGGGATGTCATGCCCCATCTAACCCCAACAATAGTGAAAATCCCTCAACCCCCCTACCAAGCAGTACAGCCTGGTACAAGAGATGTCATCATCATGAGAAGAAGCCCAAGGAAAGAGGGCATTATGATGCATAGGGATCAAGAGGGTATCAGTGGTGACCTGGAAGAGAGACAAAAAACTCAATGCTGAGAAAAATGCCCCCAAAGTGATGAAACAGGTGAGGGGTCATGTGACCCAGTGACCCACCCCTAGGAGCCTCGGACACCAACCTTGGGGCTTCAAGCCCTTTAATGAGGTAGTCAGCAATGCCACTAAGCCATAATACTCCCAGGAGAAGGATCAAAGGGTTTGGCCATAACCCCCACTCAGAAAAAGATGGATAACACCCCTCCTGGTCAGAAAAGAAAAATAAAAAATAAAAAATGACCCTCTCTCCCTGGGGCACATCTGCAAGTGCGCTGGTACTGTTACCACGTAACAAGACCCACACACCTCATGCACCCTCTTTGGGTCTATTTTTAGCTCTTACATGTCATAAATGCCATAGAATCTGTCATATTGTCATAATAGTTGTAAGAGAATCTGTCATAAGTGTCATAAGGTGTGATAGGGTTGCCATAGAATCTGTCATTGACTAAAAATAGCCTTGTGACTTTTCACCTTCCCCATGGGAGTTACTTATCCCTCCAAATTCGAATTTGAGGATGGTGCCATGTGTAAAGGAGGAACATCCCCTCATGTGGACCCCACATATCCACTTATGCGCCCCCAAGTCCAACTAGGACCCAATGCCACTTCATTTTGGAGCAATTAATGATTTTTCGATTATTTATTGGCCTATTTTCCACCATCAATTTTGAATTTTGAATTTCCATGAGAAACTATAGGCCTCAGGGTTAAATATCAATATTTTACTTTTCTCACATAACCCTTAGGAATTGGATAGGCCAACTTAATTGTTTATCTAAAAATTATTTAATTGGGACCATTACAGTCCTCCCCACCCAAGATTGCTTGTCCTCAAGCAATTTCAAACATGGATGTTGAAGAACTTGCTTTCCTTCCAAAACTTTGCTTCCAACCTGTTCCAAAAATCAGTTGAACCTTCATACTTACACTGAGCTTTCCAACTTAACTCCTATCATCAATCCATGATTGAACTTTCTTGGAACACTTCATTGCAACATAGAGTTTGAATTTACAGAACAACCAATTTTGCTTAGCTGCAAGTTGAGTAGTGGCACTTGTGTTCTGCAATTGTGTGTTTCCAAAAGTAAAGAGATGTGGATTTTTTCATATTGATATCTCCTGTGACACCACCACTAAACACCAAAAGATTAATTAAATCCATCAAAACAAAATTTGCATAATTAATCTTTACCTCCTTCATATTTTGGAAACCTTTTCTGAACTTTCAACCCTTTTGCTCACTGTATAATTCTTTGAAGTTGCCACTGAGTTGCCAAAATTTAAGTTTTCAAGATTCCAAGAAAAATTCAAAGCGGAACCACCATGCTTGCTACTGCACTACTCTAATTACAATCACCTTCTCAAGTGGTGACTCAATCTCCCATACTGCTTGCTGCCCCCAAAATTGAAACCAATGAGACCAAAAATGATCATAGGGTCCCAAATGATCAAGATACATGCATGATGTGAAATGTCTACTATGAAATGCCATGAACACCAACCATGTGAAAACTGAACCCATCTCGCAAAAGGTCTCCCACATAGGAAACTGGAACACTGCTCTACAAAGATGAACTCAAACAACTGAAGGTTGGTTTTCTCTCTCAAACCAACAATCGAACTGCTGCTCCAAGTGAGTTGAAACAAAGCAATGGCAGGATCCCATTGCTTATATTGCAATCCAACAAATAGGAGTGTTCTCCAACCCATACCATCAGGAAAGAGAATGCCTAGATCCCACTGCCTTGTATGCATCCTTCCAAACATCATGATCAATGAGGAGTATATCATCATGATGGATGGAAAAATCAGAATACACTGGTGGAAGTTTATCACTTCTACTGCAAAACAAAAAATTTGTGCTACTCTCCCAAAAAAAAATGCAACTCTGGAATGTAAGGTCAAATCAAATTGAGTCTCTTCAACAAGGCATGAAAGTACACAACATTAGGACTCATGCTCAAATGACATAAGAAGGCATCATAAAAGAACCATGGATGCCCATGCAACTGCTTACAAAAGAAAAATGGTGTGTTCATGAGGTCTCTGCAAATGCAAACAAGGATTTCACCCTTGGAGGTGCTCAACTCTAACATGTGTCTACTCACCCAATCAATGGAAGAACAAACACTCCAACTGATCCAAAAGGAAAGCTTGAGCCTTCCCCAAGTGCACAACTCCAATGGCTCAACTTTTTGCCATTGGTTCCACTCAAATGGTTCAAGTGGATGAGGGAAGCATCAACGAATGCAAGTGAATGCCCGTGTTGCTGATGAAAGGGAGTTGATGCTTTCATCAATCCATCACAAACAAATGTGGGAGCCTCCTACTCCTCGTGTGGCACCAACAAAAAGAAACCATTCACCCAATTTTCATCCCCAATTGATGTGGCTGAAAAAGTAGGGGGTGAAGAACTGTGAACCAACCTTACCTCTTTGCAACTCTTACCCATCAAACTTTCGAATGCATCTTCTCCATCATTGGTTGGTCCAACTGTTGTGAGATCATGTGTCTCCTCCAAGGCTCTGCAACTCTCACCATGAGGCAACTCATAATCCCTCTGAACAAGAACAAGTGCTTGGCTTCCTTCTTGTTTAAATGTAGCCTCTTCAAGCACCTACATATCAACATGTACCTCACGTTCCACCATCAGATGAGGTTCCTCCTTTGTAACATAAATGCTTTCAGCCATTGAATGACTGTCTGATATGTAGGAGGGTGTAAAGGACCTTTGCAACCTCATTTGAAGTTGCTCAATCTGCACCATAGATTTTTGGAGTGCATTTTGGGTGGACTCCAACTCATTTGAGAGTTTGTCATTCTCTTCTACATCCTTCAAGGTTATTCAAAGATACAAACCAACAAGCTCAATTAAATAATCTCTATCATAAAGCAAATTCAAAAAATTCCCTTTGGTATCCAACATTGCCTTGTGAATTTTCTCCATGTCTTCGGGGGAAGATTTCTCCTCCACACCAACAAAATTTCGAAATCAATGCATGTGTGTCATGGAGAGTCTTAAGGGCCTCTTGAATCTTCTTTTCATCCATCTTCAAGGACCCTGCAAGAAAATGAGGTTCTTGCAAATGAACCTCATCTTCTTCTTCCTTCTTGCTTGGACCAACTTCATGAAGCTCAAGTGGTGATGGGGAAGTTGACCTTGGTTATTCTCCAACTGCTACAAGGTCTTCATCTCCATGGTCAATGGAACTTTGGCTTGCAACAACACCTTCAAAAGTGATCTCTATGTCACCAACATATAGGTGTGAGCACCCATCAATAGGTACTCCTTCACAGTTCAAGCATCCATCAGTAGATGCTCTTTGATCCATGTCCAAAGTAGAATGTGTCTCGGAATGATCTTCAGTAGTTTCATGGAATCTTCTTCATGCTCATGTGATGTTTCTTCATCATTTTCAAAGTCACTTGGGAGTGACTTTCGATCCTCTTCATGTAATGCTTCTTCTGCTTCACCGCCTACAGAACTAGGTGGCTCATGGGTCTCCTAAATGTTTGTGGATGGTTGATTGTTCCTTACTCAGTTCACGTCACTCTTAGGCCTATATCCAAACACCCAATCGACAAAGTCTTCAAAAGGAATGGCCTTCTGTATCTTTCCCATCAGAGCAAGATATGCCTGATATTGCTAAGGCAAAGTTTTACATGTTGCTCTCAATATTTCTAATTCATTCATAGGATTAGCCTTTGGTGGTCTGGCACATACATCTTCATCATACACAAGGTCATAAGAATATCCCACATCCCCTATGAAATCGCAAGTGCCACATGATGGCACCTCTTCCTCATACCATTCACATTCTTCTTCATATTGCTCACAACCATCTTCATACTGCTCATAGGAGTCATCATAATAGTAAGACATGGCTGCAACTTCTTCTTCAACGGATGATCTTAATGCACAGGTGCAAGGACCATGCTCTGATACCACTGTAATGTCCCTTTTTGGAAAAATTAGGCACACTATCACAAAATATTTCAATAGAGGCTTAAAACTTTAGACAGTGGAAGCACTCTTTCCCAAAACCCTCATTGACAATGAATTTCACATGGATTCCATGGTTATGAGACAACTGAGGCAGCTCTAGGAGAGTGATATGGAGTTTCTGATTGGATTGACAAGATGATATATGTGGCTACTTAAGATTGTGTGGCTGAGGACTTTTTACAAACACTTCACATACATCCTCCTTCGATACTTTGTCTAGTTTCGAACCTAGGAAAACTAGGAAACTAGTATTTCTTTGTCTTGTTCCAAACACCTCCAGAACTTTCCAAATTTCCTCTGGAAGGACCCTATGGGCTTTAACACATCCTAACAGACCTCAAACACTCAATGGTCGAATCAGAAAACTCCTTTTGACGTGTTATTCAAGTCTGCTCAAATTTGGCCAATTTCAAACTTTGGACTAGTGAACACAAACTACTCCAAATGCACCCAAATGCTTTCGTAATATGTATGGAGGGCCTTGAGGGGTCTTAGGACATCCTAATACAACCATTAGACACTGAGACACTTAGTGAAGACATCCATGGCTTGCATTTATCAAGAGGGAGTGGAAGGGGAAAATACTAGGGGAATCGATGTTAAAACCCCAACTAGTCTTGGAACTTTTTGGTTTCCCAAACACTATATGACCTTCCTTGATTTCTGAACAGAGACTTGGCATGGATTAAGGACCTCATTAACAACCAAAATGCAGGATTCATTAAGATCAATAACTGGTTATTGTGCCCTTCAAACACAAAGTGGTAAAACATAGAAATTGCTTGGAAAATTGTGAACAAAGTGCATGGAATTTGTTGCATAAACTCTAATCAGATGCCTAAGGGGCTTGCATAGACTAAATTGATCATAAACAGTGCATCATAGGCTACTCAAACAGCTGCAAAAACTTTGAGAAATACTAATATAAAACAGATGCAAAACTACTCCAAAAAGACTATATGAAAGTAAAGGGGAAACTAGCTCAAATTGATGGTTTGCTTGGAATGTTTACGTAAGAGACATGGAATTTCGAGCTATGGCTCAATGGTTCTGCTCAATACAGTGTTATACATCAGATATCATAACCATGGAGTCACAAAATCATCCTCCACAAATTTCATACAACTATGAGTGCGCCATCAAGACTAGAAGATGGGCTTTGAGAGAAGATTGTGAAAAGAGATAGTGGAGAAAGATATGAGAGATGAACTCAAACTGTAGAGGGACTCGAACCTGCAACAAAACACCTTCATTAAGCTCTGATAATAGGTCTGAATGGCCTCTCCACCAACCAACTTGGACAAGGATCTTTCACCTTCAAAATTGCTTCAATAGCAGGGAAGGTAAACACCCACCGTGCAAGGACAAGCTAAAGCTCTCCCAAATTGCAAAGATGCAAATGAAAAACGACCAAAAACTGACCCAATTTGACTTGCTCCTCTTTTAATAACCTCCTTGGCCTCCTTTCCCTCCAAGAAACTCAAATTTCCCTACTCTTGGTTCATTAACTCGAATTAGTGTTAATCTTGGTTGTTACATTAACCCAAGTGACACTTGTCTTGATTTTGCTTGATCTCCTTCATGAATTTCGATTTGGAATCCTTCATGAAGCTTCCTTGCGACCCACACCTCATGCGCCCTCTTTGGGTCTATTTTTAGCTCTTACATGTCATAAATGTCCTAGAATCTGTCATATTGTCATAATAGTTGTAAGAGAATCTGTCATGAGTGTCATAAGGTGTCATGGGGTTGTCATAGAATCTGTCATTGACTAAAAATAACCTTGTGACTTTTCACCTTCCCCATGGGAGTTACTTATCCCTCCAAATTCGAATTTGAGGATGGTGCCATGTGTAAAGGAGGAATATTCCCTCATGTGGACCCCACAAATCCACTTATGCGCCGCCAAGTCCAACTAGGACCCCATTCCACTTCATTTTGGAGCAATTAATGATTTTTCAATAATTTATTGCCCTATTTTCCACCATCAATTTAGAATTTTGAATTTCCATGAGAAACTATAGGCCTCGGGGTTAAATATCAATATTTTACTTTTCCCACATAACCCTTAGGAATTGGATAGGCCAACTTAATTGTTTATCTGAAAATTATTTAATTGGGGACATTACATCCAAACAATTGGCAACAATGGTGGCAATAAGTATTGACTAGTCCAGATGTTAATATTTTTAACAGTCTCATAAGATCGGGATATAATCAGCAACCAGAAATTCCTTTTCACGACAGCAGCATCAATATTTATTTCTTTGGCAGCGGCAAATCAGCAATAAGCAAAGAACCGACCCTATGAATTTGTTACAGACCCAACTATGAGCAGACAACGAAGGAAAAGGTGAGACATATCCATAACCCTTTTTTTACAAAAAACCCACTTTGTGCTGGGCATTTCCAGTAGCGCTGGATATGTTTCCATCAGTGGATTCCAGATGGATCTAAATGCAGAGGCATTTCCCTGGCCTGTCCATGGCAGATCCTACCATATCTATATTGGATAGGGGGATCCGCACTTCCGTCATACCATGCAGCTCAATCCGGTAGCATAGTATATGGCCTGTCTTTAACGAACATTCTGTATGGTCGTCTCCTATCCACCTACATGAAGGCAAAACCCTGAGCACAATCAATCGGTTCTTGACTCTTAGATCTTTCAGAAGAGGAATTAATATGGTCCAAGACTTATTTGTACCTTAGACTAGAGATTGGATCCGCCACAACTAATCTAAAGGAACAATTTAGACTTGCTAACCCAAATAGACTGGTCTTTAAGGAGTGAAGGAGCTCATCTCAGACCCCTTTGAATGAAGTTAGGGCTCCAATCTCCAACCACTTGGTCGAAGCAATTGGAACAGAGCCAAGGCTAGAGAGTATAAACCCACTAACAACTACAGGTCACTCCGTCCAAAGAAGCTAGAGAGATTGAATCCCAAGCAAATAACTTGGCTTTTCAGGTTGTGTAGCCCATAGTTGAACCAAAAAAGGTCTTATTTGCCTGGCCACTTATTTTGGGTGGGCTAGCCATCAATCATAAACTTTCCCATTTTGAAATCTCCTAGCCTATGTGTCCTTTCTCTGGGTGACCCCAGAGTCTCAAACACCTTTTCTTTATTTTGTTGTCTTGTGAAGTCACCCTGAAAGTAGGTATGTGATTTCTGTGGCCGACTTCCCCATGCCTCCATTACTCAGAAGGCTACTCTCCTAGAGGTCAAATTACCTTAGATCGTTGAGTTTCAAGCAGAGTTGGAACTTCACATAATGCTGGAACATAGGATTTATATAGTAGACAAACCTATCAAGTATTTGATAGAAAATTTCAATGGCATTTTGATACATTTCCATATATTTGGATCTTGCTAAACGTTACTCTAGGCAATATGGTACTTTGAAGCATTAAAAAGACAAGATAAAACAAAATAGTTATCAATATGAATTACTCTGCTTGTGTTCATTGCAACAACAATGCAAATGTCATTATAGTCCATAAAACACAGGCATTTGAAACTTTTTCTGACAAAGAGACACTATATAAACAAGAGCCACACCTCTATTGGATTTTAAGTGACTTCCTTGAACATTTCAAGTTTCTAAATGAAAATCTGTTTGAATGTACAACTGCAATTTCTATAACTTGTATTTCAAAATCACTGTAACTCGTGCTAGACATGACAGAGTAGTGAGAAGCTTCTATTACACATTAAGTGCTAAATCCAAAATGATATAATGTGCTTAAGTCAAATCTATTATCCGAGTTTTAGAAAATGTTGTCCATTCTGGTGTGAACCAGCTTAGAAAAATCAGACCTCTTGGAAATCCTTGGCATCTTTGGCAAGATCTGCATAAATAGCTTCTTCTTTGTAAGGTTTATCACCCATTTGATTTTCCTCTCCCTTGAATCTTCTGAATGGATTTTCAGTTTCACCACCCTGTTCAGACCTAAAACTCTGGAAGAAATCGTTAGCCATCTCTTCAGCAGCATGAATAAAGCTATCCAGACCTCCGAACAAGCTTTGTTGAAAGTTGTCAAAGTCCCCGCGAAGAACCGGTGGGATATAAGGTTCCAACTCTGCAAGTTCCCGCCTTCCATCTAGAGGGTTTGAAATTAAGGCGGAGTCTCTTGAAATATCATTTTCTGTGTATTCAGTTTTGGATTCAACCAATTCCGTGGGCCTGTAATCAACACAAACATCAAAAATTACTTCCCCGGAAATAGGTTCAACTCCATCAGAATGCAACATATTTTAAAGCCAGAATGCCAAGATAAGAGCTCCTAACCAATAGAAACATTGGAGGTAAATTCCTTAATAGTTAGCCATCAAGGACAAGACAAAAGCATTGCTATGTCTTAGATACCTATCACTGTCCCAAATATAAACTATGAAACTTATCCATTCTAGTGATCTCTCAAGTGGGCACCTACTCCAAATGTCAATCGTTACTCTATTAACATCGTGCATTATCCACAGAATGTCTGGTAACCATTCAGTACAATCTAATACCCTGTCTGGCATTCATGTAAATGACGTGGTATAGTTGTGAACATAAATAAATTTCTCAAACCCTAACCTGAAACTGACAGTTTTAAATTTGTTTATATTTGATTCATTCTTCAGTTTTCTTCACTGTTCCGCATAACTTTGCAAATCCATCAGAGCACATACAATATCAATAAAAACAAAAGAATGAACTTCTCACTACTTTAATCAAATTGATTTTTCCTTTTTTGGGTGGTATTTCCTCCTATCCTTGTGCAACAAGTTTGCCTTCCCTTATCAATTACCGCGGCCAGCTTCCAACATTCAAATCAGTATCCTTCAGCTGAGAATCCATGAATATGGGCATATATTCCACCAAATTCACCCAGGACTGGAACCTGACTCCCATCGTAAAATTTCCAAAAGTACAAGCACAAGCACAGCATGCAAGGGGCAAATGTGTTGCTGGGTAGACTTGAAAGTTGAAGTCTAGTGGGGGCAATAACAGCACCCCACTTTCACCAACCTAACAAACTCTCTTTGACTTTAATCAAATTGAATTTTATAATAACATCCCAATCAGGAATCTAGATTGCAGTCAATTCTAAGAATAAGATATATGTTGGGCAGGCATGCTACTACAGGTTTCCGAGTTTATTGCAGTCAATTCTAAGAATAAGAAATCTGTTGGGTATGCATGCTACTACAGGTTTCCGAGTTGACTTGGCAATCCTAAAATTTATTAATAATTTGAGTGCATAGGTACCAAGGTTCAACTTTCAAGTACTACATCCCACTTTCACCAACCTAACAAACTCTCTTTGACTTTAATCAAATTGAATTTTATAATAACATCCCAATCAGGAATCTAGATTGCAGTCAATTCTAAGAATAAGATATATGTTGGGCAGGCATGCTACTACAGGTTTCCGAGTTTATTGCAGTCAATTCTAAGAATAAGAAATCTGTTGGGCATGCATGCTACTACAGGTTTCCGAGTTGACTTGGCAATCCTAAAATTTATTAATAATTTGAGTGAATAGGTACCAAGGTTCAACTTTCAAGTACTACATAGGTACTGGATTTGTAGTACAATATATTAATTAAAAAGTAAAACCCTTACACTGCTTATAGAAGCCTGACCCTCTCACTGGCTTGAGATCCAAGTTGACCAAAAAAATAAACAACCCAGGAATGTCTCCACATGGCATTGAAACCTTTATGATGTTGAATGTAAAGCAATATAGCTCCACTGTAGCTGCATGTCTTCAAGAACATACAAGTCCTAGATAAAAACAAATTTCTTATTAATCAAACTAATATTTCCCACTAAACTAATTTGTGCATCCATATTTTTTAGGGATGCCAATCTAACAATAGTGACTGCTTCTACCAATTCCATTAACTATATTGTGGAGTTGGTAATTTTTTTTTTTACAAGAACGAGTGACGAGCTTTTATATTAAAAAAAGAAGCAGAGTTACAAAATATAGTCTGGAATACTGTTCCCAAAATTGGAGAGCTGTCATAGCAGGCTCATCCGATTCTCGTCTTTGCAGTTCATACACACACTTAATTCTACGACAGCTATGGATCCTTACAAACTTCCCTAACAGAAGACAGCAAAAGAAATACATATCGAGTAGATAGACAGCTAACTAGCTTCTTAGAGACATTACAAAAGGACTTTAACCAAGCAGTTCTGGAAAAACCATGGAATATCAGACAGAACACTGATGGTCAATTTTCTCCTTGCTGCCATTCACTGTTCCGACGTTCTCCTCATTATTGCCGTGGAAGACTGTAGGACTGTTTCTAGAATCAGACCTCATGCCATCGAGCTTTTCTTCAACCACTTTCAGACTATTGTGCAGAGAGTTAATCTGAGTGCTGATATCACCTGAACAAGGGCAGCCATTATCCATTTTTCCAACAAGCACATCAAAGTACTCCTTCATTTTGCTGCAGCCATTGTGGATTTCAGAAGTTGAGATCTGGACGAAGGTGGCGAGGTGTGAAAGAGCTTTTTTCTGATCGGAGTTTTCGCCCCTGAGCCATCAAACCTGACTTTACAGCTCCAGCGAGTGTGATAGGACCTCTGAAGACGGACAGTCCTGCCCATGTGGAGACTCCAAATTGATAAACCCACTATCCAAACCTTGCGAGGAGGCCCAATTCTTGCTGTTGCCAGGCTCACTGGAGTGCCCGCGAGCAGAGTGTTGCACTACCCCGCCCAGGTTCTGGCTGGTGCCCAATTCAAGAGGGGTCCAGCTCTTTCCATTTCCAGGCTCGTTGAAGAGTCCACGAGCAGTTGGCTGCACTACATCGCCATTGCTTTGTCCGGAGCCTAACTCAAGATGTACCCAATTTCTAACATTGCCAGGCTCATCAACCCTGGAGAGACCACAAAGGAAATTCTGTGCCGAACCACCACGAGCTTTCCCAACACCACCATTCCCCTGCCCCTGAACCACGTCGAAGGCTGACGGGTAACGCTTCACTCTAACCCCCCTTGCATTGTCCTGTAGATTCTTCCTGCAGCGGCAGCACTGCAGCGAAGAAAGGTTCAGACCCTTATCCTCCATAACTAACCAGTGAGGACCCAAATTACAAACCCAAATAACTACAAATGGCTCTTGTAGAACCCAAATCTCGGCAATTCGAATTTGCAGAATGTCGAGCATACCACCCTGTGGCGTGATATAAGGCAGGGTGGAGGGTGGTGTTAATAAATGCATGCATGCGAGATAGGTGGGATGAGACCGGTGAGGGCGCCAAGTGTTCCAGGAGTACGCGGGAGAAGACCGATGCGGGGAAGGGGATCCCAAGGCAATCTTGCCATTACTCCAAACGCAAATTTGAACGACTCTATAGTTTGAGGGGTGAAAAAAATGGTCCCAATCCATGAGAGGGGTCTTAAGAATCAAGGTGTTCATGGGAAAACGAGAGAGGGGACTAAGGGACCCAGTTAATGACAAAGTTGAGACCATTAATGGTTGCCAAACCACAATCCAGACCAGCACCAATGTTTGCCATGCTGTCTGCTTCCTTGTTGTTGTTTCTCAAGATGTGGAGAAAGGAAATGGAGTTAAATTCCTTAGCCACATAGGTGAAGAGGTGCTGAAGTTTGGAGACTAGTTTCCTGCAATTGATAGCCAAAGATCTGGCCTCCCTGATAACTAGCATGGAGTCTTTGAAGGCCACTAGGTCCCTGACATCATCATTCCTTGCTATTTCCATTCCTTTGATCAAAGTGAGCCATTATGCCTCATTGTTAGTCCTCCTGCCAATTCCCCAGGCATAGTCTTTCTTTTTGTTTCCATCGGAGTCAAGGAGGACTCCTCCCGCACCTGCCAACCCAGGATTGCCCTTCGAGGCACCATCAAAGAAGAGAGTATCACTGTTGAGGGTCTTGACCCATCGCTGGAGCTCCTTCTGATCCATTATGACATGCCAATTTTTTGGTTTTTGCTTCTTGAGATTATGATCCATGAGAGGACAAATTGGGGAGTTCAAAAGATCTGCCACCTAGCTTTTTTCCTCCACGTTTAAGGGCTCCTTGCCAATATTTTTCAGACCTCTCGTGGAGAGTGAGTCAATCCAAAGAGCTTTGGCGAAAGAGAACTTTACCTGGTGTGGCCTTACGTCTTCAAAGATTTATTTATTCCTGGCTGTCCAGAGTTTCCAGCAGATGAATTTGGGAAAGGCGACCCAGGCTCTTTTGAAATCAGGCTTTTTAAGCATCAAGTTGTGGTAGTAATTGTGCCAGTTACCAAAGAGGTCATTCTAGTTAGTTGGGAGGATTAAGTTTTGTTGTATTTCCCGGTAAGCACGATGCCAAACCTCTTTTGAGAAACTACACTCCAGGAACAGGTGATCTATCGTTTCCTCGGCCTTGTTGTAGAGGATGCATCTTGCCGGACCTTCTATCCCCCTTTTTCTAAGATTTTCAGCAGTTCTTTCTGTGCGCAAGGATCCAATAGAAGGCATTAACTTTTGGAAGCCCATCCCTGTCCCAGACTTTGTTCCACTTACTGTCCTTGATGCTGAGATTGTTAAGGGAATCCAGATAACAATACCCTGCCTTAACCGAGTATGTGCCCGATTTCCCCCAGCCACGCTTGTCTCTCAAATTTAGATGAACTGGGAGAGAGCCATGAAACAGAGAAAGGAGAGTATGATAGTCCTGAAGAAGATACGCTGGGAGATCTAGATCGAGCCATCCCGTCCCTTTCCCTTGATTGGACCAAGAAGATATGTCAAACAGAGTTTGAATATTGGCTTGCTGCATCCAAGTTTTTAGATCAAGGAACTCCTGAGTGAAGTTGACGGGGGTCCTGGTGCAAAAGTTGTCTTTCCAGATATGTATTTGTTTGCCATTGTCGGGGACCTAGTAAAGATTATTTTGAATGATGAAGGCTACTCGCTTGCAAAGTTTCCAAATAGAAGACCCTTTAATACTCTGATCAATACTTTCCACACAACGGCTTCTGCTTCCAGCCATATACTTTTTGTAGAAGATTTCTTTCCACTAGGCCTTTTGACTAGAGATGATCCTCCAAAGAAGTTTGGCGCCAAGGGCAAGGTTCATAAGTGAAGGATCTTTGATCCCCGCCCCCCCCACACATTTTAAGTCTGCACACATTGTCCCAGCTGATCAAGTGAAATTTTTTGGAGTGATTGGTTTTACCTCCCTGCCATAAGAATTTCCTTAGTTCTTTGATAATCTCCAACATCACAGTTTTTTGGGCGAGAGAGATGGAGCAGGCGTAGAGGGGAAAGGCTGAAAGAATGGATTTGATCAAGATCAGCTTGCCAGCAGGGTTGAGCCACCTGGAGCCCCAAGAATTGATTTATTTTTAATTTTTTCTATCAGTCCTTGCCAATCAGCAACTCTTTTATTCCCTTTAAAGATACAAATGCCTAGATAATTAAAGGAGTTCCAACCTAAGATTCTTCGAAACCCAAAATTCTAGCAATTTTTGCAAGAACCCCAGGGGAGCAGTTCCAGCCATAGATTTTGTATTTGTCTGAGTTGATTTTTCCGTCGGAAGCTTTGAGGAAGGTGGTAAGAACATGATTGAATCTGTCAGCAATGATGATGGAGGCCCCCCCAAGTAGAATGGTATCGTCTGCAAATTGAGAGTGATTAGCCAATTTGACACCTCGGGCAATTTTTATTCCCTTTAAATCACCTGACTCTTGCAGCATATGGAGTTTCCTACTCATGGAATCGGCAACTAAGAGGTAAAGAAAAGGAGACAAAGGACAGCCTTGTTGCAAGCCTCTGGAAGCACAGAAGAAGTTGGTGGGTCTACCATTGACCAAGGGGGCAATCCAGGGGTTGTTGATGCAAGCTTTAACCCACCGAACGAATCTTCTTGAGAAACCAAATTTAGACATGACTTCAAAGAGAAAGTGATGATTAACCCTATCAAATGCATTTTCCATGTCAAGTTTGGTGGCCATACATTGGTTCTTTTTTTCCATGCTGGAGTGTATTGCTTCTTGGACGATGAGGATATTGGCCAGGATTTGTCGACTAGCAATAAATCCCCCTTGAGCGTCAGTGATGAGTTTCCCCATAATTTTTTTCATTCTGGTGGCAAGGATCTTGGAGAGAATTTTATAAGAGGTGTTGCAAAGAGAGATCGGTCTGAAGCGATCTATGGTGCAGGGAAATTTATCTTTGGGAATTAAAGCAAGGAAGGAGGAGTTGGTGGCTCCTCCAATTTTGTCCTTTTTCCTGGTCCAATTGAGCATACACTTCAGATCCTCCTTGATAATTTCCCAAGTGGCTCTGTAGAAATTGATGGTGAACCCGTCGGGCCCAAGAGCCTTATCAGCTTGCAGAGACCAAATGGCGTTCAAAATTTCATGCTCCAAGATCGGTTTGGAGAGGTCTCTATTAGCGTTATCCGAGACTAGACTGGGGATGCCTGCCAAGAGATCAGCTTGAGCTGCTAGATCAAAGTCCCCACTATCCATGAAGAGATCGTTGAAATGATTGAAAGCATGATTTTTTAAGCATTCTTGCCCACTTATCCTTTCTCCGTTCTGGCCCTTCAATTCCCTTATAGTGTTCTGGCTGCAACAAGCTTTAGCCTGGTTATGGAAGTATTTCGTATTGTTGTCCCCTCCTTTAAGCCATAATTGTCTAGACTTGATTCTCCATTCTTCTTCTTCATGTTTGGCCGCAATGAGGATGTTAAGATCCAGATCTTTTTCCTGGCTTAAAAGGGAGGGCGTCACTTCCACCGTCTCCATCTTTTTATGGAGTTCGGCAAGCTCCGAATGCAAGTTAACTTTAACAAGACAGGGGCTTTTGTAGGAGGTCTTGGCCCAGCTCTTGAGCATGGACTTAACAGCTCGTAGCTTGGATTCCCAAATGAAGCTGGGAGATCCGACAAAATTTGAGTTCCAAGCAGATCTGTCAAGGTCAAGGAAGACGGGATCCTGGAGCCAGAGGGAGTTAAAGCGGAAAGGGATCGGCCCAAGGTTTTCAGGGGGAGAAAGGGATAAGGCGATGGGACGGTGATTGGAGGAGGCATAGGGAAGGGTATAGGAACAGGCTAAAAGATCAGAGCTAAAGAAGGAGGTCCTGCTCAGGACCTGCCATTTACCCCGATCTACGATTTCAAATTCTGAAGCAGTTTTGTTTCTTCCAGGCTTTTCTGTCTGCCCAATTCGATTTCTCTTTCTGCCTCAAGTTCTTTGTGATACCTGTGTGACTTTCTGCCTCTTGTGTTAGGTGGCTGAACCACATCCGTCTCCTCAAGGGATTCCAAAGAGATGTCCAGAGATGAGGAGAGCGAAACGAAATTGCTCTTTACCTTATCTGCCCACGAGCTACCAGGAGTGCTAGATCCACCGATACTTGTGCCAGTCTGCTCTTCTATGGGGGAAGAGGGGGGGATGAGAGCTTCTTCTTTGTCTTGTTCTACTGGGACTACTTCGAGTGCTGGAATTTCTCCCTCTTTTGTGGGTAAGTCCTGAAATCTATTGCTGGGAAGATCTTCCTGGGTTTCTTGAGAGGTTTCTTAGTTATTTTTTATTTGAGCCCCTTTAGGAGGTTGAGAAGCTGGGGTAGTTTTCCTTCCTTTTTTGACCTGTTGCCAGCCTTCTTCTTGAATTTTTTCTGGTACCTCTTGGGCTACCTTTGGACTGTTTTTGACAAAGTGATCGTATTCATGGCATTTTTTACACTTGAACGACAGTTGTTCGTAGTCAACCTTCTGCATATGCTCCCATCCGTCCATTAGAAGGTTTACTTCTTCCGGCAGACCTTTTTCCAAATCAACCTCTACACAGATTCTAGCACTGGAGAACAGGGGTCCTTTTGGCTCAGCTTTATCAATATACTTCCCAAGAGAGTTCCCAATGGCTTGCAGGGTTTCATCATTCCAACAATGTAAGGGCAGGTGAGGAAGGCAAACCCAAACAGGGACCGCAAATGGGACATCCTTCTCGGGATCAAAGGAGAGGCTCCATCTATTTAAATACAAGCCACGGGGGCCCATAAAGTACGGGCCGCTTCTAAAAATGAGATCTCTATCAGCTTTATTTTCGAAAAGAAAGGTGAAAAAACCCTTACTACAGAAGCAATGTTGCAGGCCCCCAATGATCAGAGGCATCCAGTTCTTGTTGATCCAGGTGTCCATGGATTTTGGTGACGGCCAGATTCCCGTAAATTGTCCGATCAAACCACGCTCGCTCAAAGCAAGGGCCTTTAATTTGGAAGCTGCCGATAGGATCTGAATACGAGGAGTCGCTGCTCGTTTGATGAAGCTGACTTCAGTGGGGTCCGACGAGGAAGAAAGGGGAGGGGTGGAGGCAACTAGAGCGCAGAAGGCAGCATCCAACATCTGCCTGCGTTCCTCCGGAGAAGGGGACAGGGGAGGATCCATAGCGGCCTACGCAGGAGAGGCCTGCGGGCATAGCCGAGACGCGAACCAGGACGGTTAGGTCTCAGGGCGGCTAGGTCACAGTGTTAGCGTGAATGCCCTCGTGATATAATGAGAGTTGGTAATTGAAAACTAATTATAATGAGTTAAATTGTAAACTTTTCAGGAAGCTAATGTTTCTGCTTTGCTTATTTTTGCACCGAAGAGGTGCATTCTACAGCCCTGTAGGAGGATGTGTAACTCCTTCCGTGCTCATCTTGGAACTGACACTTGTCCTTTTTAAAAAATAATAAAATATTATAAACAAATAACATGTCGGCTCAAATTAGATTTAAAACATTTACAAAGGCATATATATAAAACTACACAAAGTAGATAACTTAAAAAGTTTCCTCAATATTTGCACTCTAATAAACGGTTTGCACCTCGAGAGATTTGATCCTTCTCAGCGCTTGGTAGCTCCCCTTTTAAGATGGATCTATGCTAGTGGAACTACAACAAATTGGATTTTACTTCATCTTATGGTAATCCATAATCAAACTGTCGATAATTAGATTTGACAATAAACCATTTATAAATGAATAAACAAGTTTGCTTCTCAGCCATAAGTCACATAAAAAATGCCATCCAACAAAGATCTCAGGCAATGGTCCTTTGATCATCCTTTTCATAATAGATTCTCCACTTTTAGAACAAATGTAGATTCAGGATCTCCAACCCAAAGGTTTTATAAATTTACTAAAACTATACATTCTGAAGTCCACAGTTTTTTTTTTCTGCCTACGCATCTACCTGGGTCGATGCATAAGGTCAACATCTATCTACTATATGATGTCTCCCAAAATCAGGAAAAATCTTGTATTTATCAATTCTAACTACCAGCCAGTGAACTGTTTCATTCAATTGGTGTCATACTCATGCCACCTATACACAACTTTAAAACAGGGGCATCATGGATGGCTGCAACCTATTGATTACAGCCCAGCTACAAAGACTCTAAATCTTTCTGCCTTTACCAACAAATATTTCAAGTTGAGAAGCCTAGCTAGAAATTCTACAACAAACATTCCAAGCCTTTCAACCAAGGCACGAAGTAGCTTCAAGTTTCCATAAAATATCATATGGAACCATAATTATACAGGAATCTGGCAAATGAACAGACTTGCAGATTGACTCATCAAAATCATTGTTCATATCAAGACTCAGGACAACATTTAGCTTCTCAAGGAAGCCTCCCGAAAGAAGTTACCATCTTGTGTTTAAGAATTCTGATTAGCAGCTTATGGTAACTGTTTGTAGTCTCCCAAAATCAGTTACCATCTTGTGTTTAAGAATTCTGATTACCAGCTGACGGCCACTGTTTCATGTAATTGGAGTCATGACACCTATATATGCAACATTTTAAAACAGTCATCATGGAGGACTGCAACAGTGCAATCTGTAGATTACAGTGGCCCACCTACAAAAATGCAAAATCTTAGTTTGCTCTCACCAAGACATATTTCAAGTCAAGAAACCTATCAGATCAAGAAATTCTATAACAAATATTTCAAGCCTTTCAACTGAACATGGAAGTAGGTTCCAGTCTTGGAAATATCAAATGAAACCATAATTATACAGGAATCTGGCAATTGCACAGAATTGCAGAATGGCTCTTCGCTACAATTGTTCATATACAGACCAAGGATAACATCTATCTACTGTTGGAACTTTGAAGCCTCCCAAAAGCAGGTGCCGGCTTGTGTTTAAGAATTCCTAATACTGTTTCATTCAAGATTTAGTAGATTCCAGTCTTGAAAATATCAAATGGAACCATAATTATACAGGAATCTGGCAATTGCACAGAATTGGAGGATGGCTCTTTGCTACAATTGTTCATATACAGACTAAGAATAACATCTATCTGCTGTTGGAACTTTGAAGCCTTCCAAAAGCAGGTGCCTGCTTGAGTTTAAGAACTCCTATTACTGTTTCATTCCAGGTTGTGTCATGCCACCTGTACACACAACTTTTAAGCAAAAAAAGCATCATGGATGGCTACAATCTGTGGATTACAGCATCCCAGCTTCAGAGTCTCAAAATCATGGTCTGCTCTTACCTTGATACAAAGTTACATATATCGTGTCGGCGAATATGTCACCGAGGGTCCAGAATGTAACTTATCAGCAACATCGACGAAAATATCGGAAAATATCGGCAAATGTCGTAAAACCTCAAAAAAAATACAAAAATAACCATTTTTTCAAATTTTTTAACATCTAAAGCAACAACAACATCAAATAAACACATCACTACATAAATATGAAAAAACAACTAATATATAAGATGCATAAGATGTCAAATGGTGTATCATGATCACATCTCGACAATAAACTGAAAATACTGAAATATATTCCTGATAGAATGATAGAAAATCACCTCAACTGATCAAAATAAATGCATCTCATGAGATGAATCATCATGACTCATAAGGCATCTAGATACTAAATAGTACAATGATAAATAATACGAGCCATAAATAATACGAGCCATTGATCCCCTCTACCCCTTTTACGGGCAAGGGGTGCCAATCTTCCTCTGGAAGCAGTAGGTGGTCTTGTAGGTGCTCTGGATGAGCTTGGGGTGGAACTAGAAGCTCCAACTGCTCAAGCTATGGTGGAAGGTAATGGGGCTGAGGTGGAAGCCAATGTGAGCTGTCCCCTCCCATAACTACATATCATCAAAATCGTTGCCTATATCGGGATCCTATTCATCAATAGCACCCTATGCCCCCCTCCCTCCTCAAGACTCTCACCCTTGCGTCTACCTTGAATCTCGAAGTTGATCCTCCAAGTACATTAGTCAACAGACTCAACACCCTACAATTTTGATGAACCTTCCTAATCCAATCGTTAAAATAAGGTAGAAAAGGCTTCCCAAGCTTAATAAGTGGTTTTTCTTGAGTCAAGGGTACATTTTTATTAAGGTCATGATAGAGGAGTTCAACAATCATCACCACCAACATCAAAGTACATAGAGGGGTTGATGTGCTTGATTAAATAGCAGTCTCATACCCTCGTACATGATAGAATCTAGTGGAAACATTGCAATTCTGGATTCCTGAAAACTATTAAGTCTGTTGAATTCTGAATGGGATCTAAAATTCTACTTTTTGCATATGAAGCCCGATGAGGTTGGAACCACTCTCAAACATCCTGAAACAATTAAAGGTAATGTTAAAAGTTTAAGTAAAAGTGATATTCTCCATATCTTTCATTTTCTAAAAGTGATATCTCCATATCTTTCATTTTATATCCTTTTTAAGAATTTAATATTACCATTTATTACTTTAAGAATTTAATATATCCGGTTCTAATAACACTGCCAAAAATATAAACCGGGGCTTTATTACTCAACATCCATGCATTTTTTTAGCAGGGCGATATATTCCCAATATATCGCGACACATTCAATATATCGCATGTCGCGACATATTGAAAATGTTGTATATGTCACAATTTTTTAGGGGTGATATATCGCCAAGGGGAATGACTCGCAATATATCACGATAAGGGCGATATATCGCTGATATATGTAACTATTATGCCTTGATATGCATCAAGTCAAGGAACATGATAACAGATATTTCAAGCCTTTCAACCGAGGCTGCTAGTAGCTTCATGCCTCCAGAAATATCAAATAGAACAATAATTATAAAGGTATCTGATGATTGCACAGAATCACAAATTTATTTCTCTTCATGGCACATGTTTTTATATTTCCTGAGGCCAACATTCATCTACTACATGAAATCCCCTAAAGCAGAAACCATGTCATGCTTGATTATTCTAATAACCAACTGGTGGTAAGTTGGTAATTGTTTCATTCAATTTCAAGTCATTACCCTTATACTGGCATAGGTCCATCTTAATCCCAGATCTATTAAGCACCATGAAGGATTAAAAACCCAGCCACAAACCTCTCAGTGCTTAAAAGATCCAGGATTAAGATGGACTATGCTAGTTTATTTTTACTTCTATTTTTTTCGACAATATCTTTTTGAGATTACCATTGTTGATGTCAATTTTTCATTTTATTTTATTAGCATTACCCATGGTCACACATACACAGATATCTCATCCACCGTGGGCTGTAAGAGCAGCTCGTTTCTCTCATTGTAACAAGCAACTAAAATAATTGCATTATCAATGGCTGTAATCTGTGTGATTACAATGGACCAGCTACAGAGTCTCAAAATTTTAGTCTACTCTTAGCAAGATATACTTCAAGATGTAAATACCAAGTGGTTTCACAAGACTGAAGATTTTAAATATTGTAGGAGAGAATATAAAGACCATTTTCTAGATACTGGTTCTATATTAAATTAACGTAGAAAGAGGCTTTTAAAATATCTCAGCAACTATTTTAGACAGAATAAAACCTGTACGATTTAGTGAATCTTAGCTCTCTTGCCCTTAACAAAAAGATATTAGCATAAGACTCTACTAAATAAATAAGATCTGATAAAAAGCTTAACTCAATCTATCTATCTATGCAAAGTAACCTATGATTTTGAAATTTGAAACATCCCTATAGGTACCAGCTTAATGAGATAGGCCTGAGGACTTCTTCTCTACTCTGAGCTAACAAAAATCTAGCATTTCATTGAGGTGGCAAGCCCTCTAGGCTTTATCTTTTTCTGAAGCGGGTTATGTAACTAACACTTAGGATTTATCTCTGACACTGTGTTTAATAGACAAACTGCCATCAATAACTAATTAATTAAATTGTCATCCTACAAACAAACAAACTAGCTCTAAACCCTCATACTTCATTCCTGCAACAAAAAAATTTGAAACTCTAAATGAGACAGTTAAGTGCATTTCTCTTTCTTGTTTAATTTTCCCTATCTTGTAAAATAAATAATTGGCCAACGCACCATAGACATCCAATCAGTCACACACACAGAACCAATACCCAGCCATATGATAACACAACAAGTAATTCATCTATTTTCAATTACATAATAGGCCTATATATGTAGGCTAAGGAGAACAATAAAAAGTAAAACCAATTTACAACACTGTGGTCAGCACCATATAATAGGTGCCATACCAATGACCAAGTTTAGACAGATAACAAGAAATACAACATTATATCCATCCCCCCTCTCAACAAACCACCACTAATGGTCACCCCATTCACCACAATTCCAAGAGTTTTCTGAACTTCTCAAACTTGTCCTTACACAGTGGCTTGGTCTCCTTTTTGCCACCTGCTCTCTGATTTAGTGACAACACACCCCAATGTGGTTGGTATGTGCATGGAACACCGGGTTCTTCACAATTTTCAGCATACTCTGATAATCACAATGTCGTTTGGTAGCATGAATATGCCTGCAGTTCAGAGTCCCAGTGTTATCGGAACCGGCAAAACCAGCCGGTCCGACCGGTTTACAGAGGTAACCAGTCCGGTCAGGGACAAAAACCGGTTGAACCGGATTTTTGTCCGAACCGGGTACGGAACCGGCTGGAACCAGTCAAAACCAGCCGAACCGGCTGGAACTGATCAAAACCGGCCGGTCCGTACAGTGCTGTACGGCCGCGGACAGTGGACCCACGAAACTGAATTTTAAAAAAAAACACAAAAAAAAAGTATTTTATGCTTCTATGATCAGTTTATTGTTATTCATTAGTACTATGGTTTCTTTTTGGATTGTAGGGGCCATTTCGAGCCTCTTTGTTGATGTACTTTGGTTCAGAACCTCAGAGATGTATTGCACTAGGTGTTGTTTTGGTTATTTGCACCCATACTTGCTATATATATGAGAAACTTTGCATATTTGTGTATTAATGGTTTGGATTCATATGTATGCACATGAATATATATGTTTTTTACAAAATATGAATATTTTATGTATTTTTTAGTCGACCGGTTTTTTTCCGGTTCCGGTCCGGTTCACATTTTGGGCTTCGCCGGTTCGATGACCGGTCCGGTTCCGATAACATTGGTTCAGACTCTCAAAGACTCATCAAAACCAACCTGCCTCACATCTGACATTCATAGCTTCCCTGTACTCTCCCTCTATGATAGACAATGTTATTGCCTGCTACTTTTTTCTTGTCCAAGATACTACACCTAATCCCAGACTAAACACGTATCCTGGAGTAGAGATCATGTCATCTTATGAACCTGCCTAATGAACATATATATACACTTTCAGATAGAAATCACCAACTCTACTGTACTTTAACCTGTAATCAATTGTTCACTTTGTTAAAGTTAATGCAGCTGCGAGAGCCAGTCTCTAGAGAGGATGGTACCCTAGTCACTTAATTAGGGTTCCTGGTAAGTTAACCAGGCAAAGTAAGTCCCTAGCAGGTACCCCAGGGCCCCCAACAGTCTACTGGGGTTCTTGCACTGGGACCAAGCAGGTTGGAGCCATGGCAAAGTCCCTAGCATGTGGCTAGGGCCTTTATTTGTCTCTAGGGCATTCTGGTCTGGGACCAAACAATTTCTTGGTCACGAGGACGAAGCAGAACCTGCATGCAGAGACAAAGACATCCTGGTCTGGGACCAGGCAGATTCTTGGTCTAGGACCAAGTAGTTCCTGCAGGTACATACCTGATCAGTTAACCAAGTGGATCTTGGTTAGTTAACCAAGATGATGATGTGTGATGCCCTCCTCTCCCAGGTCTTCAAGATGGTTGAACTAGGTTGTCTTCTCAAGGGACTGGCCACCCCTTGATGGATTCACTAGCACTTGACCTCAGGAGCAGTCAAGAGGACCACAAAATCACATCATCCAGTGGGGACCTTCCTTATATGGTGATGATAAAACTTTTAGTTAGTGTATGGAACACTTATACATTTGAGAGAGAGATAAATGGGTTTTATTCCCACCTTGTTATTACACCCTTGGTCTTGTGGTTAGAAAGGTTGTCTTACCACCTTGTTGTTCTTGGTCATGTGGGTAAAAGGGTTGTCTCCCCACCTTGTGGTTACATCTTTGGTCCTGTGGTTTGAGGGGTGTTTACTCATCCTTAATTTATGGTGGTTAGCCTTGTGTTAGCCTTGTGTTAGCCTTGTGTTGTGTTGACCTTTACTTGTTGGTCCTATGTGCTAGCGCCCCCCTTGGCATGTCACCCTACCCCTTGTCTTGACCCTAGTACCCACTCCTAAAGACATATTAACATTAATTTATATTTTATTTTTGGTAACCCTCCTTATTTGTATGATGGCTTAACCTAATTTTTTAGGAACCCTAAGTCAATGAAGAATTACAAGGGAGACCCTTCTAGAAGCCATTAAAAAGGCTATAAATATAAGTCTAATTCTTCATTGTGAGTGATCTGATTTTTGTGACTGATCTAGGGTTTTTATAGCAGGTTTGTGTGGATGACGTCTAGGGTTTATAACCCCTCCTATGCTTGGGCACTCTCTTGTTTTGTGCTCCACTTCTCTTGGCTGTCCCGCTTGAAGACGGATTACTCCCTCACACGTGTGAGCCATGGACTGTCTTGACTATTGCTGCTTGTGTTTAAGGTTGTTTGGAAAGGCCGCTACCCATGTGGATGGTCTTAGGGAGCTACCTGCTGCCTGTGTGAACTCCGTTGACATTTTTGGACTGTTGAAAGAGGCCGCAGGCCTGTAAGTGACCACCTTCTCCTTCTCAAGGACTGTCTAGGGTTGCCGCCACCCAATTTGAGGATACCGCTGGTTTTTTGGGCGGTTCTGAGGGTACCAAGGTCTGAGTTAAGGATTCCAAAGCCTGTTTGTAGCTGCCATCTGTCTTAGGGTCTGTCCTAAGGATATTTGAGGGATGGCGCTACCATGTTGAGGGTTCTACTACCTGTTAGGGTCACTTTGAGAGTTGTTGCTACCTATGTGGGTGCCACTACCTAAGTTGCACTAAAGCGGATACGAATACGGGGAGGGGAACGGATACGGCAAATTTTCAAAAAATCCAGATACGATACGGCGGGGAAACTGTGTGTGTGTGTGTGTGTGTATATCGTCATCATCATATATATTATCATTGCCATCATAATCATCATAATATTATCATTGTACATGATAATCATCACCTGACACTACTATCGAATATCATTAATCATACATGTAACATGATACTATGAAAACTTTTAACTAATATCATCTGAATCCTCATGCTCAAAGTTAGAGTCATCATCTATGTCCTCAACAAAAGTAGATCGAAAATAGGGATCCCAAGCTTGGCTTGATTCCCCTGGGCTTGAAGGCACCTTCCCAGCACCAATCTTCACATCCTCTGGCTATGGAAGTGGGTCCAAGTCCATCCAAGACAGAGGAGTTCAACAATCAGCACCACCAACATCAAGGTACAAAGAGGGGTTGATGTGCTTGATTGAATGCCAATCCCATACCCTCATATATGATAGAATCTAGTGGCAACGTTGCAATCCTAAAATCCTAAAAACTGTTAAGTCTGTTGAATTCTGAATGGGAGTAAAAATTCTACTTTTTGCATATGAAGTTCGATGAGGTTGGAACCACTCTCAAACATCCTAAAACAATTAATGGTAATGTTAAAAATTTAAGTAAAAGGATAGAAAATGAAAGTGACATTCTCCTTATATTTCATTTTCTATCGTTTTACTTTAAGAATTTGATATTACCATTTCCCTGAAATGTATCACCTCTAGGCTAAAACGTATCCAAAACCCTTGAAACGTATTCGTACCAATTTGATACGTATCAGTGACGTTTCAAGGCTGTATCCCCTCTATTTAAGGATCCGAAACGAGGAACGACATTTCACCAAGGCTACTTGGGCTTTTCCGGTAACTTAGGCCACTACTTGTTTGAGGTTGTTGTCTACTGCTAAAGGAGTGCCACTATCTCTTATGACGGTTTTATGACTGTTGGTACCTATTCTGTGGATGTTGTTAAATTATAGCTTCGGAAGCTATTTTTCATTTTACAAATTACCATGTAAACTTGTGCCAAGTGTCAACATTGGAGGGCAACTTGAGCTGCTTAGTTGGAGGGCAGCTTGAGCTGCTTAGGGAGGCAAGCTGGGTGCAGCTTGAGCTGCTAAGGCGGTGGAAAGGGGCAGCCTTTGACTGCCCCAAAGGCCAACCTTTAGGGGCCAGCCCTTGGCTGCCACATGGGCCAGGCTTTAGGGTGGTGTTTGGGGGATGCTTAGGGAAGCCAACCATGCTATTTAAATAGGCCCTCATCCCCCCCCCATTTATTCATTCATTTTCATTGAGTTTTGAGAGCTAAGGAAAGAAAGATTTATGCCATAGTTTACTGTTGTCTTATACCTGAGTATACTGGTGATATACTATTGATTCATGAGCTGATATCCTCTGGGTTTGCTGCTGTCCTGTACCTGAGTTTACAGCTTTAGTGAAGATTGAAGAAGGCTGTCCTAAATTCTAAGTTTGCTAGTCATACAGTCAGGTATTTATTTCTTGGGAAAACTCATTGAAGAGCATAGTTCATGGTGATTTTGTAATCTGGATCTGATATGCTATTTATATAAGGAAGATTGTTTGTTGGAGTTTTTCTCCCTTCTAAGGGTTTCTCCAGGGTAAATATATGTGTTCATGTGAGGTCTATTTGTGTACTTTCTCTACTGCTGATTATCATTTCAAGTTTTATCTATCTACTGGTTTAAAGTTATCAGATTTGTTGAAATCAAAAGTAAATGAAATAACAGTAAAACTTCTATGCCATGTATCTGTGCTTGAATAAAAAAATTCACATGGTATCAGAGCTCAATTCTTTAGCTCGTGAGCCTACACAGGTCCAAGGATTCAAGTTTTATCAAGCTCAGTTCTATGTTTTCGGTTCAAACATGTCTTCTTCTATTTCAGTTTGGCATGAAGACAAGCTAGAGGGAGCTTCAAACTTTAATGTTTGGAAGCTCACGATTATAAATATTCTCCAAGAGTTGGAACTAGATCATTTTGTGACTACAGTGGTGGAAGAACCAGCTTCCAATGCTAGCAAGGAAGCCTTCAGAAGGAATCAAGCTAAGGCAAAGAGAGTTATTTTTTATTCAGTAAAAGACAGTATCATGCCGATACTAACTTCTCTTATGACAGGTAAAGACTGTTATGACACTCTCGTGAAATTGTATGAGAATACTACACCTAGTCAGAAGAGAAATCTGAAAAACAAGTTAAAGTTTTTAAAGATGGACAAAGGGGAGTCTGTGGCATCCTTCTATTCTAAAATTGCTCAAATTCGTGATCAATTACTTGCCACGGGGGTAATTGTTGATGATGATGATCTTGTTCAAGCCACAATCGATGGCCTTCCACCTTCGTGGGATACTTTCCTTGCCAGTGTGAATGGTAGGGAGACTCAGCCTACTTTTGAGAGTTTGTGGCATGACTGCCTTCAGGAGGAAGGTCGCGTGACTTCAAGAAATGGTGCTGCTAATGATGATAGTATTGCTTTGGTTGCAAAAACAAGGAGAGGAAAGAAACCTCCCTTTAAGAAGCATTTCCAGGAAAACAAATACAAAGGTAACTTCAAAGGTAAAAGTTTTGATATGTCCAAGATTAAATGCTATAGTTGTAACAAGATGGGATATTTTGCTAAAGACTGCAGATCCAAGAAGAAAGACCTCCATAAAAGGAAGCATCATGCATCTACTGCTGAAGAAAGAGGATCAGGTAAGAAGGCAAGTGGATCTCCTGAGAGACAAGAGAACATAAAAGAATACTACCTAGTGTTTGCTCTTTCTGGTCATCTAACTACTAATCAGAACACTTGGTTGGTTAATAGTGGAGCTTCAAAACATATGACTGGTTACAAAAATATTCTTTTAGATTACAGGAAGAAGACTTGTTCAGTGAAGGTACAGCTTGGTGACAACTTATGTTATGATATCAAAGGGGTCGGTTCCATCTCTCTTTAGTTAAAGTCCGAATCCATCATTCATATTGATGAGGCCTTATTTGTTCCTAGCATGAAGAAGAACCTGTTGTCAGTCTCTACACTTGAAGATAAAGGCTACAAGGTGGCCTTCATGGATGGTAAAGCAGTTCTCTGGCCGAAAGGTGGTCAGCTAAGTTCAACTGAAGTCATTGGAATTCGAGAAGGAGGTCTCTACAAGGTAACGAATCATTCTGCTCATGCTTTTGTTCATTCTATAGTCAATCCCAGTGAGTTGTGGCACAGAAGATTCGGTCACCTTCACTTCAAGGCTCTTCCTAGACTTCAATCCATGATAAGAGGTATTCCTCCTATTTCTTCTGTTAAAGTTGAAGTATGCAAAGGTTGTTTACTTGGAAAGAATGCAAAGAAGTCTTTTCCGCACAGTAGCAGTAAATCTAAAAAGATCTTAGAGCTTATTCATTCTGATATTTGTGGACCAATGTCTTCTCCTTCTTTGAATGGTTTTTTGTATTATGTCATATTCATTGATGACCTTTCTAGAAAATGTTGGATTTATTTTCTGAAGTTGAAAAGTGAGGGTTTTGCCAAATTTAAAGAATTCAAAGCTTTAGTAGAAAACCAGACGAGAAAACACATTCAAATCCTAAGATCTGATAATGGAGGGGAATATGAATCTCATGAGTTCGAAAGCTTTTGTAAGGAAGCTGGTATCAAACGTTAGTTGATTGTTCCTTACAATCCTCAACAAAATAGCGTTACTGAAAGAAAGAACATAACTATATGTGAAGCTGCAAAAGCTATGATGTTTGATCAAGATCTGCACAATTCTCTTTGGGTAGAAGCTACAGCTATAGCTGTTTACATTCAAAATAGATGCCCACATGCAATCCTAGTGGACAAAACTCCTGAAGAAGCTTTCTCTGGTAAGAAACCAGAAGTAGGACACTTGAGAGTGTTTGGGTGTCCAGTTTACATCCATGTGCCTAAAGAGAAGAGAACTAAGATGGAACCCTCAGGTAAAAAAGGGATCTTTGTTGGACACAGTGAATCTTCTAAGGCTTACAGAATCTAGATCCCAGGTCAGAAACAGATCGAGGTCAGCCGAGATGTAACTTTCCGTGAGGAAATTGTTTTTAAACGATCTAGAGAGCTTCAGATCGATGATGAGCCAGACTCTCCTCCAGTCGAGACTTCTGCTTTTGACTTCCAGAGGGAGGAAAGTCATGATGATCCAATGGATCAAGATTCAATGTTGGAACCTATTGAGGTGTTAGAAAGGTCTCTTGAAGAACATCCTATCAAGAGAAGACCTGCTTGGTTCAAAGAAACTCTGCAAGAAGCAGAGAAACATATAGCCCCTTCAGGAACCTTTAGAGAAAGCAAAAGGCCTCAAAGATTTACAGGTTATGTTGCTTTGGTAAGTAACATTAGTGATGTTGAACCTTCTTAGCTTAATGAAGCTAACAAGTTGCAGGTTTGGAAAGATGTCGTGTTGGAGGAATACAAGTCCATCATGAAGAACAATGTATGGGACATAGTTCCCAGGCCTAAAGATAAGTCAGTTGTCTCATCCAAATGGCTGTATAAGATAAAGCATGCAACGGATGGGAGTGTTGAAAAGTACAAAGCAAGATTCGTTTCCAGAGGATTCTCCTAGAAAGAAGGTATAGACTATGATAAGATTTTTGCACCAGTAGCCAGGTATACTACTATCCGTACAGTTATTTCTCTTGCTTTTGTACTTGGTTGGAAATTGCATCAAATGGATGTAAAGACTGCTTTCCTTAATGGTGAAGTAGAACAGGAAGTATATGTAGAACAACCTGATGGCTTTGTAGTGCATGACAGGGAAACTCATATGTGTAAGTTAAAGAAGGCCTTGTATGGTCTTAAACAGGCACCCAGAGTTTGGTATGACAAAATTGATGACTTTCTACATAGCTTGGGGTTCAATAAGAGCATTGTTGATTCAAACCTCTATTTTAAAGTTGTTGAAAATCAGCCTATTATTTTAGTCTTGTATGTGGATGACATTTTCATGACAGGAGAAGAAAAGCAGATTGTCGAGTGCAAGAGGGAGCTCATTTATGAGTTCAAAATGAAAGATCTGGGATTGATGCATTATTTCCTGGGTTTAGAAGTTTGGCAGAAACCAAATGATATTTTCCTATCTCAAGGAAAATATGCAGTAGACAAATTGAAGAGGTTTGGTATGATGAATTGCAGGAGTATGGTGTTGACGTTTTTTAGCAGCATCAAGAGCCATTCTCCAGGAGAATGGAGGCACCTGGTCACTTACCAGGGTTGATCAACATTCAGTCGGGGACTGAAACTCGGCCTGGGGCTGAGAACCATTCTACTGGAGAATGGGGGACCTGGTCAAGGACCAGGGGGTTGATCAACATACTTCAAGCCTGGGACTAAAGATTAGCCTAGGGTTGAGAGACATTCTTTAAGAATGGAGGCACTTGGTCAGTTACCAAGTTGTTGACTCCGGTCAACCTTCAGCCTGGGGCTAAAGAACCTGGTCTAGGACCAGGACGTTGATTCAATCAACGTGAAGACCTAGATTGGATCTAGGCAAGTGTTGTACTCCTCTCCTCGATCAATGGGCTATGGGACCCTCACAAGGGACTGGCCACCCGTTGATGAAATACCTAGCACATGATCTTGGTGCTAATGAGGAGAACAAGGTAACCAAAGAATATCTTCCTTATATATGAAGATGTACTTGAATGGATGACCAAGAGACCCATTGATGGTCCAAGCACCCCAATGGATGATCAAAAGACCTTTTTGTTGGTCCAAGTACCCCTATGGGTGACCATGTAACCTTTTGATGACTAAGTACCCTTATAAACCTTTTTGGGTAACCAAGTACCCCTATGGGTGAACTTGAAACCTTTTAGATGTTCAAGAGCCCACTTGTGAAGGGTCAAAAGACCAAGTCATAAGTTTATGGGTTAAAAGATAACAAAATTAAAATTAAAAAGAACTAAAATATTACCGTAACTAATTTTAATTTTAATTTTTATATTTCCTAAACTTATGGGTATGACCCTCATGATGTCCTATAAATAAAGTGGCTCTATCATTTGTAAAGATATATATTCACACAACACATCTCTAATCTTCAAGTAAAAATCGTGAGGCATAATTTTTCAGCATAAAGAGCAGCAGCAGCAGCAAATTTTTGGTGAAGCCTGATTTTTTTTATTTTTTCTAAGGCAGTCGAGTTCTGAAGAAGGTCTGCCCTAGCAGGCCAAACCTCCTTACAACCTATCTTTACCATCTGAGAGGGAGACAGAACCTGTCCTAGCAGGTTTAGGGTTGTTTGAGGTATGCCCTAGCAGACCGAGCCCAGTTAAGGCCTTCTACATTCAGCAGCAGACAAATCGTGCCCTAGTTAGGGCTTTCATTGTTCATGATCGGATTTTTAAGGAGGTCGAAGTCAACCCTACTCTTATTCAGTCAAGGGGTAATTAAATTCCAGCTGACCGAATTTTTTTCTCAGCAAGGACAGTCAACAGTCAACTCTGCAGTCAACAGTCAACTGCAGTCAATAGTTAACTACTGTCTGCAGTCATCAGTCAGGTTCAGTCAAACAAGGTTTGATATCTTGGTTGAAGTGCCCTAAAGGCAAGTAAAATCTGATGTTATCCATGTAAATTTTTCAGTCATCTCATATTAAAGGAAGATATTCTAGTTTTTATAACTTGAAAGGTTTTCCCCAAGGTAAACTTTGTGTTCTCATGGATACTTGTTCTTCTTTCTTTTGGTTCATGGTCTACTGCTATTGATCTAATGCTGTTAAATCTCAGAATTAATTTTTAAGTTTGCAATAATTTGTAAAAAGACTGTTACTTCTATCAGTTCTCATATCTATGTTAAAAAATTAACAAATGGCAACTCCTATGGTTGGTAATCTAAAGAAACTGCATGATTCAGATTCAGGATCTGATTTGGTGGATCCCACCATGTATAGGCAGCTTGTTGGATCTTTGATGTACCTAACTCATACTCGACCTGACATACAGTATGCAGTAAATGTTTTGAGCCAATTCATGGTTGAGCCACGAGAAAGGCATTGGGTGGCAGGTAAGCACATTCTGAGATATCTTCGAAGTACCATAGCTTATGGGATAAAGTACACATCAAGGTGTGATGCTGCATGGTTATGCAGATTCAGACTGGGCTGGGAGTCCAGTAGACAGAAAGAGTACCTCTGATTACTGCTTCAGTTTAGGATCAGCGATGATCTCTTGGTCCAGCCGAAAGCAGGGATCTATTGCTTAGAGTGTTAAGATTTAATATGCTAAGACAGAAAATATCAGCATTGCATTTCATTTCACAACAATAGCATATACAGGATCACTGAAAGAACAACAAGCACAGCATAAACACAAAAGACACAGATTTATCCTGCGAAACCTTCATGGGGTAGAAAACCCAGCAAAGCTTCCTCAATATAGATGATCAACAATACAGAGATGTATATCCCAAACATGAGCTCCTTCTCCTCCATAGCAGATCTCTCTCTCTCACCTATGCGCCATTCACAAGTGAGTGAATAATGAGTGAGTGTGTTAAATGAGGAACACACCTCCTCTATTTATACACTACTCCGACTTGTCTTTTACATTTACTAGATCGGCCCCAACTTAACCACTTAACATAATGTGACAGGGCCGACCCCACTAGGGTGGTCTAATAACCCTTTGACCCACATGACTCATACAGGGCCGACCCCCACTAGGGAAGTCTAATAACCCAAGTTGCCACATTATCCACGGAGGAATAAAACATCTCCGGATATACAATAAGGTCTTCACGGAGGAATGAAACATCTCTGGAATAATAAAGTACAAATATAATATTCTCAGAAGTTACAACATTTCAACATAGAGCACAACTGAGGCTGCATATATTGCTGCTAGCAGTGCCAGCAGAGAAGCAGTATAGCTCAAAAAACTTATTTTTGGGTTGTTTGGTGAAAAGCTTGAGACTACGATTATCCACTGCAATAATCAAAGCTATATAAAGCTCACAGAAAATCTAGTATTTCATGACGGATCAAAGCATATTGATTTTAAGTACCACTATATTAGAGATATGGTACAACGAAATGTAATCAAGCTAAAGTACATTGCAACAAATGAACAGGTGGCTAATATCCTAACCAAGCCACTACAGTTGACAAAGTTTGCACACTTTAGAGGCAAACTTGGAGTTGCAAAGAATGCCTCCCTCTCTAAGAGGGAATATTAAAATCAACATCAGAAGGCATTCTCCAAATCTGAGGTCAAAAGTGACCACCCTAAAGTTAGCCAGGGAGATCTGGAGATTAAATAGTTATGTGAGTCATGGCAAAAGTCAAGGCAAATATACAAGCCTTGTGAGCCAGGACAAAAGTCGGAACGAAAGTGTTCATGCCTTAGTAAGTCTTGTGAGGTCATGGAAAAAGTCAAGGCGAATGAACAAGCCTTGTGAGCCATACCAAAAGTCAAGATAGTGAGTCTTGTGAGACAATGGAAAAAGTCAAGGCGAAAGCACAAGCCTTGTGAGTCATGTCAAAAGTCAAGACAAAAAGCCTTGTGAGAATTTAGCAAAAGTGAAGGCATCCAGCAAAAGTTAGGATAAATATAAAATTCCTATGAGCTAAAAACAAACAATCTTCCTTATGTAAATAATGTATCAGTTGGTAAATTATATCTTCCTAGCTAAGAGGGAGTGTTAAATTATAGCTTCGAAAGTTATTTTTCATTTTACAAATCACCATGTAAACTTGTGTCAAGTGTCAACATTGGAGGGTAGCTTGAGCTGCTTAGGGCGGTGGTACATGGTACCAGTACCAGCGCACATTCAGATGTACCCCAGGAAGAGAGGGTCATTTTTTTTCTTGACTAGGAGGGGTGTTATCCAGCATTTTCTGAGTGGAGGTTATGGCCAGATCCTTTGGTCCCTCTCCTGGGAGTACTATGGCTTAGTGGCATTGTTGACTGCCTCATGAAAGGGCTTGAAGCCCTGAGGTTGGTGTCCGGGGCTTCCAGGGGTGGGTCACTGGATCACATGACCCCCACCTTGTTCTATCATTCTGGTGGCTCTTTCGTCAGTACTGAGGCTCATGCCTCTCCTTCAGGCCACCATCCACACCCTCCTGGTCCTCCAGTTCAGCAACGCCCTCTCTCCTTGGCTGTCTTTGATGATGACGGCATCATTCTTCCAGTCTTACATTGCTTGATTAGGGGGAGGGCGTTGAGGGATTTTCACTATTGTTGGGGTTAGATGGGGCATGACGTACCCCCTGCCTACTCCAACCTTTAGTTTGGAGTATTTTGCTCATTTTCAGTCATTTTAGTCACTTTTGGGTGAACTATGGGGAAAATGCCCCAAATTACCCACAGATTTGATTATTTTATATTATTTTATGTTATAATTTTAAGTTGACATGTTTTAATTTTAAATTGACATTTTAAAGCATGTAGGCTTGGTTATTTTGTAAAAAGTGAGTGTGAGATCATATAAATACAATCTCCTCACCTCATTTTTACAAACAACTTATGGGATAAAATTCATTATGCTACTCTTTTACCCTAGAAGGGCCTTATGAAGTGATGTGCACCTCTTGGAGGGATGATTCTTCTTGCTCTTGGATGAAGTTGGATGCTTTCTTTGTCTTGCTAATGCTTTGAGGATGCTAGGATGGTTGGAATAACTCATGCTTAAATAAGTCTTTTACATTTTTAAGGTTTGCTTGATGAATGGTAGGTCAGTTTTGCATCTTGAATGATTGAATGGTATCCCTAGGGATACATTCTCTTTGAATAAGACTTTTGTCGACTATTCTATCATCATTGCATTCTAAAAACGCTCCCGAGAGGAGGTTTTTACAAATTTTGGCCTTGGAGATCCAACTTTGCCCTAGTTTAGACTCTTGAAACCAACCCTAGAGGTTGTTTCAAGAAGCCCTAACCTATTATCAAGGAGAATTATCTCCAAGAAGAAGACTTGTGACCTTCTTCTAAGGCTAGGGTTTGGGGTGACATCCATTAAAACCCTAAGTTTGTCCATTTTCTCTACATCAAACCCTAGTTTGAATTTTTGTAAATATTATTGCTAGGTTAAACTTGCATTTTCATGTGTAATTTTGCATTTCCATGGTAGAATTACGGTTAGAATTAGGTCTGCAATTTTATAACAAAAACCCTAAAAATAAAAATAAAAAAATTTCTTCATTTTTTGGCCTCCCTAAAATTCCGGCCCTAAAATCTCGCCCCTAAATTATCGCGGCCCTAAATTCTCGTGACCCCAAAATTTCGGCCTTAAATTCTCGCGGCCCTAAAATCTCACCCCTAAATTCCCGTGACCCCAAAATTCCGGCCCTAAATTCTCTCGGCCCTAAATTATCACGGCCCTAAATTCTCACGACCCCAAAAGTTCGGCCCTAAATTTTCGCGGCCCTAAAATCTCGGCCCTAAATTCTCGCGGCCCTAAATTCTCGCAACCCCAAAATTTTGGCCCCAAATTCTTGCAGCCCTAAAATTTCGGGCATGAAATCCTCGGCCTATCTTTTTTAAGTTTTTAACCCTAAACAGACCTGCAAAACTGCCAAAACTACTATACAAGCACCATCCTAACTCTCTATATTACTCTGTGTTTGACTCCATTAGAGGCACCGATCTATGGTTTAAGGTGTTTGGAAGGAATTTGGCATCTACTTTGCAGGTACATTAAAGGGCTCTCCCCTTGGGACAACATTGGATCCTAAAAAAGTTAGGAGATTGGACAAAGGTGACAGCAGTCCAAGTTTCTTATGTGATTGTCTTTCACTTGCAAGCCTAGCCTGCTCGTTTGAACGGTAACAGGCAGCAAGCTGGGGGGTAGCTTGAGCTGCTAAGGCGGTGGAAAGGGGCAGCCTTTGACTGCCCCAAAGGCCAACCTTTAGGAGCCAGCCCTTGGATGCCACATGGGCAAGCCTTTAGGGTGGCCTTTGGGGGCTGCTTAGGGCAGCCACCCATGTTATTTAAACAGGCCCTCACCCCCCCCATTTATTCATTCATTTTCATTGAGTTTTGAGAGCCAAGGAAAGAAAGATTTCTGCCATAGTTTACTATTGTCCTATACCTGAGTATATTGTTGATTCATCAGCTGATATCTTTTGGGTTTGTTGTTGTTTTGTACCTAAGTTTACAGCTTTAGTGAAGATTGAAGAAGGTTGTCCTAAATTCTAAGTTTTCTAGTTATAGAGTCAGGTATTTATTTTCTTGGCAAAACTCATTGAAGAGCATAGTTCATGGTGATTTTGTAATCTGGACCTGATATGTTATTTATATAAGGAAGATTGTTTGTTGGAGTTTTTCTCCCTTCTAAGGGTTTCTCTAGGGTAAATATTTGTGTTCATGTGAGGTCTATTTGTGTACTTTCTCTACTGCTGATTATCATTTCAAGTTTTGTCTATCTACTGGTTTAAAGTTATCAGATTTGTTGAAATCATAAGTAAATGAAATAAGAGTAAAACTTAGACTATGACATGTATCTGTGCTTGAATAAAAAAATTCGCAGATGCCGCTTGAAGTGTTGAGGTTGTCTCTGTTTGCTTTGAGGTTGCTGCCCTCTGTTAAGGCTTTCCTTGAATTTGTTTAGGCCTGTGTAAAGTTGTTTGGAACAGCAGTCTACTACTGTGTGGGTTTTGGAGCAGCCATCCTCCTCTATGAGGTTTTGTGGTCACCATTATTTGTTGGGCACTTGTTGACTGTTTTACTGTAGCTGTCTAACCCTACCCTACAGCACTTTATCTCTCTCTCAGGTATGTACAAACCCTCGGGTAAGGGTCAGTTTTGTTCCAGTTGTTGACTTGCCTCTGAAAGGCAAAGTCTATTCCGAAAGCTAAATTTCTGAGTATAAGGAAGGTCCTAACACACCAAGTAAGTTATCAGACTTGTTCTTGTATTGTTAGTTAGATCTCTTACTGCTACTGTAGTTTCATCTGATTAGTCTTCTTACTGCTGCTGATCTGCTGGTTATATATCTGCAATTGTTAAATGTGTGCTTCAACTTTAACACAGTGATCTTTGGGAGTGTTAAAGTTGAAAGAGATGAAAATTATATTTTAATTTATCAGATCTAAACTTGTCTGATGTACCATTTTGTTTTCAGTACTAGTTTTGAAATTTATTTTTGCATTAAAGTACAAATTTTTAATTTTTCTGCTTAAAACCCTAATTTTAACACACTTCACATGTCTAATAGATCCTCTTTGCATAATTCCAATGTGTGGTCTTCGGTGAAAACATAAACCTTGCCACCATGGCAACTGAAAAGTTCAAGTCTGATTTTATGTTGGTAAGTAGATCAAACTCCTAAAACTTTTTATTTCACCAACGCCCTTCTTCTTTGGCACTTTTTTGGTCCTTTCAGTAGATTCAAGGAGATTTTTGGCACATTTGTGCCCTCTTCTAGGGCAGTGCACTCCTTTTTTGCTCTCTTTTAGCACTGTAATTTTTTAGGGCAGCACTCGTTCTAGCACTCCTTTTTTGCTCTCTTTTAGCACTGTAATTTTTTAGGGCAGCACTCGTTCTAGCACTCCTTTTTTGCTCTCTTTTAGCACTGTAATTTTTTAGGGCAGCACTCGTTCTATTCATCTAGAGGATTGGCTAGCCGATGGGATTATGTAGAGTATCCAGTTGATCTGCAAGACTGTTGTCTAGGGGCATTTGCTCTAAGGGATGCAAAACTAAGGTTTCTGAATCATTGTCATTATAGGGTTTCACACCCTTTCTTGGCCCCTTTAGTAGGTTTTCTTGAGGCCATCAATTGATTGTGTTCCTTGGTGCGTCTTCAGCTAACCAGCATACTTCAATGGCTCCTTCTCCAAGATTCCAAAAAAGCTGTGGTATTGGAACCTTGAACTATGGTGCGAAACTCATCACTCCCTACTGTTACCCCCTACCGTTAATACTAAGACCAAGCCCATTGGAGAATCTTTCTGAAGAAACTTAAACAGCAAACCAGGCATCTATAACCATGCGGATTTCTAATTTCCATTATTTCATTCCTTCTTAAGGGAATTCCAACACCCACCCGGTGCATTTGTCAGATTTGGAGATTTTAATATGTAATGTGAAACAAGCAAAACAAACAACTACAAATCAAAAAGAGATGAAGAAGGGTCACCTGCCAACACAGTCCCTCAAGAGCTGCTCCGTCTTCTCGCATTTCTGAATGAATTTGCCAGACTCCACCTCCTCTGTTCTGCATTTATAATTGATAACCCTTCTCGCAGAGCACCGATCCCCGGACCCATAATTCTTCTTCGTCTCATCCATCAAATCCCCACTTTCTGAATCCCCATGGCCGAATCTGAAAAACCTTCCGAACCTTTCAGTCAAATTAGTATCAGCTGAATCTCCCAACATCGTCAGAATGATATCCAATGGCCTGTTTTCCTGCAAATATGCAAATACAGAGAAACTTCAAAGGAGACAATGATCGTATTTATAGTTTTGAGTTGATTTTGTTTGGACGACAAGTAATGAAAAGGTACAATGTAATATATTAGTGGTTAGCTTTTATATATGTTTAGTTTTTCTTTCTTAAATCATTCATTAATATTTTGTCAATATTTGTACAAATCTATAATGAAACATAGAGTATCGGTTTTGAGTAGTCTGAAGAAGGGGGAATTGGATCACTTTTTTTTTACGCTTTTCTACTTATTTTGGCTACAAATCCAGTTTGAATAATTAATAAAAAAATATATGTGCGAGTTTTTTTAAAGATAGCAGTTTGAAAGAATTAATAAAATATAGATAATCGAATTAATAATCAATAATAATAGTAAAATAATATAATGTTAAATGTATTAAAAATAGTTAACCATCATAATAATAAGATTGGGTTAATTTAATTTATTTATTCTTAGTCAAAAATGAATATAATAGAAAAAAATTGTTGTGGCAAAAGTATTAGAGTGGTGATCGTGTCATTCTCACACAAATAAAATAATTAATTTTAATAAAATATGCAATAAAATAATTAATTTTAATAATAATAATATGTCTTAAAAATTAGAAAAATTTGAAATGATGAAAAAAGAGTTGATTAGATAGGAGAATTTTAGAATTTCCTAAATAAAACAATTAACTTTAATAATAATATGACCTAAAGAAATGTGAAATGGTAAAAAAGCTAGTTGCTTAGATTGGAAATGTGAAATGGTAAAAAAGTTAAAAAAGTTAGTTGCTTAGATTGGAGATTTTTAGAATTCCCTTAGTATTATTATTAGTCCCCATCATAGGCAGAGACTATATGTTCCATCATTTTCAATTAATTAGTATCAATATTTCATTTCTTACAATGTCAAGTGAAAGTTAAGTTCAAATTCGTATTTATAAATACTTTTTTGAAAATTCATATTTGCTATTGATTGGATAAGAACCTCTGAATTGACTATTTTTATCATTGCCAAGTTTTTAAAAAATTAAGAAAAAAAACATAAAAATAAAACCTTATGCTTAACCTTACTTAATTTGTTATTTCTTGTAGTACAAGCAATCCTCTGACGTATGTATACTTGTGGTTCCTTGAAGGTTAGTGACATGCCCTCATAATTGAAACAACTTACTAAAATTTCTGCGGCCAAAATTTTGCCTTTCACATTGAAGAAAAGCACAGCTGTCAAGTTCCACCTGCAATCAAACTTCGTGGCATATGAGGGCAGCGAGTAAAACACAGCTGTCGAGTTCCACCTGCAATCAAACTTCATAGCATATGAGGGTGGCGACTAGTTTTTTGTTATTCACTCTTGCAGAGTTGATTTTTAGGAGTAATCTTCTTGCTCCTCAAGTATATTTCTATGGAGGTAAGGTAACTTTAGAATTTAAAATTATTATGGATGCATTCTGTCACCTTGCTACTAATATAATTTGTACATGAATTTGAAGGAAACAATCCATATGTACCAGAAACTGATGGATAACAGCAATCTGCATACGTAATTGACGTTGGATATCATTTACCAATAAGAATCAGATTTTGGCTTTGGCTGTTAATTACAGATAATTTATGCAGAAGTGGCAGCTATGAAAGCTTTCGTACTTTCAATTTAATAGAGTTATGTTATTTTAATGCCGGATGGTTTTAAATATATTAATAACATTTTAATACCTGATGTATATTCTAATGGTATTACAGTTTTATAATTTCCTTGCAGGTTTTTCAACATGAGGTTTCTCCTTTTGTTTTTTCCATCAATGGATGTCAGTTATCCTCCCCGGACCTTTTACAGCCCTGGATGGCAATTGATTCCAGCATTCAACACAGATAATATTATTTATGGTCATCAGTTTCAACATCCAGGCTCTCTTTATCAACAAGTCCCTTATCCAGAGAGCCAATATTGGTCATTTCCTCCAAATGTTCCTCCAACAGAAGCTATTATGCCAGGGTTAGAAGAATTTGGAATACATGGATCCTATTTCAATAGCATTCAGATTGGAAACAACAATTTCGTTGGTAGCGGACCTGGATTTAATTCTTATTTAATGCCTCCAAATGGGTCTTACATCATAGGCTTTATGCCTACCGCTTTAAACAATCATGTTCCTGTAGATGCTGCCATTCATTATGATAATATGAGGCCAGCTATGGCACAATGGATGGATGCAAGAAATGTAGGGGACCCTCAAAGCAATGGTGTTTCATCTAGGATCCATTCAACAATTGGGCAAAATTTCCCAGCTATTGCATTGCCACCTCCACAGGTATTCTACAATACAGCATGTCTCCATTAGCCCTGTAGGTCAAATTATATGGTTTGCTTATATTACTCTCTTTTGAATGCTAATCCATATCTAAATTAGACAATGGAGTTGATTTTGTTGACCGGGTTGTTTGAATTTTGTCTTGGTATTGTTTTGTTTCACTGCAGCAAGTGGTTTATCTACCCCATATCACGGCCAATTTACAACCTCCGAGTGGTATTCCTTTTGTTATTCCTTCTCCTACTACACAGTTGAGAACAAATGATGGTCTAACCCCCTATCAAGTAGAAATAGGAGGCAACAACTCAGGTTTGATGGTAGACAATAAGCGATGGGTTGAAAATAGTGACTACTTTGACAATGGGCAATTGATCCATGGTGGCTCAAACGATGCAATGCAACATCCAACAATAAGGGCAGCAAATTAGCAAGCAATATCTAGTGGGCAAGCTGAGGGACAAAGTGTGTTTTCAGACAGGGTTAATCAAATTCTTGGAATTCTTGGGGATGATGACAGTTAGAATAGTTTGGATTTTATTACCAAGTACGATGATGCAAAGTTCTTTGTTATCAAATCCTACAGTGAAGATGATATTCACAAAAGCATAAAGTACAATGTTTGGGCAAGCACACCCAATGGAAACCAGAAGTTGAATCTAGCATTTGAGGATGCGCAGTAAAGAGCTGGTGACAATCCTGGAGGTTGTCCAATATTCCTTTTCTTCTCAGTAAGTTTCCTTTGAGTTGATTGTTTAATATTTCTCCTTTTGTGCTAAGATTTTTTTGTCAATGAAGCCTATTGTTATTTCTCTTATGTAGTTTGCACTTTTCTCATTTTTTCTTATGTAGTTTGCACTTTTCTCATTTTTTACAATTGTGGGTAAGCCTTTTCTTGCAAATGTTTCAGGTGAATGGAAGTGGACGATTTTGTGGTGTTGCGGAAATGTTGGGTCCCGTGGACTTCAGCAAAAGTATGGATTTATGGCAGCGGGATAAATGGATTGGGAGCTTCTCAATCAAATGGCATATCATAAAAGATATTCCCAACTCTCAGCTACTCCATATTATACTTGAAAACAATGACAATAAGCCTGTTACAAATAGCAGGGATACTCAGGATGTAAATCATCTTGCACTTTTGTCTTACTATGAACATTCTCCTTGAATTAGAATTCACAATATGGCAAATCTTGACCCTAAGAAAGCTTTTGCAAGTGGCTGAATGATTATATGATTTTTTCTGTCATATTCTCAAATCTAGCAACGTTTTGGCTAGAGTATGAACTTCATAAATAACAATGTTTTAAAATCTATATTCATATATTTTAGAAATATTTCTTGGTTTCCAATAACATGCATACTTTTTCTGGCAGATTAATCTTGAGGAGGGCCTTGAAATGCTAGAAATCTTCAAGAATTATCCTACAAGGTCTTCCATTGTTGATGGCTTTTATCTTTACCAGAGCCGCCAAAGGGCACAGCAAGAAAAACGGGCTAAGTTGCAAATCCATGCCTAATGAGTTAAATTTATTAAATTATATATTGAGAATTCATATTTTTCAAACTTAACAACTTCACAATTTTAAGATACTTAAACTTTCAAATATTAATATTTAATATATATTGATAGGGGTATGAACCTTCACACAATTTTAAGATACTTAAACTTTTAAATATTAATATTTAATATATATTGATAGGGGTATGAATTTTATGTTATATATAAATTTACTTGGATTTTAATTTATTTTAAAATAATTTTGAATAACTTGTTCTTTTCTATTTTTATTTCTCTTAAACTAAAGGGCGAGGACTAAGCTACATGCATTTTTCTTAAATTAAATGGTAGGGACTAAACTTATTCATGTCATTTGAATTGACAAATTAAAACTAGTCAAGAAGTCATTCAAGCTAAAATCTAAAAGAGATATGAAGAATAAATTCTAAGAATTTAACTAATACTAAAGTCTAGAAGGCATACCTTCAACACAAGTCATTTAATTGCAAGGATTGGTCCATAGCCATTTTAACTCCATATATTTGATTGTGTTGAAAGGTATCACTATTGAGATGCAAATATCAATCTTTTGAACATTGAGATTCAAACATTGAAATTGGTACTCTCAAAGTTTTTTATACCTCTCAACTTTGAATGTATCATAGACATATAAGGTTAGGATGCATCGATTTAAATGGCAGGGACTAAGCTGCTCACAGCTCTTGTTATTCATATAAAAGATGTATCTATATAAAGTGTTTAAGAAAGGAGAAGTGGTGAAATCTAAGCATATTTATCTTAAAATTGTTTACAACCAATCAAAAATCATATATCTATGTGGATACCCTATTAATATAAAGATCAAATTTGTTGACATGAAAATTGAGAGGAGATGAATCTAGGGTTGCAACATGATGGAGCTAGGGTTTCTTAACCATTAAGGCTTTCATATATGAGGGTTTGTTATGAGTCAGTATGAGGATGATTTGGATTATTATGAAAATCCATGAGTTGAGAACCAATTTTTTTTCTCCAATCAAAGTTCATCTTCATAGCTTGGAAGGTATGCCATTGTGGGGGAATTTGGGCCTTTCAAGTGTAAATGAGCATGCTTCAAGGTCAATACCAAGGGAAAAGGTATGGGACCCTATTCAAAGTCTAGGAATTGGTGATGTTAGGTGACAAGGGTCTAGATATGTGCATAACCAAACATTAGGTCCAACTTGTAAAGTGGGTGACTGTGATGTAGCGTTGGTGTTGTGAAATCAAGATAGAAACTTTAAGTTAGGTTGTCAATATGAAGTAGAGATACATGGGCATTGGTTTGACCACAGGACTTTGTAACTAATTGGTATGGGGGTTATCCTCCCAAAGATTGTCTCATCCGGCACGCATTGACTTTTGCATGATGGAGCCTAGAAGACATTATTGAAGCATTGCATTGATTGGGGTAAGGTGTAAGGAGGCCTGGATCCCTTTATTAGAATGAAAGGAAAGGATACGATTGATTGTGGTAATGGGATACAAGGTAGTGGTTCATATTTATCTCCTTTGAGAGTCGGGAAAGGTAGAAGTCTTCATAAATAAAGGTTAACTTTTGAGCAAGTTAATTTTGGTCGTATTTTTGTGTTGGTCTGTCCACTCCTTAGAATTGTGAAGGTGTGCAAAATAGGACTGACATAAATATTGTTGGCACAATTTGTTAAACTAGCCTTGATTCCAATGGGATAACCCAAGCTAATCTGCATCTTCTAGAAAGGGAGAATGAAGTGTTAGTAGTGGTAGCACTAAAGGAAAATAAGGAGAATGTTGTTGAGTTGGAAGAAGAGATGGAAAAGAGAAGAATTTAGATAAAATTTTGAAGGATAAGTATTAGGAGGAGGCTCAGGGGAAGGGAGATGAATTCAATGGGGGGGAATACTATATGGCACTGAAGGAGAGAGGTGGAGGAATTGTGAAAGACTTGGGTAGAAGAAAAAGAAAGAAATGTGTAAAGTATAAGAGCTCTCTTGTTAAGTTGGTTCTTATCAAAGATATCAAGATGCATTAGGTTGTTGAGATGGCTTCGTAGACCCTTGTTGGTAGATTCCATGATTGTAAAGTGGGTGAGTATTCTTTAAGGAAGTGGTTCAAGGTCAAATGGGATCTGTAGCTAGGATATATTCCAAAAATGTTCATCTTGTTAAGAGGTTCGATGGGATTTCCTTTTGGGAAATCGAAGGACATGAAAAAAGGTTTGGCTTTGCACTATAAATGGGACTCAATCTCACATGTACTAAAACCGTGGACTCCTTTTTTTTACTCTCGCTCAGAAAGATTTGATATAACTTCAGTTTGGGAAAAAATTCCAAGTCTCCTTTTATATTTATGGCATATGGAAGTATCTAGGGAAGTTAGTAATGCTTGGGAACCTTTTTCAAAGCGAACATGAGTTTTCTTAATATGAGCATCATGTTGGTAGCTGAAACTCTAGTACAAACTAACTTACGAAATGCTTTAACAACTAAAATAACATTATTGAATGGGGCCCATTCTTTTTTGCAAGCTTTAGACTACTCAAGTGTGCCCGTTCCTTTTAGGTGTATATAAAGATGCCATAGATACAACCATGTAGCTTAGGAGTGTGAGTTGTTTTGTAAAAAGGTCTAGGTGCAAAAGGATCAAGTAGTAAAAGGCTCAAAAGATTTCGCAAAATCTTCAAATAAAAAATTAGATGATGCTCCACAAGTGATAGAGGGATTGGCAATACAAAATGAGAAGGATGTCTTTAAGAGTTTTGGAAGAGAGGAGTATATTAGCATAAGAGAGGATGTTGTCCATACTATGTTGGAAGCTCAATATGGTAATCGCATGTCTTATCTATGTGCTTCACCAATAATGTATAAGCATCCTTATAAAGATCTTCAACAATTGGAAGGTGGTAAGTCCATAAAAGACATACCTGCCTTAAATTTTCAAGTTCCTTTTTTTTATTTGTGGACAAAATGGGTTATGAATTCTATTGGGGATATTTTTATAGGTCTATCTATGTTTTTGAGTGGACTTGTTAGGGAGTCAACCCAAGAATCATGTCTTGGTATATACTATTGGGGTGGGTGGGTGTCATTTAGAGGGTGTTTTTTATTGTTTTATGTCTAGCAAATAGAGTTTCGATGTTACTATTCCAAAAGGGAAGATCCTTATCGAGGATGATAACATATATCAGTTGAGGTCCAAGAAAGAAGATTAAGGTGATGTTGGTAGGGTGGTCGAGAGTGGTTAGGTTGTTTGGAAGCAAAAGGGTCAAAAGGGATTGGAAAAGGTAGAAAACATAACTTATTCATTGCACAAGAAAAAGGCTCATTATGAAGTATTGGTTGAAAAACAACTTTCTACTTTAGGGGTTCTAAGAGAACATAATACTCTATACTTTAGGGGTTCTACTTTGATGGCGCTTCCCAAGGAGACCCATAGGTCAATGGGGCTAGTGAAGTCTTGTACTTAAGGAATTTGCATGTAATAAATGTTAAAGTTGGACTAGGTAGAGAGGTTCCAATAACTTTGCATATTTTAAGGCTTTGAAGTTAAATTCTCATGCTTGTAGCATAAAAATGTGATCCTAAAATTCAAATATTTGGTAACTCTTTTATGGTGATAAATTGGATATGAGGGTTAAATTCATTAGAAAAATTATTGTTAAGGCTCATCTTAAACAAGATCCAAATTATCACTTCTAGTTTTAACCAAATATATTTTCACCATGTCTATAGGGAAAACAATGAAATGGAGGATGGACTATCCAAGGTTGGTCCATTGTTGGTTGTGGATCAATGGTATATCTAAGAGGTTGAGGATGGGTGGTTCTCTTAATAGAATCATCCATATTATTTTCTATGATTTCTTATGATGGAAATATGTTATGTTCCTTACTAGGGTTTTCAGGTCAATATGTGTCTCTTGTATGTGCATATAGGATGATGCATGTAATGATGTTCATCTATATTATGTGCAAAGTTTGGGGCTAAAAACCTGAAGGGACGAAAAACAGTGGATGGCCTAGTAAACTACACATAGGATACCCTTAAGGGAGCTCTAGTATGGAGCTTTCTAGTAGTTAGAGGGGAACCTAGATCCATTTTGGCAGGAGGTTTGGTTTCTAAGCACATGGTGGTGAATCTAGCAAGCCATAAAATTTTGTGAATAGGCTCTATAGCGAGTCCTCATGCAAGTGTCAATGGGTGTCTTGAGGCTATCAAAATCAATCATTGTAAAGTGCAGACTAGGTACAATAAATTCCAAATGGGATTGGTGGTTGTAGGTGAGTCAAAGGGAAGATATCAAAAGGAAAATACAGGTATTAACCTGTAATATCCTTGGGAAGATTCGACCAAGATATTAACTCCAATTCAGAATTTTTCACAAACTTACTAGTTATTTCCTTGATAATTTTCTAAGCAGGGAAGGAAGTAAGTGATGGGGACTGAGACTGAATCTGAGGATGTTGGGATGAACATTCAGTTCTGGAATTTGTATGGGGAAATGTGCAGGAGCAAATAATAATATCAGAGGGAGAGTCCTAAGCACAAAGCACTGGGGCCGTTTATGTTTCGAACATCAGCAAGGCTGAAGTCTACTCCAAAGCTTCATGGGCGCACCAGCATATGATTACTAGAGTGGGTGGATACAAGAATGAGTTATTATGGTCAAATAGGTTCAATGGATGTTCTGTACAACAATCAAAAATATTTGGGAAGAGTAGGAGTGGTTTGGAAGTTTTAGACCTTGCTGGGATGACAGAGCTAGTCAATTTTCAATCTTTACAAACAATGGGTAAATCCTTCCAAATTATTAAAGTATGAGCTTATATGGCTTTTATGGTGTATTAATGAACTCCTACAACTTACAGAAAGCAGATCTGACATTTATAATAAATTTGACAGTCATTTTGGTAAAACTAGTCAATAAACAATGCTTAATGAGCTAGTCTTCGATTCTGAGTTAATTATTGACTTTATTTAAATGTAATACTCTGTTATGAAATATTATAAGGCTTTGATATAATTTAATTAACAGCATAAAGTTGAAATATTACTCACTTAACCAAGTTTGTACTCATTTAATAGCTCCACCTCAGTACAAGGACTTGTAGACTAGAAAATCCCCTCATAGGGCCATAGAATAACTAGAAGAAGAGATGTAATGACCAAATCTCTATTCTGAAAGTGTATTTTGGTCTTCAACAGGTCTGAAACAGAGTATGGAGTTGTAATGGGCTTCCTAAGCTGCAATGGGCGCATTCACTTAACTGGAACTACACACGTGCGCTCCTTAACACATGAAATCTTGGCTCCGGTGAAAATGGTTGTATCTCGGTCATCCGGACACCTTTTTTGATGAGACAAAGAGTGTTTCCTACTGGAAACGGCCCTCCGAACGCAATGGAATAGGTCTCACATCCCATAAATGATTAGAAGTGCTGAACCCGAAACCTCCATTTCGGCCCTTCAATGTTGTCTCCTCCGAATGTACCCTGTATGATGATAAATCCTTGTAAGCTTGGGTTCTTCTTGGTATTCGATTATATGGACCTACATATCAGATCTCCATGGATGCAAATCCTGAGAGAATATTAGAGAAGAGAAGTAGAATAGAAGAATGGGGCACATCACCCATTGATTAGCTTGGGCACATCACCAAACCTTGAGAAGCTAAAATGCTTCACTCATAAACTCACAATGACAAAAGTTGTGAAATGGAGTTGGAATCCTTCTTTAATAGAATTCATGTTGACCTGTCGAGCAAGTTACTTGTCTTGGTGACCTATGAGAATAGGTCACCCATGAGTGGACAAACTTTCCTTCCTTCACTCTCCTTCACTGAAATTGGCAAGTGTGCTTTAGGGAGCTTTTTTGGATGTTTCCATTTCTTTTCTGACTGCTTTTCTTCATCTTTCCACTTTCTTTACTTTCCTTTTTTCCTGCTTTTGTCTGATTTTGCCAACTTTTGTCAGTTTCCTTCTTGGTTCACCTTGCCAACTTTTCTCCATTAGATTCCTTAACTTTTCTGAGAATTTGCTACTTAGGCAAGATTGGCCCACTTGACCAATTCGACTTTCCTAGTCCATTCACCAACCACTTTTCACATTTATTAGCAATAATCATTTAAATAAAATAGTACAACTCATAAATAATTTAACTTAGCAATTAATTAATTATCCATTAATTAATTAATTATTATGGTGCAATGCCTCCAAAAATATCTCCATTAATCGAATGATAACTCCATTAATTTCTTAGATCCTTATTTTGGGCATTAATATCTTCTGGGAGCCCACCTCATCCATTTAATACCCAAATACAACCTTAGGCATCTTCCATGAGATATTTTCCATACTTGCTCATCAATTAAATAATTATTGCTTAGGTGACTTAGGCCAAAATTACCCCATGGACCATAGCAAAAATCCGGGGATATGACAGTCCTCCCTTCCCAAGATTGCTTTTCCTCAAGCAATGTTAGGATTCCACCAAGCTTCTGCTGCACCACTCTGATTTTATTTGTCCCCATCCACTGAACAATCTGAAGATTAAACTTGGGGCCTTCAAAAAGATCTAAATAAAATGTAAGATGACTATGAAGAATAAACTGCACTGTAAACTCTAACTGCACTAAATCATGAACAAAAATCTTAACCCTGTTAAGATAACTGAGTAGAATTCCTATATCCCACTCCTTCCCCTGCAAGGACCCAAACTTTTATGCCACCTCTAGGAAGTTGTCACTGCAAGGAATTCCTGGATCCCATTGTCCCTGATGAATACCATCCATCATCATTGTTACTTGTGACCACTTGTCACTCCAGAGTATGATAAGATCCAACCACCTTGCTGGAAGTGTGCTACTCCCAATGCAAAACTGATTAGCTGTGAGACTTCCCCACCAAACATAGAAATTCTTGAGAGAATGCAAATCAGAGTGCATCTCTTGTGCATGTGTACTGGAGACATCTAATGGCTGCAAAATACATCTTTGTTGCTGCTCACAATTCAAGACAATGTCGGTTACAACAAAAAAATTATTGCAAAAACAAGAGAACCTTTTACCTTCCAAGGTATTCATTGCAATGATGCCTCTACCCATCCAACCAATGGATGGATAAACACTTTTATTTGCTGAATCATATGGAATGTGATCAGCCATATGTATGTCCTCCTCAAATGAAGAGATCTCGTGATCTCTATGGAACTCCATAGGTGCTCCCCTCTTCATCCAATGGCTCAACTCTCTGCCATTGATCCAAGGGTGCAAAACTCCATCAATTGACCCACACATTGAAGGTAAGTGTAGATCTGATTCCTCCTGGTATAAAGTGGCTGCACACATATGCATGGGCTGCCTCAACTGCTGTGGGTTAAAGAACATGTCATAGGCCTCCCTTTCAGAATCCTCCTGCTCATCATGTGACACCAAGAGGAAGAATCCTTTTACCCAATTTTCATTCCCAAAAATTGTGTCTGAATTTGAAGTGGGGAATGAAGAATGGCGATCCATGCTTCTGAACATTTCATCCACTGAAGTTGTGGATGTATCCTCTCCATTGATGGCTGATCCATCTATGGTGTACTCATCTGGCTCTTCCTTGGAAGAGTGTCTTTCTTCAATGAACCTCTCAAATTCATTCTGGAAAAGGTCATGTGCTTGTTTTTCATCAACTCTATCTGCACATTCCTCAAGCACATACCAAACAGACTGTTCCTCATGATCCATCAAATCATGAGGTTCCTCCCATGGAACATGAAATAATTCAGCCATGTTATTGTGACTTTGTGAAAGATGGGAGGTAAAAAATGATTCTGGTAGCTTCTCATTAAGCTGCTCAATTTGATTTTCAGATTCTTGACAAGCACCATGAGTACCAATCAGAGAATCCTGGGTGGTTTCCAACATATAAGTGAGCTTGTTGATCTCCTCATCATTCCTTATTGCAACATTATAGTACACATTCACAAGCTCCAGCAAGTGATTTCTATCAGAAAGCAACTGAGAGAAATTTCCTTTTAGGCTTCCTACTGCTTCCCACATGTGCACAAAATTTTCAACAAAGGGTTGCTCCTCCATTGATGCAGTTCTCCAACAGCAGTGAGAGATCAAAGCATTAATTTCATGGAGGTTTTTCAATGCCTCCTTGATTTTTTCCTCACTCGTTTTCAATGGTCTAATCAGGGCAAGAAGTTCTAGCTGGTGAACCTCCTCTTCTGCTTCTTGCAATTCAGCCTTCTCCCAATTTTGAATTCTGACACTAGAAGGATCTTCTAATCCATCATTCTCACTGGAAGTGGCTGCCATCTTGGGATGCAACAAAGGCATGCAAAAATCAGAATTGCAGCCATACCTTTGTGCCCAAATTTCCTCCTCATGTGGTGTTTTTATAGCAGCATGCTTCTTTCCCAAATTCCTTGGTTCACACCCAGCTGATTTGGGCTTGCCTTCCACCTCAACCTGAAGTTCCAATGATGATTTCAGATCTGATTGATGTTCTTCTTTTGGATCTGATCCAAAAGCTATCTCACCACCCTTAACCAAATCACCCTCCTTTGTAGTGATCTTGAAATCACCAACAAATAAATCTGAATGTCTTGAAGTGGAATCTCTTTCCAAATTGTCCATAACTTTGTCACTTTTTGCTTGGTATTTGGATGCCTCTTCTTCTTTGTCATCCTCTTCTAATTGGTTCATTGATTCTTCAACTTCATGGCTGCCACAATCATGCTGACTTCTTCCTCCTTCATGCTCTTATGAAGTTTGATCCCCCACTATGGATCCTTCTTCCATTTTGTTAACAATCTCATGATTGGTTTTTGGGTCTTGCTTATTCCTGGTTGTCTTAGGATGAAGATTCTTGGAGGATCTTCTTGAAGAGGATACAAAAATTCGTGTGAAGTCACATGAATCCAATAAAGCTTCCATGTCTTTTATTAACTCTTCCATAGAGGGTTTCCCTTTGACGGTGGACCATGCAACTTTTTCCGGAAAATGGCTACCAGAATAACCATAGTCTCTTCTTCCAATCATGATCTCATGGGAGATGCTTGTGGAAGGTACTTCTTGGGAGTTATCGTCCCCATACTGTCTGCAATATTCTTCATACTGCTCATCATAATTATCATACTCTTCATAAAAGTAATCTTCCTCCTCATACAACTCAAAGTCTGAATCTTCCATGACATGGAACTGATTCCACAACTACAATTTGAAAATAGTGTTGAGCTACTTTTCCACTGAGATTTACTTTCCACAGGCTGAGCCAAGGAAGTGCTCTGATACCACTGTAATATCCTTGGGAATATTTTACCAAGATATTAACTCCAATTCAGAATTTTTCACAAACTTACTAGTTATTTCCTTGATAATTTTCTGAGCAGGGAAGGAAGTAAGTGATGGGGATTGAGACTGAATCTGAGGATGTTGGGATGAACTTTCAGTTCTGGAATTTGTATGGTGAAATGTGCAGCAGCAAATAATAATATCATAGGGAGAGTCCTAAGCACAAAGCACTGGGGCCATTTATGTTTCAAACATCAGCCAGGCTGAAGTCTACTCCAAAGCTTCTTGGGCGCACCAGCATATGCTTACTAGACTGGGTGGGTACAAGAATGATTTATTATAGTCAAATAGGTTCAATGGATGTTCTGGACAAAAATCAGAAAGATTTGGGAAGAGTAGGAGTGGTTTGGAAGTTTTAGACCCTGTTGGGATGATAGAGCTAGTCAATTTTCAATCTTTACAAACCATGGGTAAATCCTCCCAAATTATTAAAGTATGAACTGATATGGATTTTATGGTGTATTAATGAACTCCTACAACTTACAGAAAGCAGATCTGACATTTAGAATAAATTTGGCAGTCATTTTGGTAAAACTAGTCAATAAACAATGCTTAATGAGCTAGTCTTCGATTTTGAGTTAATTATTGAATTTATTTAAATGTAATACTCTGTTATGAAATATTATAAGGCTATGATATAATGTAATTAACAGCATAAAGTCAAAATATTACTCACTTAACCAAGTTTGTACTCATTTAATAGCTCCACCTCAATACAAGGACTTGTAGACTAGAAAATCCCCTCATAGGACCATAGAATAACTGGAAGAAGAGATGTAATGACCAAATCTCTGTTCTGAAAGTGTATTTTGGTCTTCAATAGGTCTGAAACAGAGTATGGAATTGTACTGGGCTTCCTAAGCTGCAATGGGCGCATTCACTTAACTGGAACTACACACGTGTGCTCCTTAACACATGAAATCTTGGCTCCGGTGAAAATGGTTGTATCTTGGTCATCGGGACACCTTTTTCGATGAGAAAAAAAGTGTTTCCTATTGGAAACGGCCCTACGAACACAATGGAATAGGTCTCACATCCCAGAAATGATCAGAAGTGCTGAACCCAAAACCTCCATTTCGGCCCTTCAATGTTGTCTCCTCCGAATGTACCCTGTATGATGATAAATCCTTGTAAGCTTGGGTTCTTCTTGGTATTGGATTATATGGACCTGCATATCATATCTACATGGATGCAAATCCTGAGAGAATATTAGAGAAGAGAAGTAGAATAGAAGAATGGGGCACATCACCCATTGATTAGCTTGGGCACATCACCAAACCTTGAGAAGCTAAAATGCTTCACTCATAAACTTACAATGACAAAAGTTGTGAAATGGAGTTGGAATACTTCTTTAATAGAATTCATGTTGACCTGTTGAGCAAGTTACTTGTCTTGGTGACCTGTGAGAATAGGTCACCCATGAGTGGACAAACTTTCCTTCCTTCACTCTCCTTCACTGAAATTGGCAAGTGCGCTTTAGGGAGATTTTTTGGATGTTTCCATTTCTTTTCTGACTGCTTTTCTTCATCTTTCCACTTTCTTTACTTTCCTTTTTTCCTGCTTTTGTCTGATTTTGCCAGCTTTTGTCAGTTTCCTTCTTGGTTCACCTTGCCAACTTTTCTCCATTAGATTCCTTAGCTTTTCTGAGAATTTGCTACTTAGGCAAGATTGGCCCACTTGACCAATTCGACTTTCCTAGTCCATTCACCAACCACTTGGCACATTTATTAGCAATAATCATTTAAATAAAATATTACAACTCAGAAATAATTTAACTTAGCAATTAATTAATTATATAGTAATTAATTAATTATTATGGTGCAATGCCTCCAAAAATATCTCCATTAATTTAATGATAACTCCATTAATTTCTTAGATCCTTATTTTGGGCATTAATATCTTCCGGGAGCCCACTTCATCCATTTAATGCCCAAATACAACCTTAGGCATCTTCCATAAGATATTTTCCATACTTGCTCAACAATTAAATAATTATTGATTAGGTGACTTAGGCCAAAATTACCCCATGGACCATAGCAAAAATCTGGGGATATGACAGCCCTCAAAAACTAGAAAGTGATTAGATTATAATCAAGATTTTGGTGTTGCCCTAGCTAAGTACCTAGAGTCTTATAATGTCTGCAAATCATTGCCTCAATCGATTGAGTTTGCTAGCAAGGTTCCTGATGGAGATTGTGGTGGCTATGGGAAAATTCTCCTTGATAATCTTACAATACCTCTATAACAAGACAAAGTTGATTTAGGATTATAATCTAAGTCTCCAAAATGATTAGTGATGGAGGTATCACAGTCCTGATTGAGTTGGTGTTGGGATTTTAGAGGAAGGTAGTGGCAACAAGGGGAAGTGTCTAAGAAAGTGTGAAAATCAAAGATCAAATCTTGTAAGCTTGGTACTTGGTCATGAAGTAGAGATTCATGAAATGGTCTAGTCAATAAAGATGGCCCTTATTAGGCGTTTTCCAAGACATCGCATAGGTGATAAAGGTTTGAAGGAGTTGATGATGGGTTCTTAGAAAAATATGTTAGCATATGAACTTGTTTCTTATGTGCTCTCCAATTGATAGTTAGCATTTTATTTTCGGTCTACCTCTGATGCTTCAAATATCCCGGTAGGATCCTAGTTGTGGGACTCCTCCTAGTTGTGGTTGTATTTATTCAAGGGCAGGTAATTGAAAAGAATAATGCCTCTCTATCCAACATACAAAATACTCCTCCTCTAGCTATAATCAATGAATAGGCGTCACTTGATAAGCAACCCAATTCTCAAAGCGATGTTTCAAGCACTATGCAGGACCTGTTGATCTCTGGAGGCAAGATCATATAAAACCTAGTCCCTTTGAATTTTGTACCTTCTCTAGTTAAAGGACTAGTCTATGGACCCTTGTTAAATACGATTACTAAGATGTCTTATGGTTGGGGGTGGGAAATTTTACGGGAATTTTTATAGGGAAGATCATGTGACCTTCAATCCCCTTTGTGTTTTGATTCATCTCTTAGTGGGCAGGTGGGAGAGGCATTGTCTTTAGTGGAAGAGGTCAGTGAGAGAGGCATTATTTTAAATGGGAGAGGTCTGTGGGTCTATTGGTGTAAATATTTATTCCAAATCAAAGCAGAGGCCTTTGAGATACAATCTTAGGACTCATGAGGAGTTAATTAAAGGTTTGGATGTAGAGACTATAGGGGGTATGGATTGGAATGAGGGGAAGGGTCCAAAATGTCGTAAATGACATATGCATCTAGCACATGTTAGGGTTGCTACTAAAGTAGTGAATGGTAGGCACCCATCGATGGGGTTCTTAAAGCATTGAACATCCTAGGGAGGATTAGACCATGATTCCTCTTTCCTTTAATTGTCGAGTTATATCTAGCTTCCCCAAAAGACCATCCTTGAAGAGAATTGTGGATTTTCTCAAACTTGACCAAATGCTTGTGTAAGAGAGATTGTGAAGGATTTATCCAAGATTGTGAGGGAGGAAGGATTATGGAGGATTTGTTCAAGATGTTTGGGGGTTGGAATTTTATGTCTATAGATGCAAAAAGTATGTCAAGAGGATTATTATTTGGTAGAACCCGATCCTTTTTTGTTCCTAATGGTTGGAGTATTGATTCATGGCTTAGGGGAATTATTCTCAGGTGCTGGGAAGAGGGATGTTGGTTATGAGCATCTGCAAAGCCTATGTTGAAAGAAATAACTACTGGGTGAATTCATTCAATAAGGACTTTATGATAAAGGGAAATATAATTTTGGGGGACAGTCTAAACTTCCCTTTAAGGAACTTAGAGATTTGGGGACCCAATGCTCATGTGAATAATTGATATAATTTTCTTATGAGGAAGATAGATGAAGTGAGATTGATTGGCAGGAACCTATGAAGCTAAACCCAACTTGGAGGAGTAAGAGGGTGGATCCTAGAAAAAATACCAAAAGGTTAGATAGATTTCTAGTGTCATAATCATTTGTGGAGAATAATGTCAGATTAAAACTATGGGTGATGTTAGGGGGAGAATGTGGTTAGCTTCATGTGCTTATGAAGATTTGAGGTGGGAAAGAGGCCATCCAGGCCTTTTAAATTCAATACAGGTTAGTTAGAGGAGGTTCAATTTGTTCATATGGTAAAGGATTTATGGGATCCTTTTAATTAAACCATTAGGAAGTTGGCTTCTATCCAATTTTATGACAATTTAAAAAATATCAAACAAACTACTATTTGTTGAGCACATGATGAAAAAATTAGGGATCAGAGAGTCACTGGAAGTTGAAGAGAACTTAATTATGTTATATGAATATGATGGGTCTAGTTTTCTCCCTAACGATTCAAAGGCTTATGTTTCTATCCTAGAGCAGAGAAGGAGGAATTTATTTGATGGGAAAGAAGTTGCATAAAGGTTGAAAAGTAGGGCATTGCCACTATCCAAAGGAGATAAAAACACTAAAAATTTTCATCAGTGTGATAACCATTAGAAAAATGTAAATTGAATTTGGGAATTCATGAATAGATGGTGTGGAGGTGAATAACTTCCAAGGTTTAGCTAGAGTGGGTATTGTTCACTTTGGGATTATTTACAAAGAAGAATAGAGGGACTCTTTTGGAGAGGTGGTGAATGACTTCATTTTTTCCAAGATCTAAAAATGAAATGAGAAGAGAGCTCATAGTTATTAGTATTGGAAAGAGACAGAGATTCTTCTGCAATGAGGACCAGTATTGATGACACATTCGAACTCACCATCTAAGGTTCTTCAATGGAACAAAAAATTTGTTCTGTTAAAGAACCTCAACTAGTGAGTTTGGAATGGGTCAATGACAATGGTCCTTGCCACAAAAGAATCTTCGTCTCTTTCCAATCTATAAATGAAGTTGAAAAAAAAGTAATTCTAATGGAGGATTTTTCAAAGGATGAGGTCCAAACAATTCTTCACAATTTTAAAAAAGTCAAGAGCCCAAGCCAAATGGTGGGTCAAAAAAAATATTCTTAGGCTTCTTTCAAGTAATTGAAGGGGATATTATCAAAGTTATCGAGGAAACAAGATCACATGTTAGAGTGTTGGTAGCGTTTGATTCCCCCAATCTCTTGGATCGATAACCCTTCCACAATTGAAGAATTGAGCGTGAAAAAGTTGCTTTCAAAGTCAGTTTCATGTGACAGTTTGGCTTCTTGGAAAGTCAAAAAATCCACAAGTCTTTCGGGGTAGCTTGAGAAGGATTGAATTCAATCAAACATAGGTCTCAAAGAAGCGGTGGTAAATGTAGGGTTAGCTAGATGTATTTGATATTGATGTATTTTGTTGTTGTTGTAAAGTTCGAATTTATTTTAAACTAGAGAAAAGCATTGTACATCTCAAAATTAGAGCAACCTTCTCCATGGTGAATCCAGATGTCATATGTAGAACAATAGTTCCAAAACTGGAGCCAATTGAGGAGCATGTATTAATATACTAAGCCTAGCTAATTCTGAAAATGAAAGCTAAATATGGCAACTAGTTTGTCAAAGGTTTCCCCCATAATCCAGGGGTTATGACCAACAAAATTGAAACTGAGGAAAAGCAAATAAACTTCAAACTGGCCATGAAACTAGACATAATAGAACTGAGTTTAATCATCATAATAAATTATAACGAAGGATGGGCCAAAAACTGGGTTCTCCTTTTTAGCAGTGCACATGACAGGTTCCGAGCAGTGACGAAACACCAGCTGCGGAAATGAGGGGCAAGACGAAGGTGACTTGCTGAAGCACTTCCCTGTAAGTTCTCGGGCCAAAGAATCCAATTTTCCATTTACATGTTCATCAGCAATGACCTGATTGTGAGCCAATCTACGCATACCCTCCTCCAAACTCGCTAAACAGGCCATCACCAAGAGATCACGCATTTCTTCCTAGGATTTACCCTTCAAGCAATCTTCTAGTGCCATACTGAAAAGAGATTTCATACTCCAAAACATGCCCAAGGTTTTTGTATTGCGTCTCTCATGTTCTAATGGATCCAGAGTCTTCAACTAGTCCCCTTAAATAATCAATTATCTCCTAATCACTAGGGGCATTGCTTCTCCTTTCGTAACCACTTCTCTATACGCTCTGTGCAAGCACGTGCTTGTTGACTAACCTTGGTTTCAAAGAAAACTTTCACATTTTCCATTTCCTTGAGGGCCCACACCATATGAGAATGCTTTATACCATTTTTCAGTATTTTGTTTTGTGACTTTGGTGCGAACCATCCTGTAATCCACGAAGCTTAGAATCCAGGCCGAAGGCCACCGTCCACAAAAGAGTAATGAAACAGTCAACTTCGCAGGGGGAATCCCTCTCCGGGAATGGAAGTGGTTGTCGAACTCAATATCATAAGCTTGAATATGACGCAGATGATGGCTTCTCCCAAGTAGAAGCCTCATCACCTCATGAGCCTGCTTCCCATCACGGATTGAACTATCTCGAAGAGCCATGAAAGCTCGCACAAGGGAATGCACAAAGATATGTACCATTAACTATTGAATTTTTATCTATTTCTAGATCTTGACAATTATTTCACAATGATTTCAAGCATTCATTTCATCCCACTATTTTCATTAAATAATTGCACACTTAAAATGTCAACTTAAATTGCAGCAAAAACAAAGGATCATAGAAAGATAGCCATGTACAAGAGACACAAGAATTTATCCTGGAGAACCCAATAGGGAGAAAACCCAACAAATTTTCTCATAAGAAATCAGTCCAATATTACAAGTACATTACCAATCATGAAGACAAACCATAGCAAGATAATAGGTTTTCCCTTCTTCACAATAAACCCTAGCAAGGGTAGCGAATCTTTTAGAGACAATAAAAAACCTCAAAATTACTCCTTGGACATTTGATATGCCCTCTTGGAAAGTGTGCACCAATGTAGCGGAGAAGATGTGATGTTGTGATGTTGTGATGATGTGAAAATGAAGTGTGTGAGCACTTTATTTATATTCTTCGGTTCACTTGATTTTCAATAGTGGGGCCGACTTGTCTTCTTGTTGGGGCCGACTTGCTAATTTTGATCTTCATCTTTTATGTTATCTTCAAGGCCGACTTGTCTTCTTTCCTTCAATCTTTCTTGGGACTTCTTCAATGCTATATGGGACTTCTTCAATGGTTGACTTGAATTCTTGGTTATTTCTTCATCATAGAAAGGTTGTCCTTGTTAATGATAATCTCCTCACATGCACGTCTATTCACACATAGAGCTCTAATGTTGATTTGACCCACACTAAGAAGTATCTGATACTTCTTATAGCCTATGTCAAATTCAACATTAGATTAGACTTTGTATATTCCACGAGGGGATGAGATCCCCTATCAAATAAACAAGTCAACTCACTCTAACATAGAATATATCACTCTATCATGGAGCACTCCCTCACAGAGTATGCAATGTGACCTCTAGCCTTATTCACTCTTAGCCAACACACATGACTAATCAAGGCTAATCATCTCAAGCCTTATTCACTCTTAGCCAACACACATGACTAATCAAGGCTAATCATCTCAAGCCTTATTCACTCTTAGCCAACACACATGACTAATCAAGGCTATGTCAAGGCCATTCTCCACTAACCATTGGTTAACACACATGACCACTCTAGGAGAATGTCTGCAAAATGTTTGCCCGATTCTGCAACCTGGAGAAACATCAATATTAACCAGTAGCCGAGCAAGAGATTATACACTTCTCGTAAATGGTTTATTATGAAAAAATCAATTGCATAAATGTTTGTGAAGTGGGAGTTGCCACCTACTAGCTTGCATGCCCCCTCACACTCGTCCTTATTCCAATTTCTCATGGTTCCTGCTCGTGTCATCATTGTGATGACACCCATCATGGGGGTTATTTGAGATTGATGTTGATACACTTTGGGTTCTATGTTTTTTTTGTTAATTGAGTGATGAGTTATGTGTAATATGTTTCCTTTTGGTTGTTGATTAATCGAGCAACCCCAAAGTTTTTCAGGCCTAGGTATAGGTCTTAGGTAGGGGTGTTCTCTATCCCCATTCCTTTCTTAGTAGTTGAAGGGATCAATAGGGCCTTAAATTATTGAAAAGGTCAAGAAATCTCAAAGGTGCGAAGATTGGGGTCTCTTTTCATCTGTCCCATATGTTGTTTGTTGATGGCATCTTATATTTTTGTGATGGGACCCGTACGGATCTAAAGAAACTTGAGGATATTATGGATCTATCTTGTGTTGATAGAGGGATGTTGGTGAGTGCAAGGAAGTCCTCTGTCTCTTTTGTAGGGATTAAGGTTGAAGACAATGAATATTTTTCAAACCTTTTCCCTTTTAATCAAATTGAACTGCATGAAGGGTAGAAATACCTAGGATTCTTTATAAAGCCTAATTTATATTTGAGGCAAGACTATAATTGGATGATTATCAAAGTTGAGAAGAGATTATCAACTTGGTGTCACCATTGGATTTCTAAAAGAGGTTGATTAGTATTGATCAATGTGGTATTAGAAGCTATTATAGTTTTATGGACGTGTCCTAGACAATGTGGTATTGGAAGCTATTACAACTTTATGGATGTCACTCTGATGCAGGAGGATCAAGGCTAAGCCAACAATGTGATTGCATGTTCACATGTTGTGTCTAGCATGAGGACGATTTGTCCGGAAGTGGGAGAAATTATGTTATTAAGTATTTTGAATAATTACAAATATGTAACCGAATAGTATGCTATCAATTTTTGAGGAGATAGAACGTAGTGGCAATTTGATACTCCCTGCGTGGAGATCAAGCCAGCTAGCTAGTTTGTTGTGGATGATAGTGACTCCTTTAGTGATGGAGAGAGTTAGGTTGTTAGTTTGTTTTGTTGTTCGGCCATTCTGTTTTGGAGGAGCCGAATGGATAAAAAGGGGAGAGCTGAATGAGAAGGGGGTTGGTCGTTTTGGTTGGAATGTAAATTTTCTAGCTATATGTTTGTACAATTAGAAGTTTTGTGTGTTCGATAGGGTTCCACTTGGCTATGTTTGCCTAAAAAACAAACCAATTGTCTCTATCTATGGTCATTTCTTACAAGAAGAAGAAACTGTCTAAGTCCATCTTGACAACAAGCTAATGTTTGTATGTGGTTTGGAGACCTATGATAAGGGACCAAAGCAATATCAATGACCAAATCCTAACTAACTCTCACACAAGTTGTTTGGTCGTGGACCTCAAATAGAAACATGAAGTGCCATCATGATAAGTAAATGAGTCGACATGGGTGAAAGGATGGACTTCATTTTTGTTGCATATGGGTAACCTTTAGAAAAGAAGGGAGGAATAGATAAAGTTTATATATATATATATATATATATATATATATATATATATATATATATATTTTTTTTTTTTTCCAAATGGAAAATATATATCACTCTAAATAAAGAGTGATCGTGAACTGTCCTCAAGGGACTTCATTATATATCATAAGTGTTCTGAGTTACATTACTGTCTTACATACATTCAAAACACTGATTTCCATTTAGGCTACAGAAAATGCTTCATATCTTGTGCTAAACCTTCATTACATAATGAATGTACACCTAGTCATTTGTTTGTCCTTCCACGTCAATTAGACCAGGAGGTAGTGCTAGAGCAAGCTTTGTTAGTTTATCAGCTTCATAGTTTATTTCTCTCTATATATGTGAGAACTGTATTCGCTCAAAGTTGGATAAAAGAGCTTTGATGGAAAGGAGGAGATGTTGTAGGTGTGGTGTGTTGATTTGTATCTTTCCATTTTCCCAATCAATAACCATCTTTGAATCACCAAAGAGATGCAAATGTTTCACATGATTTTCCGAGGCAATCATTAGGATTTCCCATAATGCTGCAAGTTTGGCTTTACTATTTGAAGCATGTCTTGGTGCAAATTTGATATGCCATTTCCTGTTGTCTGAAAAATGGATAACTCCTCCAGCGCCACCTAGAGGAGGAGCTCCCTGACTCATACCATCAAAATATGCCTAGGGATGCTCTCTGTTGATGACCGGGTGGGATAAAATTCTTGGAGATTTCTCTGAAGGCAAAGGCTTATGTTCTCTGGTTTTCTGCAATAGAATCAAAACTGAAATGTCTGGAGAAATGTACGTGTTGTGGAAAATCAACTTGTTTCATGCTTCTCAGATAGTGAAAACGAAAAGTGCGGGATAGGCTTTGAACAAACATACCTTGCGATCATTCCATCAATTGAGCACATTCTTTTCCAGTGAGCTTGGGTGTGGTTGCAGAGAACAGTTCAGGCTTTCAACAACGCTCTTCCACACATATCTTGCATAGGTGCAATGGCAGAAGATGTGTGAGATCGACTCTTCATCAAGATTACAGAGAACATAGATACCAGGTCCTTGAAAACCTCTTTTCCAAAGGTTATCCCAAGTGAGGAGTTTGTTACTTAAGGCCAGCCAGAGAGTGATGATGGTTTTAAGAGGGGCAGAGATTTTCCAAATTTTACCCAACCATGGATGGGAATATGCTCTCCCCAATGGATTTATTGCTGCGTCATATCCAATTTTTGCAGAGAAGGATCCATCCTTACTTTTTCTGGTCCATACTAGTTTATCTGATTCTCCTTCTCTAAGAAAAATATAGCCTTTGTTTAAAAGGGTTAAATATCGGTTCCAATATTCTTCCTTCTCACCGACCAAACCTAGCTGTGAGGCCGATTTCCATCTTCCTCGGCTTCTTAAATTGTCCTACTGGTCGTAAGCATCAACCAATGTGAAGATACTTTTGGAATTCAGTTCCCTGATTAGTTCAGAAGGGAGTCTGTAGTCTTCACGGGCCCCATCCCATGGGTCCTCCCCAATCCGAACACTACGACCGTCCCCGATTCTCCATGCCACCCAATTCCCTATTAAAGGGAAAGCCAACACCAGAGCTTTCCATCCTATAGAACATTTTTTGAAACTTTTAGTGGATTGTCTGAACCAGTCAATTATAGAGAGGGGGTGACAGTATTTAGAAATCATAGATCTACCCCACAGAGAGTAGGGGGATTCTGCTAATCTCCACAAGGTTTTTGTTGCTAAGGATTTATAGAAGAGATTCAGATTCTTTATTCCCGAACCTCCAAAAGATTTTGGCATGGAGAGGATCGTCCATTTGACCAGAGGAATTCCTTCTCTTTGCTTGATCGTCGTCCAAAGAAATGAGAAACATTTCTTCCTTATTTTGACTAAGATCCCTTTCGAAATGTATGCTATCGAGGCCTAGTAAACTGGGATGCTTTGGAGAACTGATTTTAATAGGATTAACCTGCCTCCTCTAGAAAGAAAACAGTTAGCCCAGAGTGAGATTCGACTTTCAATTTTTCTATATAACCAAAGCCAATCCTGAAAAGCATAAGCATTGGGTTTAAGAGAGAAGCCCAAATATTTAAGACCTTCGGAAATAGGGGAGATGGGGAAGGAAGAAGAAATTTCCAAGGTTTCTTTTGTTTTCTCAGTGATGTTGTTGAAAGCCAATTTGGATTTTTCCATGTTGATCACCATTCATGTTGCACTCTTGTATAAATCCAGAATTCTTGAGAAGGCAACAAAATTCCCATGGGTTCCTTCCCCCATGAGTAAAACATCGTCTACAAACAATGTATGGGTCAGGGTGACTGAGTTGGAGATCCTGATACCTTTTATCACCCCATCTGATTTTGCTTTATGAATCAAACGGCTCAGCGCATTGGCTACAAGAAGAAAAAGAAAGGGAGATAGTGGGCATCCCTGTTGAATTCCTTGGGTTGGACGGAAGAAAGGGGAGGGAGATCCATTGATCAAAACAAAATAGGAAGCCGAGTGTATGCACCCCATTATCCAATCAACCAATGTTTTTTTTTTTTCCTTGGAAAAAGTCGTAATTTTATTTCAAATAGATTGAACAAAATTACATTCTGCACATGTAATAGAATCATAGAGATCCCTACATTATCGCATATTTGCTGTTCATGTATCTTACTGGTCTAGAGACCCATACAAACCCAAAATAATGCTGTCCATACAGCACACATATAGCCGGTTACATATACCAATAGTAGTCTCGAAATGTAATAGTTCCTATCAAAAGATACTCTGTCTAAGCTGCCCGAAAGCACCAAACAGAACAGATGTAAACAATTAGCCAAATGCTCCATCACGTTCCACCAAAGCCTCATAAAGGCCTATGATAATACCAATATACAAAATAAAAAACCATAAAGTAACCAAAACAGAACTGTTGAGAATTCTGATCAACAGAAACCAATCAATCTCCCACCCTGTCCTCCAATGCCTCGTTGAAGGGCCTATGGTAATAACTGTAGGATGTAGCAGTAGTATGTAATGTAATTCGCCATGTGCCGAAATTTAGACGTTGCTGCGACGCTTCTTTGGAAAGAAAGTCGGCCATGCCATTTCTCTCCCTGTAAACATGTGTAAATGTTATAAGATTAAAATTCTGCTTTAACCGTAAAACATCTTCCAGTATAGGTGAGAGAAACATCACATTACATTGAGTATGCTCATTGGCCCAATCAATAACAATCAGTGAATCACCAAAAATCTGTAGTGAAAGACAACCCTGTTCTAGTGCAAATAACAGCAACAGTCTAAGTGACATGATTTCTGCATAGTTGTTTGTACCGCTCCCCAATCCAGCCACTATGTGGAAATAATGAGATTCATATTTGTGTAGAACGATCCCCCCACCGCACACCAATTGATGGTCCAGTGATGCGCCATCGAAAAAAGCCCACGGTAATGTTTTATCAATCGTTTCAGCGATCACAGGACGAGTTCTAATCGTTTTGGGAGCAGTCTTGTAATGAACAATGATAGCCATAGCTTCAGCCACTACTTGCTCCATCGGGACTCTACAGTCCTGGAAAATAATCCTGTTACGTGTGATCCATATTCCCCAGGCAAAAATGCATGGGGCAGCACAGATGGTTGATGTCTGTTGTTCAGTCCACCAATATTGGAATGCCTCAATAACATTCTCTCCCCACCAACGCGTATTGATATCCAAATATTGGCATATTTGTGTCCAAACCACCTGGGAGAAACGACAGTGGACAAAAAGGTGTGAAATAGTCTCGTCCGCCTCCCTACAGAGTGGGCAAAAACCCGGGCCCTGTAGGAATCGTCTCTTCAGAATGTCCCAGGTAGGTGCCTTTTGTTCCAATATCGCCCAGAAGAGTAGTTTGGCTTTACCAGGGCATGTAAGTTTCCACAGAGATTTCCACCACCACACCAATGCCCGATTTTGCACCTCCACATTTAGCTGTATATATCCAAGTTTATGTGTGTATTTCCCTGAGGGATGATGATCCCATATAAGTTCATCAGGCCTATTTGTCAGACGAATATTGGTGAATCTTAAGATCCGAATATAGTCCTCCCAAACCCCGATCATGTCCTCAGGAACCTCAAGACGCTGGGCAGAGATCCACCCCTGGTGCATAAGAGTGGATAATCCCGGTTGTGCGATATCAGCTAAGAAGTGACATCCCCTAGCTGCCAGAAAGGTCCTTAAGTCCACAGGCAGTACATGTCCCCCCATACATCCTACCCAAGGATCCAATCCAATACGAAGTAATTGCCCATTTCCAATTCGCCACACTAATCCCGATCCCACCAGCTGAAAATGCTGAACCACCGCTTTCCAAACCACAGAGCAATTTGCCCTCGACTTGTTGCCCTACCTAATCCATTCAAGTAGGGTTAAGGGAGCAATGTATTTGTGGTATACCACCCTAGTCCAGAGGCTCCGTGTATGGATAATTCGCCATGCCACCTTTGCCCCCAACGCTTTGGCAAATAGAAAGATATTCTTTAAGCCCCAGCCTCCCAGTGCTTTGGGGATCGCAATCAAATCCCATCTAACCCACACCAAGGCTCGATTCACTCCCTTACCCTTCCAAAGGAAGGCAAAAACCAACCGACGGATCTGCTCCAATACACCTCTGGGAATCCAAGCAAGTGACATCCAGTAAACCGGTATTGCTTCCAAAACTGATTTAACCAGAACCAGTCTCCCAGCCCGCGAGAGCCATTTTTGACTCCATCCATGAAGTCTCTGCTCCAATTTGGCAATTAACCAGTGCCAATCTGCCTTAAGATATGCATTAGGTTTTAAGTGAAATCCAAGGTACTTTAAGCCATCATCAATATCCATAGTGCTATAGGGGAGTCTGATGGCCAATCTGTGAATCTCCTGCTCATTTAAATGCGAGCATGAGATTGTTGATTTATCAATATTCACTAGCATACCCGCGGCTTCTTGCAGTAGATTGAGTCCTTCGACCACCTTATCAATATCCTGTCTCGAGCCATCACAAAATATGAGAATATCGTCAACAAATAGGAGATGTGTGATATACAATACCTGAGTAATGGAGATGCCACGAAAGGAGCCATCAGCTTTTGCTTTCAGGATAAAACGACTGAGGCCTTCAGCAACAAGGAGAAATAACAGCGGTGAAAGTGGACAACCTTGTCGTAGCCCCCTGCCTGCATGGAAGAATGGGCTAGCCGAACCATTTATCAGTACAGCAAAGCTCACCGTGGTAATGCAGGCCATAATCCATCGAACAAATTCATAGCAGAAGCCCAGATGTGTGAGAAGCATCCGGATATAGAGCCAGCTAACCCTGTCGAATGCTTTAGAGAGGTCAATCTTAATCACTGCACCCTTCTGCTTCTGAACCTTCAGAGTGTGTATACCTTCTTGTGCTACTCCAATAGCCTCGTGAATTTGACGACCTTCCAAGATCCAAATTGTTCACATGAAATATGCTGAGACAGGATATTTTTTAGTCTCCTCGCCATTACCTTAGATATGATCTTATATATGCAATTGCAGAGTGAAATAGGTCTGAATTCATCAAAACGATCAGGCTTATCTGTTTTGGGGATGAGAGCAATAAAAGTCGAGTTAAAGGGACCATGTACAAATCCAGCCTTTCATGATTCTTCCACCACATCCAATAATTCCTCCCCAAAATAGTCAAAGAATCCCAAGTAAAATTCAATAGGCCAGCCATCAGGCCCTGGGCTTTTATCTTTCTGGAAGGATTGCATAACCTGCAAGAGCTCAATCGGTAGCACCTCCTCCATCAAAAGTTTGTTCTCTTCCTCCCCCACAAAACGTGGGAAGAGCTGAGCCATCCTGATAACCTCAGCTATGGAGGCCCCAGGTTGAGCGGTGAATAAGTCTTCGAAGTGTCGAACACCCATCTCAGCCAAACCATCAAAGCTGGAGACCCGTTCCCCTTCAGTTGAAGATAATTCCCAGATTGAGTTAGTGAATTTTCTCCCCTTTGCATATGCTTGAAAAAATTTTGTGTTCTCATCCCCACACTGTAACCATATCGCCCTACTTTTCATTCTCCACATCTCTTCTCGCTCACACAGTAACACATTCCTTCTACTTTCCCAGTCCAGCAGCTCACCTTTCTGCTGTTCATCCAGATAACCCATACCCTGACACTGTAGAAGTCTATCAATATTCATCTCAGCATCCCTCAGAATCTGATCATCTTTTACCCTTTTTGCAGTGGCCCAGAGAATAGTGGCCTCTTTAATACGCTTGAGATTGAGTTGAAAGTGTGCGCCCGCATGTTCCTGTGACTCCATAGGTCGATGAACCCACTGTTGCTGAACTAATTTAAGATAATCCTCCTCCTTCAACCAGCTAGGATTGAACTTGAATGGACTAGGGGGTTTGTTTCTACTGCCTCTTAATTCCAGTAGGATGGGACAGTGGTCAGAGACCCCCCCTGACCCAACCCATTGCTTTACAACATCAACCCCCAGTGCCAACACATGCTGACCAGGAACCTATCCAGTCTTTTGGCCACCCTTTGTTCCCCTGTTCTCTTATTCCTCCACGTCGGGGTTAACCTGGTTGGCTGTATGTCAAGTAGATCCTTCCCGGCGAAAGCTTGTATGAAAAAGTTAGCTAATGGATCTAGAGCAGCACGAGGCCCCCAAACTTCAGATGACCCCAGAGAAAGGTTGAGATCTCCACCCAAGATCACATCCCTTCCGTCAAAGAGATCCATGCTTAGCAAGGAGTCCCAGAATCCAGCCCTATTTAAATAGGGTCCATAGATATTGAGAATCGTTATCATCCTACCAATCTCTGCATCCCATACTTCCAACCCAATACTAGAAGAGATACCCCAAGAGCTATCATATCTGCAATTCTTCACCTTCCACCCCGTAGCCAGCCCTCCAAAGCGACCACGAGCATCCACACCCACGAACTTCCAACCAGGTAGCAAAGTTTCCAATACCCTAACCACCTCCACACTGCCGCCCAGTGTTTCTTGTAGTAGTAAAATATCAGGTTGATTTAAATCCACCAACCTCCGGAGTGACGATTTTTTAATGGGACTCGCCAACCCACGACAGTTGAATGACAATAGTTTCATATGAAACCCCCTTCCAGGGCTTTCGCTGCTCTAAGTGCCCATTCAATAGAGGATTGTGTGCCCATTACCAAATCAACTTTTGCCCGGTCTTGTGCTTTTGACAAATGAGATTTCCGTCCCCGACCTTTCCCCATAGTACTAGCATCCAATTCAGGAAGTCCCCTACCCCCCGATCCATCAGCAGATATCACCCTATTTCTAAGAGCATAGCGGATACTACGACCCACAGAATTGGGAGAGGGTAGAGTGGATACTAGAGGTGGCGTGTAAACACAATCCGTGACAGGTATTATACAAGGAGCTACAGTGCATAGTGATACAGGGCTGTCTGTAGGATGAGACTTTAAACATACCCCCCCCAAATCAGTAGAGACAGAATATAAAGAAACATCAGTAGAGAAATGATGAGACATACCCGGGGGATTAGTAGATGAGCCCCGATGAGAGATCTGCTCTTGAAGCTTTCTGGAGGCTGCCCGAGTCAAAGGTGTCGTGGTGCCCAATGCAGTCCCCACTACAACCGTCTCCTTGCTCCGAATGTTATCCAAACCCCCGTTCTCCAAAGTTGTCAAAGGTATCCCGGATCCCGGTATACCACACGGTGCCACTGGTAGCATCGATACCTGGACAACCCCAGTGTCAATAGCAGTCACGAATTCATTATCCCCTGCCACCAGTGGGCTCCCCTTCTGCGCAGGATCAGTGCTAACATCTGCTACAGGAACAACCGACGGTCTGCTACCCCGAAATGGTAGCGTGCACCCTGCTACCAGGTGTCCATGAGCGTGGCAGCGGTGGCATCGAAACGGCACCCCCACGTAGTCCAAGATCTGTGTGAATTCCCCATCCTTCATCTGAACCAAGATCTCAGCCGAGAGCCCCAGCCTAAGATCGATTCTGACCAAAATCTTAGCCACCGAATAAATACCTGTTTCAGTATGGGAATAATCAGCACATATATAGTCGCCAAGGAAATTCCCAATGGCTGCAAATCGTGATTCATTCCAGAGATGCATGGGGAGCCCCGGTAGCTTCACCCAAATTGGTTCTCTGTCAATTCTTTCAGTTTTGGAGTCAAAGAAGGGCGACCATCTTTTCAGCACAATGGGTATGCCCAACATCGTCCAATGTCGGCCTAATACAGCTTCTACCTCTCCAAAATTCGCCAAGATAAAGGAGAACCAACCCTTCGTCAATACCCTAATCTCAGGTGCAGTAGCTACCAGGTCCTTCCAATGCTCGGCCACCCATCGCTGTAGGAAACCCCGCCCGAGCCTCTTACCACGGACATGTCCAACCACTGCTATGTGGGAGAAGTCCTCCGCCTCCTCCATCGAGACATCCACACCCAACACCAGTTTGTCCTTCCTTCGTCGTTCCTTGACCTTTTTGGCAAAAAAAAATTGTGAAGCCGCCTGTGTAGAAACCCTTGCACGCGGAGTTATCAGAGATTCATCATCAGGTAGGAGTTCTCCCACCCCAGGTGCCGCCGCTGCAGTTGCATTATTTGAGTATCCCTGACCACCACTGGCCTGTCCCCGTTCCTCAACATCATGGGGTTCCACCGACTGAAGCAGATTTCCGACAGAGAGAGAAGCCGGTCCGCCACCCGACCGCTTGTTGTCACACCCAACCAGGGTTTCGAGCCAATCCTCTCGCCGGGCTTCCGAAGGAATTGGAAAATTTGTATATGACCCCAGTTGGGGTTGCAGCGTCCGCCCCAAAAGACCCGCCAAGTCTGGCCTGTCCCTAATGCCAGCAGAAGACCGAAAGGTTTCTAATTCCGCCTCTAAACCCTCCAGCCCAAGAGAGATGACCGGCGAAGTAACTCTGGCAGATGTCGGTGGGGTGATGTGGTGCCCGTCCAAATCCATCACTCCCTCGGGCCCAGGTAGATCCCCGGTCCCCCCGCCTGACAAGAAAGGGCCAGACAAAGCCCCCGACCCATAATCCACAGAATTGATCGCTCCAAGATCAAAAATCCCTATGTCACGGTCCCCATCCGAGGTGTAGTCCACCTCCTGCTCATATCCGCTCCCCAAACCACCCCAGCGGTTCCCTCACGGCAGGCAAAACCGGACCCCGGTCGAGCAGTCAGCCAAATAAAAGGATGGAAACCCAGATAGGGCCCAATCCCCTATCCACCGTTCAATGTGCAACAACCCTCACAGAACGCCAAATCCCCGCACAACCGCGGATCCCTTCACTCAGCCGCAGGGTTCAGGCACCACCTGCCCACCCCTCCATATTCCACTCCAATTCAGAACAAGCTTCTACCAAGAACTCGAGGAACGCTCGAATGGTGCACTCTCATCCACCATGCACCAAGGTTTCATGGAGCAATGCGTATTCAGGGCCACACTGCATCAATCGGCGAGAATCTGGTCCGGTCACGTCGCTGGGAGTCGATCCTCCGCAAGCCCTGTTCACCAGGCCGCCATCGCCCAAAACCTGCCCATACCACCGCCATATCCAGGGTTTCTTGGAGCCATCGTCATTTTCTTGGAGGAAAAATATAATCAGATATTGATCAAAAAATCAAATCTGCTTGCATGATATTCCTTTTCTATCTATTGTTAATAGTGTGGATCTACAAATATCACCAATCAACCAATGTTAATGGCATTCCTGTCTGAATTAAAAGAAGCTGAAGGAAGGTCCAGTTTACTCTGTCGTATGCCTTGGAGAGGTCTAGTTTTAAAGCAAGAGCTGGTAATTTCTCCTTTTTAATGGTGTGTATGGCTTCTTGTGCTAGTGACACAGCATCATGAATTTGTCTATTAAATAGGAAGCCAAATTGCTCTTATGTGATTACCTTGTTGAGGACTGGTTTTAGTCTTTGGAAATTACCTTGTAAATCATGTTGCATCATGCTATAGGTCTAAAATCTTCAAAGGTTTCACCTTTTTGCTTCTTGGGGATAAGAGTGATGAAAGTTGAGTTAAAAGTCCCCAATACTTTCCCTGATGTTTGAGATTCTTTAACAACTTTAAGTATATCCTCTTTCATCAAATCATAAAACCCTAAGAAAAATTCAACAGTGAATCCATTTGGACCAGGACTCTTCCCTTTTTGAAAAGATTAGAGAACTGAAAGAATTTCCTCCTATGTAACTTCTGTGGATAAGTCGTCTTTCATCTCATCAGTAATGAGGTTGGGAAAAATATTTATTACCTCCAATATCTCAGCTATCGGGCAGTTTGGGGGGGCTGTAAATCTTGACTTGAAATGTTCCTAAATTGCTTTAGCCTTCTCCGGAAAAGACAGTGTCAAGTTCCCTTGATCATCTTTGATTTCCATGATTGTATTGATATTCTTTTTGTGTGCAACAAAACGGTGAAAGAATTTTGTGTTCTTGTCACCCTCCTTAATCCACAATGCTCTGCTCTTAAGCCGCCACAAAAGTTCTTCCTTTGATAGGAGTGAGGCTCTTTTTCCTTCTAAAGACTTTAGAGAGAGTATTTGTTCATCAGTGAATATCCCGCTTGGAGTTGAATTGAAAAGCTCCTTTATATTGGATTCCTTTTCCTTGAGTTCTCTTCGATCACTTTCTTCCTGTTTTTTTCCCCATTCTTTGGAGAGAGTCTTGATCCGAGATAAATTGTTCTCAAATTGCTTCATGAAAGAACTGTTCGACGTATGGGCTAAGGTCCTCCAATTCTCCTTAACCAGTTTGCAATAATCCTTATTTTCTATCCAGGAGGGATTGAATCTGAAAGGAGCAAGTGGTTTCTTCTCCGGAATAGAGATGGAAAGAGAAATTGGTCTATGATCAGAGGCTCCCCCTGATTCCACTGAAGAATGAAAAATTAACCGTAGCTGAAACAGGTTGTCTAAAATAAGGAACCTGTCCAATCTCTTGGAAATTGCCTGGTCTCCTCCTCTATTATTCCTCCAAGTTGGTGCAATTTTAACTGCTTGAATGTCCACCAGATTCTTCTCTTCAAAAAGATTATTAAAAAACGGGGCTAAAGAATCGGGATGGGCATTTTTTCCCCCAAATTCCCCAACTCCTAGGGTTAGATTGAGGTCTACGGCTAAAATGATCCTGGGTGAGTCCAAAGCGCCCAAAATGCTCAAAGTTTCCCAAAACAATTTTCAGCCATGGAAAGGGCCATAAACATTAAGAAAGGAAAAAAAATGGTTTAATTCAGGAACCTCTAATTCCGTTTTGAGGGCAGAATTGAACACAGATGTGGAACGTAGAGTCAGTTCAGGGCTCCATGCTATGATTAAACCTCCGGAGTGACCTTCTGCATCAACTGCTTCCGCGTTCCAGTCTTTGAAGAGACTTTTTATCACTTCCACTGCTTTGAGGCCTTCCATCATGGTTTCTTGAAGTAATAGTACCTTGGGTTTATGTATCTCGACTAACCTTTTGAGGGTGAGTTTTCTAGGCCTCCCCCCTATACCCCTTATATTGAAGGAGAGCGCTAACATTAAGCACTTTTGGTAAGCGATTTATCCACTCTAAGCACCCTACTAATGGTTCTCTGTTTACCCTCCTTAACATCCTTATCCGCTTGTAATTGAGCTTTTGTCAGGAGGGATTTCCGACCGGCTTTTGATTTTAGAGGGGGGTCACATGCGAGCCCTCCAGTGGAGACTAAGGCTGGTTCGTTGGAGGGTTTGATCTGTAGATCGTACTTTCGTATGGGGGGAGGGGAGGGGGACGTAAAAGGGCTATCAGAATGTTTCAAAGCAGAAGAATGGGAGGAAGGGGTTTCAAAAACGGGGTTCACATTCACCAAAAGGGGAGGGTTTGACTTTGGAACAGAACAAGGATGGACATGAGAGTTACCTTTATAAATCTTGTCGTGTCCGGAGCTTGAGTTTCCTTCCTTGTTGTTGAAAAAATCCAAGGTACCATTTTCTGAAGTAACCGCTATAGTTGCCACCTTTTCGCATGCAATGTCCTGAGAGCCCTTAAGTGACAAAGGGGCTGTATCTGTCACCTTGCATGCCGCGTTTGAGTTAATCAATGTGCCTTCCATTGGAACTGTGGCGATGACATCTGACTACCTGTTATTTCAAACCCATACTTTTGTAAAAGGAGGTCTAGGGGAGCCTCCTTGCTGTCGTCCATCCTGTCGAGGGCATTATTTCTGAAGATGTCCGACCTACAGGCAATTGAAGCATCAAAATGGTAACTTCCAATAGTCTAATCTTTGTATCCATATGCTCCCCCACATTTCGAGTCTAATCTCCTCAAACAAGCCATTCCTTAGATCCATTTCAACCAGAATGCGATCACAAAGTCTGTCCTGATTTGAACTCCAGTCTTCCTCCAGTGCAACGAATTTGCCAATTTTGTTTCCAATAGCTTCTAAGAGAGGTTCCTACCAGAAGACCATAGGGAGACCCGAAAGGATAACCCATATCTATTGCATATTATGAGGTTCCCTATTTGCGTTAAAATCGACTGTCCATTCTTTAAGAATTAAGTCGGAAGGACCCCATCTCCAACGCTGATTCATTAAGGTGGTTGCATCAACTTTTGCATGGAACTTGAAGAGAAACCACCCTCGCAGAAGAATATGGAAATCCGATATATAACCAAGTGCGGGGAGCCAGTGGCGTTCCATCCAGGAGAAAAGAGCTTCTTTACCAGCCAGTTTTCCATAGAACCGTCCTACCAAGGCGTGCTTCAGGTAATCAAGAATTTCCGAAATTTGGATATCTTTGCCTACTACAAGTTCAAGGCAATTTTTCTTTGGTCTGATGCTTTTTTTTCCACACGTGGAAGGAGATGAGCATTGCTCTGAAGCTCATTATTGTTAGAGTTGGGTGGCGCTAAAACAAATGGAGCTGAGTCGACAGAAGCCATTGATTTACTGGTACGATGTAAACTTGACGGTGAAGTGTTACTATGCCATGAATAATTGCTGGACTTGTTTTCCGTGTCGGAGAGGGGATTGCCACTTAAAATGCTTGTGCAAAATGGTACGGCTTTCAAGTGAGGCGGGGAGAAATCCTGCATAACCTGAAAACCCTCGGTACAACATACTTCCTGGTTCGTGCAAAAGATGGATATGTCATGTGTGTCAGGTTCATAGTTCACCTCATCAATAACCATTGTGAAATCGTAGTTTTGGCGGAAGAAGAATAATGTGCGAGGATTTGTCAGGTATTAAAACCATTAAAGCCTAAACCATCAGTCATGAAATTGGCATCTCTGCAAGGTTGGAGAAATGCAAAATGGGCCCGTTCCTCGCTCGTCCTTAACTCCGCAATGATGTTAGCTCTGTCCTGATGCGCCATTATGTACTGAGAGTCCCGAAAAAGCTTCGACCCTTGACCTTGCGCATCTTCCCTGGACGCAGAGCTCCATCGCGCCCCTATATATATATATATATATATATATATATATATATATATATATATATATTCAATGTGGTTCACGACCTCAGAGATAGGTACTCGCTACGTCCACGGAATTTAATCCAAGGGGCCTCACCCTATCGGCATTATTTTAGTGCCTAACCTCGAAGCACCCAGAGAATTGAACCCTCGACATCTACCATGTGTTGTCTTGGTCTTGGAAGATAACCCAACTGAGCTACCCCTCAGGGCTCTCTCTCTCTCTCTCTATATATATATATATAGCCCGGTGGGTTAGCTCAAGTAGTTGAGTGTTGTAATTGCAAGCAGAAGGTCTCGGGGTAAAATCCCTAGGTGGCTATGCAGGGCCTCACTTGATGTCCCCACCAGTTTAGGCTTCGTAATCAGGGCTGGTGGTTTACCTTGGGTACCATCCTCGAAATCAAGGGAAGTACCTAAGGGTTTCCCATGATGTGTTCCATTGGAGAAAAAAATATAAATATATATGATCTCATTTGTGTGTGAATAAGTAAGGAGATTGGATAGTCAATTATGTAATGATGAATAATATTGAGTATAAAGAAGTATATTATATATAAGAGATTCTCTTTCAAAGGATGTCCTTAATTTGTAAGGAGGTATACTCATCTACGAAGCATTTAGGAGTGATTTGGCCTCATCAAAACTATCTTTATCCATTTTTTATTATATAAGTTGGGTTGATGCAAATAGTCACAAGGGATTGTTCTCTTTGTTCTACAAAAAAGTTTAATAGTAGTTTGAGAACAATTTTGGGTAGAAATATTTTGACAATTGAAATACTGTAATATGTGATTACCACATATTACAAGGTAGGTTTGAGGACATTCAAATTTTGTAAAGGAGTATTGAAGCTCGATGATGTATATTTTGGTTTTATTTTTGAATTAACAAATATAATATTTGCTTTGGTTGGAATATACATATATATATATATATATATAAGGGGATTGGATAGCCAATTATATTGTTAGTAGAAATAAATTGTGATTAAAATAACTATAAGTTTATATTAATGAGATGGGAAAAAATAAATATAGAAAGGAATTAGAAAATGCCAAATAGGTTTGAAAAGTCTATACAAGGGAAATGAATCTATAAATAATTAAAAAGATTAATATAATTAAAAGATTGTTATGAGAAAGAGTAAAGGAGTTTGAATAGGTGTAGTCTAAATATTCTACGTTTTCAACCTTTTACGTACATATTTTCTGTCTTATTTTGTTCGGAGTCTGGTTGGAAATCTTTAAAAATTCTTAGAATCACATATATTAGCTATGGAAATTGCATAATTTGGGTTCCATAGGGGTATCCGTGGGCGCTAAATCTATTTATGGATTCAAAAACACAATTTAAACACTTCCAAATTTGGATTTTACCAAAAACAAATTTACGGGATTCCGACCAAAACTCATTGTAAAGTCCAAAACGTAGAATAAATAGACTACTTCGTTTGAATAATTATTCGATCATTTAAGAGGGGATTTAATTATAAAAAAATATTAAAATATAGCCTTATAGATTTAGTGAGGATATTGATATTATGATGTTTTTGAAAAAGGAATGAATAACATTCGAGAAATGGGAATGAAAAGAGAAATCAGAAGAGGGCAGAGGGGGTAAAAAGATGGGGGAACTAAATTAACAACAAACATAAAGATGATAAAGGAAATTTTAATGACAATGGTTGTGGATGATCTATTAAGAATGATTTAGTTTGTAGTCATCTTTGTCATTAAATTTGTTAGCTATTTTTTTTAAAGGAATTTATAATAATCCAAGTTGAATAATGGGGAGCTAATGATAATACATTAGTGTGATTAGTTGAAATAAGATGTTTAGTGTTGTGAGAATGTTATGTTAGATTGGTTTACCGTTGGATGTCACTAATTTGATCATGGCCCGTGTTAATTCTACTTGTTTTGTTGTCTTAGTTAATGGCTCCTCCACTGATTTTTTGAAGGTTCTAGGGAGCTAAGACAAGGGTGTCCTTTATCCCCTCTTCTTTTCCTTCTGGTGATAGAGGGACTTAATAGATCGATTGATAAAGTAAAAAGAGATGGCAGACTTAAAGGGGTGAAAATTACTGCAAGTCACTTTATTTCACATTCTCTTTTTGTGGATGATGTGCTATTGTTTGGCAGGGGCACTATAGAGGATCAGAACCCTTTCTTTGATATAATTTATCTTTTCTGTGAGGCCTCAGCAATGGAGGTTAGTATTAATAAATCAAGTTTTTATGAGGAATGGGGTGAATGGCGAGATTTTAATGAAATCACTTATTTGTTTCCCTACAAATCTAAGCCTATGGATAATGGCTTCAAGTATCTTGGATATTATCTGAATCCTAACAACTATTTAAAAGCTGATTGGATGTGGATTATTAAAAAAATAGAAAAGAGAATTGGAAATTGGTTCTATAGGTGGTTATACCTTGGAAGAAGACCCACTTTGGTGAAGACTATACTTGTTGGTATTCTTGTATATTGGTTTTCTCTGGCAAAGGTTCTTGTATCAATACTACACTTAATGAGGAATCGAATTATGAACTTTTTATGGTCCAGGTCTGTTAAAGGAGAGAAGATTCATTTAGTCAGTTGGGAGAAAATTTCCCTTCCAAAATGTATGGTAGGTTGGGGTATCAAGAATCTTCATTAGTTCAGCCTAGCTTTGAGATTGAAATGTCGTTGGGGAGGTTTATTTTGCATAGGAATTTGGTGTGATATACTAAAGGAAAAATATTTGAAAAGAGCCTCTGTTGCTGATTGGACTAGATTAACCAACAAATATGTTCACAATGTTTCAAAATTTTGGAATGGTTTTGTCAAATCATTTCATTGGATAGGTAATTGGCTGTCCTGGGAGGTAGGGAATGGAAATCAAGTCACATTGGGAATTGATCCCTATATTGGTGGAGATGACTACTTCAAACTTTCAAGAGCACTGTTATCTTTTCTTCACTGTAAGGGCATCATATCACTTGCAGATGTTAGAAATCATATAGGATCAATTGATAATGCTAATTATTGGATCAAAGACTAAGGAGATGGGTCTAGAAGGTTCTCTAGCTGAGGAATGGAACTTATATATTGCAAACCTTAATCAAGTAGGAATTAGGCTCAAAGAAGCTAACGATGGACTTGTTTGGTCTTGGAGTAAAAAAATTGGAAAGTTATGTGCTAAACTTGCATATGAGGTTGTTGCAAATATTAATAATGAATTTGCTGGAACATAGTGGAGCAAAAGAATATGGAAATGGAAACTTCCTTTAAAACTCAAATGCTTTCTTTGGCTTGTCTTGGAAAATAGAATACTGGCATGGGAAAACTTAACTAGAAGAGGGTGGCAAGGCCCAAATTACTGCTCTCTTTGTCAATACGGGGGAGAAATTGTGTCACATTTTTTTGTTAAATGTTCCTTATGTCTAGAGGTTTGGGAAAGAGTTAAAGAAGATTTAGATATTTCATGTGATTGGGGAAACTTGACCATTGAGGAAAACTTTACCGTTGAGGAAAACTTTAAGCAATGTATTAACAATATGAGTAAGTATAAAGAATTGTCTGTCTTCATTTGTTGGGGCTAGGGCCTATGGATTTCCATAAATTATGCTATCTTTAATAATAATAAAAAAGATATACAAGGTGTTTGCAGTAAATTTTTTAGATTTTACAGGGAAATTTTTAAGGTGGAGAAACAAAGTAGTTGGTTTTTTGATGGGGCTTCCCGATTGGGGCATTGCAGTTGTGGTATGATCTTGAAGCTCAATCAATCTTATAGTTTGCATCTTTGGATGGGGTGTGGAACATGTTCTAACACCCGTGCTGAGCTTTTGGCATTATGTGGCTTACTAAAATTTACCTCTAATATTGGTATTGTTGCCATACAGATCCTTGGAGACTCCAAAGTCATACTGGACTGGGCTATGATTGTCACACAGTTACAGGTTCTTCATTGCATCAATGGTGTGACAGGACAAGGTCACATATTGAGAATTCTGTTGAGATCTCCTCCACACATATATTTCGTGAGCTTAATGCAGCTGGTGATGGTTTTCCCAAGAAGGGCATTAGCCTTCCTACATGCACTTTACTTTATGAAGAGTTCAAGGACAAATCCATATGTTCTCGGGGATATGTTTACATATTTTGAGTCTATCGATTTACATTTTGGAAGAATGTATTAAGGTGAAGGATGACATATAGTAGAAATGCTATGTCTTACAATCATCTTTTGTTTTTTGCATGATATATTTTCGAGGATAACAGTTTTATATGCTCCTTTTGCTTATTGGTAGTCAATTACCAACTCTTGCAAGATTGTATGCAGTGACACTGGATTGGACAATTACCATCGTTCGGTGATATCTGCCTTGTCCATTTGTAATGTTTTTTGCTTTTTTCGATCCAATAGAATAACAAGAAGTAGGTTTTTTTTCATGTGAAAAAAAAGGATTTGATGTAACAATTATGAATGTTGTCGACAACATGTTCTTCGAGGTGGAGTATAAATATATCTATCTATTTGGTCGACGTAGGATTTGCTATAAAATAGAGAATCTGATCAACGCCATGACAAAAAAGTGGTTTGGTTTAATCTTTAACACTTTTGAATAGCTGTTAGTATTTTGTGAAGTTTAAAGAAAGTTTTAATCTTCTTTTATATTAAGATTTTGAAACTTTTAGCTTACATTATCGTTACTGTTTTAACGAGTTTTCTAAATCTTTATGCTAAATGGTATTCAAAACTTAAACTCTTACAACATGAAGAAAATTATATCTCTAATCAAAAGTGTTCCTAAAAGAGAAAGTTGGATCTTTACCTAAAATAAATTCTATTACTACTTTTATAATGGTTAAAAGCAATTAATTATATATTTATTTTATTTATATTAATTTTAAATTAATTAAACTCAAATATATGAGAAAAAAATTAGAATGATTTGAAATTTGTTTAATTAAACTCTAAAAAATAATTTATCCCTTTTATTTTAACAATATACATTTCATCTATAAACTAAATTGTAAAACACATTTTTCAATAGAGGTGAAGAGGGGTGTGATTTAAGGATTATACGAGTGAATTGTTGCACTTTGGGTTCGTAATCTTTTCATGAAACATGGACCGATCATGGTTTTCTTAATTAGCGTGTGAATATATTTATTTAAGTACCATTACATTCTTCGAGTACCTTAGACTTGAATGATGGGTGGGATCTTAAGAAAATATGGGGATATAAGGAAATGTTCACCACCTAAAAATCGCTATCCCCCTTGGTTTAAGATATTAGGAATGGACACGTACCATTTTTTTCATAATTCTTGAATTTCATATTGAAAAGAAAGAAATGACTCTCTCCCTTTTTTTCACACGGTAAAAATAACTATACTTTAATATTAAGTATATGATAAAAAAATACAATGACGAGCTCCAAAGTCAAGTGACATACAAACATCCTACTAACGGTTAAGAACCCACGCCCTCCACTGCGGCAAAACAAACACCAAATAACATAAAAGAATAGATACATGGCCACCCCCAACCTAAAGAAACCCAAAAGTAAAGCAAAGACATCTGCACCAACATAATGAGTCCAACATCGATGACCCACTAAAGGAAAGCCAAAATAAATACAGCACATCATAGCCCAAACATCTGATAACAGCTGGAGTCCCGAAGAAGACCGTCAACCCAAACCTCAAAAAAAAGTTTACCTGCCTCTACCGAAAGAGCTCTTTTCGAAAGAGCATCCGCTTGTACATTCTCCAAACGGGGGATATGGAGAAACTAAATACCAATAAAATTTGGCAGTAAGGATATGATCATATAGAGCCAAGGAGAGAGTGTAATTACTTTCAATGGCCCAAGCCCATTGATCCAATTGACTACCACCTGAGAATTCCCCCCAATCCGTTGAAGTTCCAGATTCCTGAGTTTAGCAAAATATAATATACACCAAAGAGCACAGACCTCGCTCTTGGTATTAGTGCATTGAAACTAGGTGGGGATGGGAGGGAGGGATCCATGAAAAATTTTCATGGGTCAAGGGATAGCACACTCAATCCATTAAATTGTTGAGGTTCATATTGAGTCGAAGGAAGAAAGAGATGTTTTCTTACGATATGATATAGAATATTCCTTAAGGTGTAACATTTTGTTATTTTTGAATTCTTTTGAAGGTTCTACAAGGTTAGCTAGAGCTAGAGTTATAAGAAACACTTCTTGTTTTGTTGCTCCTTGGTGGTAGGGTAAAGGAGAAGGACCAAGTTTTGGGTTTTTTTTGGTCACTTCTCTTTGATTTTGTTTTGAAGGAATTTGTTGCATGACTATTGGGACACTTTCTCCTCCTTTTTTACGAGAAAATATGTTTTCTAATTTAGAAGCTCAACAAATTGGGATATCGTAACAACTATATGAAAATTAGGAACATTGTCATGACTAAAGGAATATAGATGTTTTTTCTTATTTTTCATGTAATTATTTTGGCAAAAACTCAGGCACTTTGCCTCATTTCGAGGATGGTACCTAGGTTAAACTCTAGATTCTTCAGGGCACAAGGCCAAGTCAACAATAGGGCTCAAAGCCATTACTAGAATATATTGATTATGAGCTTAAGATGTGGTGGGGATGATAACGGTCGGTCCCACAACCATTCAGGTTAGACCCAATTGACAAATAGAGACAGACTTTGCATTTGAAAGGTGGGGAAAATTCCTCATGGCCTTTCTTTCTTTACGCAGTGGGCCACATATGATGTTGTTTAATTGTTGTATTCCAAATGTAGGTAGGGATCTTGGGTTGGGTCCCGATCTTAGAGAAGGGCAGGAGAAACACAAGCAATGTCATTTTATCCCATTTGTGCCCCTCAATTTAATATGCAGACTAGCAAAACAATTGCTTTAGAGTTATAATCAATCTCCCCATTCAATCTTGAAGTCACCAAACCCAAGGCAAGTTTGATTATGAGACCCATCATTACTTGGTTCTACCATGGTGAAGTAAAGTTTAGGCTCCATTTTTGTCGTAGAAAAAATCCTCCCAACTCATTTGCTTGATCAACTTTGTTGTTGTTGATAGAAAGAATACAATTAGAGTCGAGTCCTCAATCGATTGATATAAGTAGAGTGGCACTTGCACTTAGTTTATGTAATCCATCCTAGGAACAAAGATGCATAGAGAGAAAGTCATTTTATTTTTCTTGTCCCATCAAAGGATTCATTTGAAGGGAGCCTTAAAGGAATGAAGGTAATTCACTGGACAAATATTTTCATTCACACAATCCTACTCATTGTTGGTTATTTATTTAGATTTCTCTCTATATCAATGGGCCCTGCATAAGTATATGGAAACAAGGATTTCCCATAATAGGTCTTGTTTTCCATACTTAGAGATGTTGATAATCGATACTTCTCTTCTTTCCTTCATTCCTCTATATCAATATGTTATGCCTTACTTATAGGTTGGCCTCACAATAGTGGGGCCTTAACTACACTTCCAATTCAAACTCTCTCCCACATGCTACAAAAATGAAGGGAATATAATACTATGAGTCCCAAGAGATAGATAGGATTATTCGAAGGATCTTGCTTGTTGGGATGGAAGTGCTAGGCCAATGATCATGGCCACAAGAGTCTTGTTCACCAATGAAAGAAAAAATTAGGACTAACTTAAACACTGACCAGAAAAAAAAGGAAGTCGGGTTTGAAATTGAGGCACTAAAGAAATGTTGTACATCTCATTCATTAAGGAAGGAGTACATGGTAAAGATGAAAATAACCCTAGGAAGTGGGGAACCTACAACCTATAGCGGATCAAATGTTTGAGTCTTTAGAAGACCTCTTTAACCATTGTTCATGATGAATAATGAGGAGGGAATTCAAAATGACTAGACATAAAGGGCACTTGAGCAACTTCCCCCTTTGGTTGGATTGGATTGAATTGATCTCTTCCTTTCAAATTGAAGGTTGCTAGTTGGTTGGTTGGTACATGAGTTTGGTTTAGTGAGCAAGGAGTCTTGAGGTAAGCCAAAATCTTAAGTTAATGTGCATTGTAAAAATGTTAGTACCATCTCCTTGTGTTAAAGGGAATGATGTATCTATGCACAATGTAGGATGGTAACAAATGTGGTGGGTTGAATCAATAAGGGATGGATACACCTCAATCCACATACATTCATTGTATGGGATCAAGATGATTTACCTTCATATGGGATCAAGCTTGTTTCCCTTTGTTTAATATCAAAAGCACCCAAATAATAGAGATAGCTTGGAATGTGTACACATGGCATAGAACCTAGCAGACTTATTTGGTGGAGAATATCCATCTCTTTCACTTACCACTACCATAGAAATGGGAGGGGTCTTGGTTGGGTTGGTCGGGTTTTCCTTTACCATGGAAAAGAGATACATGTTTAGGAGATTGCTTTGTTCCACTTTGCTCGTCGAATCATAGTCCCCATGCAAAATACCATTATCAATCACATGAACACCTTGACCCTTTTCTATTTCCTTAATAAGCTTGTTTTAAATGAATAGTTGTTATTTAAATCCAACCATTGCAAGTGGTGATCACTAAATGATTTCAATGCAATCAATATTAGGTAGGGATGCAAGAAGGGGGGACTTTTTGAAACCAAACAATATCCATGTTTCCATATGGTGAGAGCAATTCTCACAAAAAACAAGAGAGGAAGAGACTCATTGCTTCACACATACCTCTTCACTATGGGTTTTAATATCCAAACTCTTCAACAATATGGACCCACCTTCAACCCAAGCTAGCATATGAAACATGCACGCCCACCAATAGCAATCAATCATTATGCATTCATAAACAAAATAGATTATTCCTCAACATCTCTACTTCTACCCTAATGAGATGTACAAAACCAAAATAACAATGGTTAGCTCGAGCCCACCATATCACACACATCCCACCCATGCATTGGAACGTATATTGATGTACGAGGAACAAAGTGTAATTACCATTATGTCAAGAATAACACCTTTATGTATTGGACCTTCCTTGCATGCAGTAGTTAGGGAAATGTGTTCAATGAGTGTCAACTTTTCTCTTAATATAGTAACCTAACCCCACCTACTCACATACACTTTCCTACCTTTTTTTTACAAGGAAAACCTTGTAGGGAAACCCATGGGATGATTCTCCACACTCACGAATATCATCCCTAGTAAACCCACTGGTGTAGACAAGTGTGACTAACCCAAGTTGATTTGAACTGGGAACCTACTAGCACAAAACTAGTGAAATGCCCAACAAAATTGATGACAAGCAATTGAGCTAATGCCTTGGTGTGACAACTCAAAAATCTCATATTAATTTTTTTTTACGTCGTAAATCGACGAGTTATCATTAAAAGTTTATTGTGCAAACTAAGCACACTGCGATGCTTTAGAGGACTTCTAAAGAGTCTTATATGATTTTACTTGCAACTACTGGTTGATGCTTAATCTCGTTTCAAGTCTCTTACTTTCTCGTTTCAAGTCTCTTACTTGTACTAAGTTGAATGTGTACTTACTTTTAATATGTTTTATAACCTGTACATTCTAATGAGTAACCTCTTCCACTCTTACTACGACGTTATTGTTGCCAAGAGTCTTAATATACTCCTAAGTTCCATTATTTCTGTGTGTTGTTATTTATTCACACTTTAACCTGTACAAGCCCACTATACATGTTAATACATGACGTATTATATTAATATGTATCATATTTAAATACATATACATTCCCTTCCATATATATATATATATATATATATAGATATAGATATATAGATATAAATCCTAACATGGACTAGCCAATGACTATCCATGTCGTGACTCACATATATAAGGTTAGTGTTAGCATGCCATACATTGGAAACACATAAACTATGCAAAGCTTGGCCAATCGACTAGGGCTAGTCGTGGCCCCAATACAACCATACTAACGCCGTGTTATAACGCAAGACTTGCATGGAAACAAGCATGGTCTTGGGTCATGGGGAGGAACCTAGAGACCTCAACTCAATTCACTCATGGTAAACACTTTGATGGTCATTTGACATAGCTTGCAACCATACGAAGAGGCTTGCTCCTCTTCCCACCAACTTTGCACCTGACGCATTGAATATGATGGGGATAACTTTTTTTTTTAACCATGGGAACAACAACCTCCCAAGGGTATATCCAACAGCCTGCAAGCGAGATATACCAGTAACTTGTGACTCAGTAGGGGCCGAGACGTCCTGAAGCCCACCGGGGTGAGCCTCTATCCCAGGGGTCTCCTACCCTTCGAGCCTTGTCACAACGGGCCAATGAGCAACCTTACCCCTGCCAGTTTTGAACCTGTGACCTCCACAAAGATAACACATGTTCTTAACCATTAGGCCCACTCAAGTGCTCAATGGGGATAACTTACTGCTATTATGGTAAAGAGGTGTGGGGCATGCACTACGATGATCTCCACCTATCTGACGTACCGACTGTTTAAATGAACCAATACTCCATTTTGGGAACCATGCTCTCGGGTTAAGTCTCAAATCCTCCATTCATTTCTTCGTTTGCAAGTTTGTGGAGAGGGATTTCCCTATTCCGAGGGGGTTTGGAGCTCGGCTCCTGCTCCTCTCTATGGTGTGTTTGCAACAATGTTTAGCTTGACCCTTTTTATGGCACGGAGATACTGTTAAAAAACATGATAACTTGTCCCATGAGCTTACGCTCGAACTGTGTCTTAGCTTGAGGGTTTAACAATGGTGGTCGATTGTTCTCATGTGTGGAGATAAACCTCCCACCTCTTCAACCATGGCAAGCTGTTTGGCCATTTTCCTTCAGGTAACGACCAACATTATTTACAATCATTCATTTCTTTTCTTGTTCTTGGTTTAATAATAAGGTTAATAATTCGTTGTTATTGTTTATTTCCACATCTGGCGTCATCCCCTTGGTGCTTAACACTCCATCGTGCTGACTATGGCTATGAGGAAGATCACCAAGTGTGTCTCAGGTAAGCCTGCCACTATGGTTCTGAGTCTTGAAGTAGAAGTAGAAGGACTTTAGTCTTGGTATGTAACGTGCTTGATCTAGGTTGGCTCACAAGGATGATTACACCTTCTGTCCTCACTGTGTAAAATCTTGTATATTAACCCCAAAGGGATTGAACACACAGTTTCACCATCACTAGGGTTTTGTTCAAACTTTAAATGAAATATTGATGGCATTTTCCAATTGGTAGAGCATTCTTGAAAGGACACTGGTTATTGTTTCTCCTGTAGCATTGGTTTTATTTTTGTTTCAATCTTGTATAAAGGAAAGAAGGGGTCGTGCCCTTGGTTGATCTCTTGATCTCTGTCAATGATCTGCTTATTATAATATTTAAGTAAATAGTATTTACAGCCATGCCCTTTTGGCCTCTCCTGCCTGTGATAGTACACTATCAAGGTACCCATCCATCCCCATTTGTTGAAGGGAAAGCATTATCACGGGAAGCAAATAAGGTAGTCAAGAAATGTTTTATTAATATTTGTAAAATCTACATTGAAATGTAGGGCAAGTAATGTTTTATTAATATTTGTAAAATCTACAATGAAATGTAGGGCGGTAATGAAATTTATGCGATGTGAGCATTTTCTAAATATTTATACCTGGTTAGGTGCTTGAAAACTTAATCTCTTACAATGCAAAGAAAATTATATTCCTGGTAAAAGCTCCTTTTAAGCAAAGAGAGAGAGAGAGAGAGAGAGAGAGAGAGAGAGAGAGAGAGAGAGAGAGAGAGAGTTGGTGTTTCATTGCGTATTGATTTTACTATTAACCTTCCTAGTGATTGAGACTAACTTAGTGTAGATCTCCATCTTAACTTCTGCTAATCTCTCAATTCTTAAAAGGTTTAAAACTAAGATGAGTCTACATTTTACACACACACACACAACACTTCTCTTTGTTGGACATGTGTTTTACTCTTTGTAGGTTCACAGAGCAAAGGGGGTTCATGGGTCTTAAGTTCGGGGCAAGATCCCCTGGAAGAAAATTTTGGTTTTTTTTCGTGCCTTTTTAATCCATTTTAAACTAATTCAAGTTAATGAGTTATGGTTGTAATTTAATATGGGTTTATGAATTAGGGCTTTGGATGCTATAATATTGCACTATCACCAACGAAGATAATACAATGAGATAAGGAGAGAAGAAAGTCTTAGTTGGTTCCTAGTTAAGGGTTTCCGAGGTAAATATATGTGCACTGTCATGTGTGTGAAACATTATTATTTCATGTGTTCTAGATTCTGTTTGGTATTTGTTTTCTTACATGTATTTATATCAAACTCATTGTCTAGTATAAAAGCGAGGCTAATGGATTCAGGGGGACACCTTTGTTCCTAGGGTTTAGCTCACTATGTGAAGAGAAAGGGTTCTTGGGTTTACAATAAATGTGTACAGTGAGTGAGAGCTTTATGTAATTAATCTTGTGTAAAGAAAATGGTGAAATGTTCAAGAGTAGAAATAGAGAATTTTAATGGCTACAACTTTGAGTTATGGAAGGAAAATATGGAATCTCTATTGTGGATATAAAACAATGGATTGTTGTGGATCTAGGTACAAAAACTATTGTTATGTGAAAAGAAGAATGAGAAAAGTTGGATATAAAGCAAGAAGCATGATTTGACTCTACCTCTCAGACTTAGTGTTGTTGAACATCTTTGGAGAAGACAATGCAAAGAAAATGTGGGATAAGTTGGGGAATTTGTATCAGATAAAGTCCCTAGTAAACAAGTTATTTCTTCAATAGAAGTTGTATCATCTTAGGATGGAGGATGGAGACTCCATGATAGAGTAGCTAAATGCCTTTACTACTCTAGCATGTCAACTTGTCAATGTTGATGTTAAGATGGAGGAACAAAATAAGTGTTTACCTTGTTATGTACTTTACCAAACTCTTAAGATAATATGGTTGTAGCAATTAGTAGTACCACTCAATCCACATTAAAGTTTGAGGATGTAGTTGAATCCTTGTTATTAGAGGAAATGAAGAGATAATATCTGGAGGGTGTGACCAATGATGTTTTATCTATGAGAGGTCATCCCTAAGAGAAATTAACAAAAGTCACTAGGCGGAAGTTCTAAATCTAGAGGAAGATCTAAATATCTAGGACAATCTGCAAAGAAATGCTAGAAATGTAGTAAACAATGGCATTATAAGAAATATTGCAGATCTAAGAATGTTGATAAAGGTAAAGGACCTGATGATGCCCTTTTCACAGAAATAAAACCTCAATGGGAGAAGGAGGTGATTTTTACTTTCCATCTACAGGTACACATACAAATCATGATGTATGGTTGATCGATTTGAGTGCTTCATTTCAAATGACTCCTCATGAGGAGTTGTTTTGTCAATATGAAAAGTACAATGGAGGTAATGTTTTCCTAGGAGACAACTCGACAACCATATTCATAGGATGTGGAAGGGCCAAGCTTCTACCTAAATATGGAAGGATTAGAACACTCTTTTGAGTTATGCACATTCAAGATCTAGCCAAAACCTGATATATGTAATTAGATGGTGATGTGGGTGTGCATATTGTATTTGAAAAGGACACATGCAAGATGGTTCTAGCAGCAATGGTGTTGATGAGGGGGGTTTGGATTGGAATACTGTACAATTTTTAGGGTAGCACTTTTAATGATGGGTGTAACAACTATGTTGTTCTTGAGGATGACAATGAAGAAGATAAGACTCCTATTGTCCCTAGAGAGAAAACAATGTTATGGCATCAAATATTGGGAGATATTGGAGAGAAGGGCCTTTGAGCATTACTTGATAAAGGTATGGTTGAAGATGTGTCTATTGCTTGTTATATTTCAATTTCTATGAAAATTATATATATGTAAACTTAATAGAGTGAGATTTCCATATGGTGCTAAAAGGGCAAAAGGAATCCTGGACTTAATACATAGTGATGTGTTTCATCCTATTCCTATTCCATCACTAGGTAAATTAGTGTAGTATGTTTCACTCATTGATGATTTCTTAAGGAACACATGGGTCTTCCTATGAAATATGAGGTTTTAAATAAATTTGAAGAGTTTAAGGCTCTTGTAGAAAACTAGACAGAGAAGAAAATAAAGTTGTTGAGGATAGATAATGGTAGATAGTTTTGTGGAAATGAGTTTGAGAAATTATGTAAGAAGTGCATAATAGAAACGAAAAAGATCACTCTGTACACACCTCAACAAAATGGAGTTGCACAAAGAATGAATAGGACGTCGATGGAAAAGGAAAGAAGTATGCTCAATGGTGTAGGGTTATCATAGGAAATTCTAGGCAGAGGCAGTGGAAACTGCATGTTATTTGGTAAATCGATCACTTACATCAACATTGGTTGACAAAAATCCACATGAGGCATGGACGGTTACAAAACCCTCTCTTAACAACCATCTTAAATTTTTTAGTTGTGATGCTTATGTGCATGTTTCAAAGGAAAATAAGAGTAAGCTACACAATAAAACTAAAAAATATATATTTATTGGTTATAAAGATGGTACAAAAGGTTTTAAATTTTTGAACCATCCAATTAATAAGATTCTTTATAGTTTGGATGTTGTATTTAGAGAGGTTAAAGTTGTTCCCAAATAGGACGTCTAACCAAGGGAAGAAAAACCATAGATAATGGAGTTTGATTTGGAGGGTGAAGAATTTGACTCAATAGAAGAAGAGGAGTGTAATGACCTTTTTTCAAAATTTTATTAAAATGCCAATTTTTTCACTTTTTCCCCAATTTCGACCTTTGACTAGTTTTACTGTTTTGACCTCCAAATCAACCCAAATGATCCCAAATCTTCTGTAGGAGTGTATGAATGGTATTTAGACTTGAATATTAGGTTCAGGGATGTTTTATGGCCCTCCAAATACTGCTGCAAACTTGATTTGTATTCTGATCAATATATGTAATTTTGACTAGTAATTTGTGCATCAAATCCCCCCGGGGTAACACTGCAAATGGCCTTCCAAATGCCTCCAAAATCCCACGAATTTATGAACAGAGGTATGTAATGTTTTAATTATGTGATTAAGGTCTCATATTCACCATTAATTTATTTTTACTACTATTCTAACTCTCTCACATTCAACAGCAAAAACCCCCAATTCGACCCTTGAAGAAATGGCACTATTTCACCTCTCAATACAAACAAACTGAGTAAAAATGCTTCAAATGCTCAAGTACAGTACATGAAACTTGTAGAATATATCCATGGTAGTATATGAATCACAAATATATCAGAGAATCATCCATCCATTCGAAATAATCCACCTTACAGTGTCATACATCAAAGCATTGGGGAAATGGACATTGTTTGCTCATTAATCAATAGTTTGCATACATTCAATGGGTATTTCTACCTGAGAGTTTTTGAATATGAAGAACAGAGGATATGAAGCTATTAAAATAAGAAAAATATCATATGAAGCTCTCCCAATGAGTGCAAGATCTCACCCAAAGCGTAATCCCTCAAGGAGCCCGAATATGCCTTCAAAATTGGAAATGGTGGAGAGAAAGTACTGCACTAAACCAAACCATGAAACTTCCTGCAGCTTCTACCTGCAAATAAAACTCCATTAAAGCACCATGAAAGACCTGAGTGGCCTCTCCAAACACCAACTTGGATGGGAATATTTCACCCTCGAAATTGGCTAAGGCAAGAAACTAGTCATCCACTAGTTCTCTCTTCACAAATGCAATTTTTCTCAAATCATCAAAAGCCATCCTCATACTTGATTTCTACATTTTATAACCAAAATTAGCCTTCAAGGGGTCGAAATCCTCTCAATAGATTCAATAATTTTCCATTTAGAAAATATTCCTCATTTGCCACTTGTCTCATAGTTCCAACCTTCCATCTTCTCCCAAATTCGAATTTGAGTCTCTTTAGATTCCCCCAACTCCATGAGCGCCTTCCTTGAGCCTATTTTTGGAGCTGACATGTCATAATGGTCAGGTGTAAGAAGTCAGGTTTGAATTTTGTCATAAATGTCATAGATGCTTCATTATTGTTGTCATAAAACTAGGGAATCTAGCCCAAGTGTCCACTAGTCTCCAATTTGACTCTTCCTCTCCCATGGAGGTTACTATTCCATCCCATTTCGACCTAAGATGCTCAATGCCATGTGTTATGACTTACCAACTCACCCAAGAGTGTTCACCTTCCCATGAATTCGAATTGGCAAGAGAGAGCTGCCATGTGTCATTGAAAAATCAAGCTAGTGTGGGTCCCACCACCTCCATATGTCTCCAAAACCACTTGCCACCTAGAATTTCTCTTGAATTTATTTATTCACCATATTTATTAAATGATTGAACCCTTATAATGTCTAAATATAATTTATTAGCTTCCTTATTACCATCCCACATGTGCCCATCCAACCTAGGAAACTAGTAGGATTGATGGGATTGTCTTACTATGCACTTATTTGAATGGGGACATTACAGTCCTCCCCACCCAAGATTGCTTGTCCTAAAGCAATTTCAAATTTGGATGCTGCAAAATCTTCTCCTCTTCCCATGTGGCATCTTCATTTGGTAAGTCCTTCCATTGCACTAAATATTCTTTGATGATTCTACTCCTTAACCTTCTTTCCCGTGTCTTCAAAATTTTTTCCGGAACAAGTGTGAGCTGACCTTCATCATCCAAAGGAGGAAGTATTATGAAGTGATGATTTGCTGACCAAGAGCTTTCTTAAGACAAGAAACATGAAATACATTGTGGATTTTACTCCCTTCCGGAAGTTCTAGTTCATATGCTACTTCTCCAACCTTCCGCACTACCTTGTATGGCCCATAGTACCTTGGTTTTAATTTTTCTGCTCCATTCTTTTTGAGAGATGTTTGTTTATAAGGATGCAACCTTAAATATACTAAATCATTGACTTGAAAGGTTCTTTCTTCTCTATGTCTATCAGCATATTGTTTTTGCTAATTTTGAGCAACCTGCAAATTGTCTTTCAAGAGCTTTAAAATTTCTTGGCTCTCTTCCACCCAATCTTTAGCCTTTGGGGCTCTACTATCACCAAATATAATGTCAGCAAATGTAAGTGCATCATAACCATATAATGCTTTGAAAGGAGACATTCCTATTGACATATGATAAGTGGTGTTGTAGCAAAACTCACCCAAGTGTAGCCATTTTGCCCATGCTTTTTGCTGCCCTCCCACATAGTTTCTTAGGTATCCTTCCAACCATTGGTTTACCCTCTCTATTTGTCCATCAGTTTGTGGATGATAGCTGGTACTTGGAGTCAATTGAGTGCCTACCAATCTAGAAATTTCTTTCCAAAAAGCACCCATGAATCTACTATCTCTATCACTGACAATGCTCTTGGGGAGCCCATGCAATTTGAAGATTTCTTTGAAAAAAATATCAGCCACTTGTGCAGCACTAAAAGATGATGTAACAACAAAGAAATGAGAAAATTTTTTCAACCTATCAACTACCACATAGATGCAATCCTTACCCAAGGATTTAGGCAATTCGGAGTTGAAATCCATGGAAATACTGTCCCATTTTTGCTCCGGAATGGGCAATGGTTGTAATAGGCCGGCTGGACATGTAAGTTCTGTTTTTTTTGTTGACATGCTTTACATTCATTCACATACTTCTGAACATCTTCCTTCAGCCCCTTCCAAAAAAATCTTTGCCTCAACTGTCTATAAGTTTTGAAGATTCCCGGATGGCCCGCTAGTGGGGAATCATGTGCTTCTTGCAAAATTCGGTACTTGAGCTTGGAGTTATGAACTAAATAAATTCTTCCCTTATAATAAATCAGCCCATTCAAAATCCTATAATTATCATCCCCTTTGATTCCATCCAACACATCACAAGCAAATTTGTCTTTGGCATATTCAGCTAGTAGCATGTTTTTCCAATCCTTGGCAATATCCATGAGAGAAAAAGAAGGCCTTCTTGACAAAGCATCCGCTACTATATTATTCTTTCCTTTGACATATTCAATATCAAAATCATAAGCTTGAATCTTGCTTACCCACTTTTGTTGCCTTTCATTTAGATCTTTTTGGGTGAGAAAGTGTCTTAGACTATTGTGGTCAGTTTTCACCACAAACTTGCTGCCCACCAAGTATTGTCTGAATTTGGCCAATGCATGCATAATGGCCAACATTTCTTTATCATAGATGGAGTAAAGTTTTTCATGAGGCTGCAACTTTCTGCTCTCAAAGGCTATGGGGTGTTGGCCTTACTTTAGGACAACCTCTATTCCTCCACCTGAAGCATCACATTCCACAACAAAAGGTTTAGTAAAATCAGGAAGTGCAAGTATGGGACAACTACTCATTACCTCTTTCATTTTTTGGAAGGCCTTTTCAGCCTCTTCATCCCACTTGAAAGCATCCTTCTTAGTCAAATCAGTGAGTGGAGAAGTCAACTTGGAGAACCCTTTCTCAAATTTTCTGTAGTAGGTGCATATGCCAATAAAGCCTCTCAATTCGGTAATATTTTTTGGTAATGGCCATTCCAAGATAGCCTTGATTTCTTCCATGTGTGCCTTCACTCCTTCTTGCCCAATAATGTGCCCAAGATACAGTAGTTCTTTCATCCCAAATTCACATTTTGATAATTTAGCAAATAAGGACTCTTCTTGCAATATTTTCAACACAATCTCTAACTGCTGCAAATGCTCTTCCCATGTTTTACTGTAAATGAGAATATCATCAAAGAAAACAAAAACAAACCTTCTTAGTTGCTTGCAAAATATCCTATTCATACATGCTTGAAAGGTGGCTGGAGCATTAGTTAACCCAAAAGGCATGACAAGAAATTCAAAGTGGCCAAAATGACATCGAAAAGTAGTCTTTTGCACATCTTCATCTTTCATTCGAATTTGGTGATACCCTGATCTAAGGTCAATTTTTGAGAAGTATTTGGCCCCATGCAGCTCATCCATGAGCTCATCAATCCTAGGAATATGATACCTATTCTTTATAGTCTTTTTGTTCAAGGCTCTAAAATCTATGCACATTCTCAATGTTCCATGTTTTTTCTTCATTAGCACTACTGAAGAAGCATAAGGGCTAAAGCTTGGTCTAATGAGTCCCAACTCTAGGAGTTCTTGGATAGCTTTTTCAATCTCATCTCTGAACTTTTTAGGATGTCTATAAGGTGGTATCTGAATGGGTGAAGTACCCTCCTCCAAAATAATACTGTGCTCAACCCCCCTATTCGGTGGCCTACCATATGGAAGGTCTCTAAAAACCTTTTCATATTTTTGCAAAAGTCTCTCTATCTCCTTTGGGTGTTTGACAATATTTATAGTTGGCTTGGGAGATGTAATATGACATTCAACATCCCATTCTATATCCCCATGCCTCAATATAGATCTCATACTATTGCAAGTCACTACTTGATTTGGATAAGTGTGTTGCCCTCTCACAACTCTTTGTACTCCTTTTGAATCTTGGAATTTAATTTCGGGAATTTGATAATTTATTGTATGCTCTCCTATTGAATACAACCATTGCACTCCCAAAACCACATTAGTATCAGCAACATCAACCACATAAAAACTATCAACAAAAGTATAGTTACCTACGGTGACTTGCAGCTTTGGAACCCATGTTTTGCATTGCATTGTGTTGTGACCGGGAATGACAACTGTGAAGCCATCAAATGGTTCAATAGGTATCTTTCTTTTCTCTACCATATCTTCATCAATGAAGTTATGAGTGGCTCCTCCATCTACCAAAACTGAAGTTCTTTGTCCTTATACCACACCTTTGCATCGGATAGTATGATAGCAAGGTACTGTTGAAAGCACTGCCATTCTTGCTTTGTCCGGTGAAGGCTGATTTTCTTCTTGTCTTTCCTCTTCTACTGCTATCTTATATGCATCGTATTGATCTAAAATATGTCCATTTTCATCCATGCCCCCATCATACCCCTCATTATCAGAAAATACTTCTATGTATTGAGCCTTTCCTTTGGTACATTTGTGCCCCGGTGTCCATGGTTGAAAGCATGTGAAGCACAGTTTCTTTTTTCTAAGTTCATCCCTGTTTAGTCCCTCTTTTTTATTCCTCTCAAATGACTCTCTTTGCCAAGGTTTCTTATCATATCCATCCCTTTGCCAAGGTTTCTTTTCAAATTTATAGCTAGGCTTAGGAGGAAATCTCGTTCCAGGAAGCACATTTTGGAGATCCCTAGTCAAGCTCATTGCATCTTTTAATGTAGTTGGCTTGTGGGATTTGACAAAAACCTCTTAAGGGTTCAGCCAAACCTTTAGTGAACAACAATACTAATATTCCCATAGATACATCAGCCACCTTGACTGATAATTTTTGAAAGTCCAACATATATTCAGTAGGGGACTCAGTTTGCTTCAATTGAGCTAGTTCTTTGAAAGGCAATTCTGGATCTTTTTGTTCAAATCTTTCTAGTACCCTGTCAACAAATTCTCCATATGTTTTAACCTGATTATGACCCAAAGTTTTCAGCCCATGAAACCACCATTCATTGGCATCTCCTTCCAAATGCAAAATGACAATTTTTAATGCATCCTCTTCCAACATAGGATTCAGCTGAAAATATACATCCAATTTTTGCACCCAAGTGTTAGCAGAATTTTGAGAAGAACCATCAAAAGTAGGAAGTGACATTTTTCCAATAGCACTATTTAATTCTTTGTTTTGGAATGGACTCCTATTGTCTCCCTTCCTTTTAATCTTTTGCATAGCATCAATGTAGTCACTGAGTGGTACACCTCTTTTACACTCTTCATTCAAATCATTCCAATCATTTACTAGTTTCTTGTAATCCAATTCAATATTGGGCTCTTCTTTGGGTGTGAGAAATTTAGGTGCAGTATGACTTTGTGTGCTTTGAAATTCATCAGGTCTATTATGAGGTCCTGTAATTGAGAAAATATGCTCATTCCCTTTCATCTTTTCCCCTGAGTGTGAACCACTATTATCTCCTATCATCCCTTTGCTTGAAGCTGGCTAATCAACAATTCGAATCCTTGCAACAATTTGTCACCTATCCTATCCATGTTTGCTGAAAGTTTAGAGAAACATGGATCTAAGGTTGCAATAAGTTCCTCCTTATGTTTTAATTTGTCATCCTCCTCTCTACCCATGGTTTCAGCAAAAGACTCCTCTTCTTCAACAAAAACCTCTTCAACTACTGGTTCAAAGGGTGGTGGATTATTCTTTTGACTTCTTGTTAAGACCATCAGGTGCCAAGAACATGCTCTGATACCACTTGTAATGACCCTTTTTCAAAATTTTATTAAAATGCCAATTTTTCCACTTTTTCCCCAATTTCGACCTTTGACTAGTTTTACTGTTTTGACCTACAAATCAATCCAAATGCTCCCAAATATTCTGTAGGAGTGTATGAATGGTATTTAGACTTGAATATTAGGTTCAGGGATGTTTTATGGCCCTCCAAATTCTGCTGCAAACTTGATTTGTATTATGATCAATATATGTAATTTTGATTAGTAATTTGTGCATCAAATCCCCCCGGGGTAACACTGCAAATGGCCTTCCAAATGCCTCCAAACTCCCACGAATTTATGAACAGAGGTATGTAATGTGTTAAATATGTGATTAATGTCTCATATGCACCATTAATTGATTTTTACTAATGTTCTAACTCTCTCACATTCAACAACAAAAAACCCCAATTCGACCCTTGGGGAAATGGCACTATTTCACCTCTCAATACAAACAAACTGAGTAAAAATGATACAAATGCTCAAGTACAGTACATGAAACTTATAGAATATATCCATGGCAGTATATGAATCAAAAATATATCAGAGAATCATCCATCCATTCGAAATAATCCACCTTACAGTGTCATACATCAAAGCATTGGGGAAATGGACATTGTTTGCTCATTAATCAATAGTTTGCATACATTCAATGGGTATTTCGACCTGAGAGTTTTTGAATATGAAGAAAAGAGGATATGAAGCTATTAAAATAAGAAAAATATCATATGAAGCTCTCCCAATGAGTGCAAGATCTCACCCAAAGCGCAATCCCTCAAGGAGCCCGAATATGCCTTCAAAATTGGAAATGGTGGAGAGAAAGTGTTGCACTAAACCAAACCATGAAACTTCCTGTAGCTTCTACCTGCAAATAAAACTCCATTAGAGCACCATGAAAGAACTGAGTGGCCTCTCCAAACACCAACTTGGATGGGAATCTTTCACCCTCGAAATTGGCTAAGGCAAGAAACTAGTCATCCACTAGTTCTCTCTTCACAAATGCAATTTTTCTCAAATAATCAAAAGCCATTCTCATACTTGATTTCTACATTTTATAACCAACATTAGCCTTCAAGGGGTCGAAATCCTCTCAATAGATTCAATAATTTTCCATTTAGAAAATATTCCTCATTTGCCACTTGTCTCCTAGTTCCAACCTTCCATCTTCTCCCAAATTCGAATTTGAGTCTCTTTAGATTCCCCCAACTCCATGAGCGCCTTCCTTGAGCCTATTTTTGGGGCTGACATGTCATAATGGTCAGGTGTAAGAATTCAGGTCTGAATTTTGTCATAAATGTCATAGATGCTTCATTATTGTTGTCATAAAACTAGGGAATCTAGCCCAAGTGTCCACTAGTCTCCAATTTGATTCTTCCTCTCCCATGGAGGTTACTATTCCATCCCATTTCTACCTAAGATGCTCAATGCCATGTGTTATGACTTACCAACTCACCCAAGAGTGTTCACCTTCCCATGAATTCGAATTGGCAAGAGAGAGCTGCCATGTGTCATTGAAAAATCAAGCTAGTGTGGGTCCCACCACCTCCATATGTCTCCAAAACCACTTGCCACCTAGAATTTCTCTTGAATTTATTTATTCACCATATTTATTAAATTCTTGAACCCTTATAATGTCTAAATATCATTTATTAGCTTCCTTATGACCATCCCACATGTGCCCATCCAACCTAGGAAACTAGTAGGATTGATGGGATTGTCTTACTATGCACTTATTTGAATGGGGACATTACAAGGAGCCAAAAGAGGAAGAAACTCATACTCCAACCTTGAGGAGATCAATTGGGGAAAGAAGGCAAAAAAAAAGTGTACTACAATTGATTTTTGTTATAGTTTTGTTCTATCTATTATTGACGATGACCCCATAACTATTAGGGTGGTAGTAGATTCAAAGTATAGTAATCTCTAGAAGAAGGCCATGGTTGAAGAAGTGGATGCCTTGGATAAAAATAAGACTTGGAATCTAGATTAGTTTCCAACAGGAAGAAAACCTATTGGTAGCAAATGGGTGTTTACGAAGAAGTTGAAGCAAAAGGTAACATAGAGATATTTCCAGGTGGACGGAATTGATTTTGGTGAGATTTTTTCTATTGTTGCTAAAGTAAGTTCTATTAGATTTCATTTGTCTATTTTTGTTGCTTTTGATCTTGAAGTCAAGTAGATGGATTTGAAAATACTATATCTACATGGTGACATTGAGAAGAAATCTAGCTGAAATAACCAAAAGATTTTGCAGTGAAGGGAAACAAGGAGTTAATGTACAAGATGAAGAAGTCCCTATATGTATTAAAACAACCACTAAGGATGTGGTGTCAAAAGTTTGATACTTATATAATGGGACTTGATTTCCCAAGAAGCAAATCTAATCATTGCATGTATTCCAAGTAGGTTAGTGGCCATTCTATTGATTTGGTCTTGTATGTTGATGATATGTTGCTAATTGGAAACAACAAGGAAATCATCAAGGATGTCAAAGTTCAATTGTCTTTTAATTTTGATATGAAATATCTAAATGCTGCAAATTTTATTTTGGGCATGGAAATTAAAAGAGATTGAGCAAACAAGAAACTCTAGTTGAATTAGAGGAAATATATTAAGACAACATTGTAGGGGTTTAATATGCAAAAATGTAAACTAGTAAAGGTCACGCTTCCTGTAGGTGCAAAGTTATTTGTAGATTGGTGTCCAAGACTCAAGAAGAGGTAAAAGACATGTCCCATGTTCCCTATGCTAGTGTTGTTGGAATCGATGTATGATATGGTATGTATTAGACCAAACATTGCTTATGTAGTGGGAGTTTTGAGTAGGTATATGTTTGTTGAGACCTCAACACATACTAAAATTTACAAAATTTTGGGTACCCTATTTGCTTACTCTGTTTTTGTAATGCCCCGTTTTGACATTACTATCTGAACTATTATTATATGTTGTATTTGTTTGATTGTGAGACTTCATCGGTTTGACGACACTGTGGACATATGGTTCTATTATTTTGCCGAGATATATATGTGTGTGTGATGTTAGTATTATGGTATGTAGTCATGTTTAGATATATATCATGTGTTAGTTATGTCTCATTTATGCAAATTAATGAATGATGGGTACGTGGATACCGTTTAAGTAATATGCTGAATCAATGAATGTTATACCAGGTGCATGGTGAATATAAAGGAATTGATTATTGTTTTGTTGTGATGAAATGTATGTGTACATGTCGAGGATTTATGCACGATATTCTAGATCGTATGTCGGAGACTAACTTACAAGTTAAAATGGCTAAGTGATAGCTGGATCCTACGAGGTGGGAGAGCCTCGGGGTCATGGATTTCGAAAGATAAATGGTATGTAAGTTATGCATTATTTATTTTCGCATGATTATTATGCTGTTTATCATGATGTATGGGTGAGGTGGGGTTTCAGGAAACTCAACCGCCTAGCTTGGTTATACGATGACAAACTGAGTACAAGTGCAACACAATTATTATGTCAGTGAAGATATAGTTCCTTGTTCCATTAAGGGGGTGGAGGATTTACCCACCGTTTATCCCCAAAACCCAGAGTCATGGGAGGGTTGTGCTACGGCGCGCTCCCCAAGGTGTGTGATGATGACTGGTGGTTTCTTGCTGGGGAAGCTTGGTCAATGTAGTCGACACTTTCGCTTACGGGTTTTAACTGGAGCCGGTCATGGCTTGACACTTCAAGGTAGTCTAGCAGAGGAACAGATAGGATGTGGAAGTTAGTTTTGAATTAGGTAGACGATGTAGGTAGATAAGTGTAGCTTGAAGTCGAGAAGTAAACTTGATCTAACTTTGTATGTTGAGGACCTTGCAGAGTCATGTGTCATAACTTAGTAACTGGTATTATTGTCCGTCAGTTAATTTTATGTAACTAAGTGGATGATCCAACATTCAAGTTGTATTAAGAATGTGTAAGTAAACCGTAACTTAATTGATTAAGAATGTTGTGTGGTTTAGTACTATTAGTGTACCTACATGAGGTATGTAAGCCATAGCTACACTTACATAACTCGTCTGCATATGTGTCAATTGCATGAAACAATATTGAACTATAATTTATAGGCATTAATTACATTATTACTACTTATCTAACCATGAGATTAAATGAATGCGTCGAGTTAGTAAATTTTGGTTTAATAACTGAATATGATAATTGCGTGACTTAGGTGGTAATGAATGATGATTAAGTAATAATGTTGATTAATGTTCATAATATTGATTAATGTTAATTATTGTTGATTAATGTTAATAATATTGATTAATGTTAACTATTGTCGATTAATGTTAGTAATGTTGATTAATGTTAATTATTGTCGATTAATGTTAATAATGTTGACTAATGTTAATTAAGTGTTAATAATGTTGACTAATGTTAATTATGTGTTAATAATGATTAATTAATGTTAATGAGTTTAATTAGTAAAGACTAAGGGTTAAAATGTTAAAAGGTGATTATAATGTTAGTAAAGATAATGTTAACCTGAAAGGGTAATATTAATTACGTATCAAACGATATTAATTAATTAATTAAAATATAGGGATAAGGTTTAATTTATAAATTACTTAATTAATTATGATTATGTGTTAGTCGTTTAGAACCATGGTGTAAATTATAAATAATACCATATGCCATTATTAAGCAAGTGTTGAATTATATTTGAGTTAATTAAATAAAAATGATTTATTAATTATAATTTTGAAACTTGAATTATAAAGTCCACAAGTGTAAACTAGTAATTAATTTGGTGAAGGGTGTAAGTGTAAAACACGTACGGTTTGTGGGTGAACCAACCCCAACCCCAAACTTAATTATAAAAATAATATAACATTATTATTAATTAAAAATTGTATTATTGAAAAGAAAAGAATGTTAAAGATAATTGCTGTGAATTATTGTCGGTAAACCTCATAAAGAGGGGTGAATATTTAATGACTGATTACTAAACTAATATTATTTCAATGGAATGGTTCGAGGGAGCTGACCGAGTAGACATGAGGGGGTTGGGACCTCATTAATGGGAAGGATAGGGGTAGTAATGGAGGGGGAAGAGTCGGCAAGGGAGGACAATAAGGCCGAGAAGAGAATGGGGAGAAGGGATCTTCACCTTAGCATGTTTTGGGAATTTTGAGCAGAGATAGAGAATATTATATAGAGCAGGAAAAGGGGGTTTTTGTTGGAGAAATTGCAGAAGGAAAAAACTGGTTGGCTTGTACTCGGTTTGGGCTCGGGAGTCCAAAGGGGTACCTTTGGAGCTGGGTGGTCGGCAAGACCTCGCTAGTTGGCAGGGTGGCATACTAGATTGTTTGGTCGGTTGAGTTTCAAGGTTTTGGGAAGGATTTTGTTGCAGGGCTACAACGGGGCATACAACAGAGCTAAAAAGGAGCAGCAAAGGGATCTACTAGCTATTTTGAGGTATTTTCCTACAGGTATAAAATCCATTTCTACCCTATTAATTTTACTATTTCATGTTATGATGTTAATGAAATTATTGTAAAATTATTGTAAATAGGAACATGTACATATATGTTGTTGAACCTGCAAAAATAGTAAATGTTAGAAACAGATAATTAGTAAATATATATTTATTTCGACCTGTAAATGTGAATGACTTATATTTTACAGGCATGAAAATTTAAAACATAACCTAGAAAAAAAAAGTAAAATAGAGACTTGAACAATGTGGAAACAAAGGAAACATAGTTTTATTTATAAACTTAAGAAAACTAGGACCGGGGTCCTACACATGGTATCAGAGCCATGGTTAAAAAATTAAGACCTTTAAGGCGCTTTTCATGCTTAAAATTGCAAAAAGTAACAAATATAAATTAACAAAATGGAACATTGCAAGCTTGGACATGAAACCAGATATAAATTAACAAAATGGAACATTGCATGCTTGGACATGAAACCATAGTTTCCAAAGAAAGTTGTAGTAGCTTAGCTAGTTGCAAGGAAAGAGACAAAGATAGAACTCTGAAAAATCGATTAAATAGTAAAATAAAATATCTATATTACTAAAGATTATTAATAAATAATTAGTTAGAAAACTCAAAAATAACATTTCCATTTACATGTAAAAGATTGGGGTTTTAAACCCAAGTGATAAGGAGAGAGGGTTTGGTTAAAGCCCAAATCTTGTATCTAAGCTTAAAAAAAGGTTTCTATTTTGAAAGAAAATGTGAGTTTTTTTTTTAACCCAAAAACAAAACTTATATAAACTAAAGAAAACCTTTATCGGAATTTTATTTTAAATATTATAAGCTTAAGAAAATAAAATTTATAAACAGACTTGGTTATATATATAAAAATAAAGTTTATGAAAAAAAAGATGCTATATAAACTTTTTTTTTTGGGTTTTGTAAGATAGAACGTTTATAAACACATGCTTTTTTTATAAAAATGGAAAGTTTATAAAAATAAATTATTATTTTTTCAGAGAGTTTTAAAAAGACAATTAAAAAAAAAAAAAAAAAAAAACATTAATTATTGTTAAACATAAACAAAACAGAATATATATATATATATATATATATATATATAACCCTTAAAAAAAAATTGCATATATAAAAAGAAAGGGTGTATGGAGTGGGGAGGGCCGAGGCCGAGGCCTTTGGCCGGCCTCCGGTGGCTGCAAGGGAAAAATATCTGGCTTGGAATGTTGGCAATGGACGTCTGGTCCATATTGGTATGGATCTGTGGGTGAGTTATGAAAACCACCATTTGACCTGAGGGTGCGGTGGAGATTTTGCGTCAATCTGGATTGGTGTACCTCTATCAGCTTGCTGATCCTGTGGAGACTTTTTCGGGCTTCCAAGCCTGGCGTTCGGCCAATACTTTTGGCTTTCCTGTGGATGTGGAACGTCTTCTCTCCAGGTATATCAGGTATCTAAACCTTGATCATATTTGTCTTGATGAGAAAGTCGATGAACTGGTCTGGGATGCTAATCCGACGGGGGTATATACTCCCAAATGGGGCTATTTGAGGATTACTGAAGATCATGCCCTGGGTGAACAAGCCTGGTGGTGGAAGTTGCCGTGGAAAGTTAAGATTCCTCCAAAAAATCGACTGTTTATGTGGTGTGTATTGGAGAACAAAATCTCAACCTGGGATTTTCTCCAAAAAAGGAATAAATAGGTCCGAGATGGTGTGTTTTATGCAAGGAGAATGGGGAATCTGTTTGTCATCTTTTTCTACACTGTCCATATATCATTACTATTTGGTTGGAATGCTGTCATTTGATTAATGAACAGTGTCGATGGGTGGGAGATTCATTGACTTCTGCGTGGAGGAATTGGTTTAATGACCCCCGTCTCAAATCTTTAAGGGCTCTTCCTCTGTTGGTGCTTTGTGGGGTTTGGTTAGCTTGTAATCAACTCATTTTTAATGATAAATTCTGCTCTCATGTTATCACTCCAACGACATGATGCGGTCTTCTGCCTTCTTTCCTTGTTAAACTGGGTCTACACAGGGTGTAGGATATTCAACCAATTGTCATTGACAGATCCCAGCCGTGGGGGTTCTTTGATGGAGCATCTCAGCTTAATTTGTGTGGGAGTTGTTGGCTGTCTATACTGAGTTAGAGGTTTCCAATGTAGACCCAGGTACTTCGCGGTTAAGGGAACCAACAAAACCCCTATTCACTGGCCCTTTCGGCAACAGGCTGCGCGCAGCCTGAGGTCTCACCCGAGGTGAAGCTACAGGGGGTGGTTGTGGAATCAAGTTTCCACAACTGGGTGATGAGATGGGGGGAAAGCTAATAAGCAACGCAATGCCTTGCGGGTTGCGTGGATAGATAACTGTGCGAACTTTCTGTTCCGTGTCGAATACTTTAGCGCACAACTGCGCTCACACCTCCAGTGACTGTGCGATACAGGATACCTTTGCGTTACGACAGTAAGCTATCAAGAGCTTACCTCGCAGCAACCTTCAATGAATCGGTGCATCAATGGGACTGCGCGTCCTTGCCACAGTGTCCAATTCTAACCACTCTACTTAGCATTCTTTATCCCTTTATTTCGTTCAAGTTCTTATCCGTAAATTGTGGATGGTTTAACGACATACGTTACTGCGTGCTCCAACGCTGCGCTTAAATTCAACGTTCACTACTTGACCAATGGCTAGATTAATACATTCCAATTGACAGATTCATACATGTTGAATACTTAATATTCCTCTGCGCATGCATTACTTAACATATTATTCCCATTCACTGCGACGAATACATATAAAAGCAATCACATAACAGAAGTTTCCAGCATTAACATTCATACCAAGCAATTAAACAATCATAAACACACATTGGTCACACAACACAGAATTTAACGTGGTTCACCCCCCAGATGGAGGCTACATCCACAAGAACGGTTGTTAATATTGCTCTTAATGGGAAGGGTACAACCGTTCTTAGTTTGTGCACTCAGCTGCAGACTCTCTTCTCTCTCAGATAGGTCTCTGCGCACTCAGTTGCAGAGCCTTTACAATGGCTTTTCTAAGCTTAAGATTCTACAATAATCAGTACTTAACAAAATGAAGAGTTCAACCCTTTCCCATACAAAATCATGCCTATTTATAGATTATGCCCGTAGGCATATCTTTACAATCATTAGGCTGAAACCCTAAGGTTTCTAAAACTGGCGTGGCTAACTGCCACCCTAGCTGTCGCCGCCGACAACCTGCTCCGCCTGCTCCAGCTGGGCCACTCGTGGCTCACACGCTCTTCTAACAGCCACAGTCCTCCAAACGGTTACAACTGCATCATGGCCTGTCCCTTTCCACTCCTTCGCCTGCCTGTCGCCATCAACGTCGTGGCCTAGCTTCTCAACTACTTGCCGCCACACGTTCGAACAGGTCGCTTTCATCTGTCGTCCACCTGTTCCTTACCCAAAATAGGTCATGTCCCTGTCTGACCTTTACCCATGTTCTGAACCAAAAATAGATCATGCGCTACCATGCGCATCGTCCTACTGCGCGACCGTGCCTTAGTCATTGCCATCGCGTGACACGCGCGAAACCCCAAAATTGTCTGTCACCTGCCGCCGTGCACAATGTGCTTTTACCAAAACTGCTTTCTCTCCCTGCCGCAGTGCACAATGCGCAATTATCAAAATTGCATTTTCTTCCTGCTACAGCGCGCTACGCGCGTTTTTCCATACTTGTATGTTTTTCCAACCCACTTGGGCCCAGCCCAATAGGCCCCTAATACTCACCTGTGGCTTGTCCTGAGCCACTTCCACTTGCAGCTTCTGGAGCCGCGTCTTCCTTCGTTCCAAGCTTTACTGTGAAGCTTTACAGAGTTCCTTCTAACTCCGCAACTATGTTCTTGGCTTTCTGTTCGAACCCTTGAAGCGTCTCCAAAGTAGCTTGCGAGACCTTCTCCCGAGCCACTTGTTCCTGCATAATGCCTTCTGCTGTCTGAAGTTCTACGAACTTCGCGTCGAATCGCTGCATTAATTCGAGGCCTTCTTGCTCAATAGGCTGCAACCTGTCTGATGTGGCAGCCTCTTTCTCCCTCAGTGTTGTCAACTCTTTTTGCAGGTCCTTGACCGCATTAAATCTCTGCACTTTCTCTCTAGCTTGTGCATTCCTCATCTGCATACTTGCAGCATCTACCTGCTGCTGCTTCTGTTCTACTTCTGCCCTTACCTGCTGTAGCGCAGGATCCTCACTCAACCCGGTTACTGCTATAGTTATCTGCTCAAGTAAGTCTCCGCATTTCATCACTTCTGACGAAATGCCATCCATGGTTTCTTTGACGTCCTCAGCTGGAGCTGGGCACTGATCTGACGGGAGGATAGGGTGCTGAGCCTCCAGTTCTGCGATTTTTCCTTTATACGAGGTTTCCATTTCGCTTTTCTCAGCAGTCAGGGACTCTACATTGGCCATAATTTTCTTTATTGTTTCCTCCATCTCATCTTCTTCCTCGCATTCTTCAATGTTTGCGCACAAAGCTGAAATGGTTTCCTTAAGCTTCTGGCCCTTTTCCTTTGCCGCACTCAATTCTTGCTTGGTGTTATGCGCTTCCTGCCTTAACTGATTTATGTCTTCAGTTAACTGCGCACACTTATCGTATGAGGCGAGGCCTCTCTCATGAATTTCTTCTGCAACTCTGATGTGCAACACGTTTAGGTCTTCCAGGGGCAAGTCCCCAATATTTAGGTCGAGGCGCCCAATCTTTAATGCTTCCTTAACAGTTTCATTTGGATAGATCAGGTAGTCTGGTTCAAGGTTCAAGACACGCGGATATTTACTTTCAGTGACAGGTGGTCTTTTCTGTGCGCTCGGTCCCTCTAATTGCCCGTTAGAAGTTGAACTTGGATACCCCAATCCCATATGGGCTACCATTGTCTTGACCTCCTCCATAGCTTGGATTATGGTCAACTGCATTTGTTCTTGTTTTGCCTCTTTTTCCGTGTGGGTCTCTTCCCATACTTCTTGCACTTTTTTTGCAATCATTTCACAGTCGTCCGGGTGCAATTGCGGTCCGAATTAAGGTCTCTCGGACTTCCTTTTTGTATGACGGCTTTGTGCTTGCGCAGGGCCTTCAGTGGCTTTTCTTTTTCTTGTCGTCGTCTCTGTATGCACGCTCTACGCGTCATACTTTTCTTCGTTAATGGGCGTGCCAGCTGGTAGCCCCCCCTTCTTGCCATTTCTGGGTTGTGTTTCCTCCTTGTCTTCCTAATCAGTATCTGTGTCTTCCTCATCAGTGTCTTTTACCTCGATCTTCTCCCGAAGAGGTTCTACATTATGCTCGTAGTCAGAAGCATCATCGCGTGAAGCAGGGACTTTCCATTCGGGCTCCCATTGCTCCATCATTCCGTCAATGGCCTCCTTATCCAGTCGGTAAAAGCCTGGATACCATAAATCTTGCTCTGTTATGTCACCTCTTGGATGGATGAATGTTTGGTGTCTTTTTGCTTGAAACCTCATGATGCATGTGTATTCATCAGCTAATGGTTTGGAAACGTGTGGTGTTGCCATAATTGCTTCGCGCAACTGTTGATAGTACACATAAAATAGTTCAGCCATTTGCCGCTGCCTAGACGCCTTTGGGATCACCCATAGATTGTCAAAGCGTGCTCCTCAGCCTTGCCCGGGTAAAGTGGCAGCTCCCTAGTAACTTTCTGGCTCCTTCCAGCCTACAAGGGCTATCAACACTAGCAGCCAACTAAAATGGAACGGCGTTCCATCATCTTGGGTGGCCTGAACATTTTCCAGAAACTTGTTCAATAGGAACTGGCACCAGTTGTAAGCTTTTCCGCGCAATACATTAGCGGCTGCCCTGATTGCGACCGCAGGTACTTCCGGTGGTCTGCACTTGCGCAACAACTTTCCCGCAAGCAACTGGGTCGTAAACTGTGGAGTGCGGTCATTGATGTCTACTATTGGGAACGCTCTTCCCTTGCGCAGCATACCGAACTCTTTTTCTATTTCGACGCTAAGGGCTTTATCGTGCACCTTCTTTATGATGAGGTTAGCACGGTCCTCTCCTTGCTTGTTTAGTCCAGTGATCTGATGGACTAGGTCGATACTGATATCGATGCATGCATCTAACCATAGGAATCCTTCATGCACTCAAGTGAGCAGTGTCCGCGCTACCGCGAAGAACTCAGGACTCCTAGTAAAGTGCGGCATTTGCAGTAAGTTTAACAAGCCTGATGGCCAAATGGCCCGTATCCGTTCTTGAACTTCCAGCCTGCCGGTGCCGGTCTATGCGTCCTTGAACCAATTGATATAGGCATCCAGTCTAAACTGTGGGTAATTTTTTGGCATTACCAGCATGCTCTCTAGTAAGTCTTGGTCATCCAGCTTGTAGCCTAGTACGCCACCATCAAATTCTCTTCAATATTTACCCTAGTAGAGATAACGGGTAGCGGGATTTCATATTTGAAGTTCTTTTCTATGTTGATTGGTGGGGCATCAAGCTTCCTTGGGGGAATGTAGTCGGGTACAGGATAGACCGGTAAATTCTGGGTCGAGGCTGTTTGTTGTAATGGCACTTTGGAGCCCCCTTGCTCTGAAGCTGCTGTTTCTTTTCCCTTGCTGCTTCCCGCAGCCTGTCGTGCTAAACTTCTGGATGGACTTGGTTTCGTCACCGTCATTGTTGTTGGAATCCCTGCTTGCTCAAATAATCGAGAAATATATGTTAACTCAACTGGGTCACTCATACAATGCTCCGGTCGCTCGGCTCGTGACTGGTTCAAACACTTCGTAGAAATGAATAAGTGGTCGAGCGAGTCCTATTTATAGTCGCTGCGTGCCTGCTACGCGGCCTTCCGCAGTGCCCGAGGCCCTTAAAACCATCTTGATTGCCAATTTTTGCGTAATCTTGGGCCTGTCAACCAATCCTTCTCATAATGCGAACGCTGTTTCCTTAAGTGCCAAACGGTTGCCTGTTAAGCCAGCTTGTCAAATCCGTTGAATCCGCATTAATGGCTTAGCCTGGCAGCTAGATTTCGGTATGAACTGGTCACTTTGGTCTTTAATGGGTTCCAAAATGTCACATCCGCGTTTAAATTGTGAGTTGCCCTATTGGCGCCAATTTGGTTAACGGCCCACTAATCGACCGACAGATGTTCGGGTGATAGTTTCCGTTATAATGCGCTGGCGGTCTAATAAGATGTTCGGTACAGGAGGCGCACTGGGTGTTACCTGCTGCGCGATTGTTTGTCCACCTTTTCTGCGCGACGAGCTTCTGGACTTGCTCTGCGCGTCCACTGTTCTCTTGCCTCTTTTCTTCTTCTTCTTGTCTTTTTTTTTTTTTGCGCGCAACTTCAGCAGTGTTGCGCGGTACACTTCCCCTGATCATATAGGATTGTGCGCAGCTGGATTATCGCGGTAAAGCTTTAGTCTGTTTCCATTTATCAAACTTGGTAAGGTATCTCTGGCTAATGTAGCTAACTAGACTACGCCACTGTTAGTAACATGCATTACAGTATATGGGCCAAGCCAATGCATCTTAAATTTTCCAGGAAATTTCATGAATTTGCTATCATACAGGAGGACTAGATCACCTACCTGAAATTTCTTGTTCTTGATGTGGCGATCATGCCAAGCTTTTTCGCGCTCTTTCTGGACTTGTTGGTGGAAGCCTGCGACGAAGTGATCTTCCTCTAGCCCAACCAAGTGTAGGAGTCTTTCTTCGAGTGCTGCGCGATTGACCATGCTTGTAAATGCTGCTATTCTCAAGCTAGGAATAATGTATTCCATCGGCATTATTGCTTCTTGTCCATAGGCCAACCTGAAATGTGTATGGCCAGTTAGTTTCTTGTAGGTAGCCCTGTATGCCCATAGTACCGATGGGATGCGCAGGTCCCAATCGTCCCGATTAACGTTACATATCTTTGTTAGCGCATTCTCCAATGCTTTGTTAAATGCTTCAACAGTTCCATTTGCCTATGGATGATAAGGAGTGCTGCACTGATGATGGACGTGGAACTCTTCGGTCAAAGCCTCAATGGTCTTATTCAGAAAATGAGTGCCTTGATCACTCATCAATATCTTCGGGCATCCAACCTTGTAAGGATATTCTCATATATGAATTCCATAGCTGTAGCTGTGCTACAATCTTTGAATGGCTTCGCTTCTGCCCATCTGGTGAGGTAATCGGTAGCGATAATGATATACCTCACACCAGTTCTTTTGCCTGGTGGGTTAATAGGACCCACAAAATCAATGGCCCACTTCTCAAAGGCCTGCAATGTCAGTTGTGGATTTAATGGCATTTCATCTCTGCGTGACGACTTCCCTGTCCTCTGATAGACATCGCAATTCTGGCAATGTTCCTTTGAATCTTTATGAATTGTAAGCCACCTTATCCCTACGCGCAATATCTTCTGCGCAGTAGCTCTTCCTGCATAATGGCCTCCTGCGACTCCTGAGTGCGCATCAGCTAGTATAAACGGTTTCTCATGCTCTAGCACACATCTGCGCAGTACTTCATCCAGTCCCAGTTTGTATAGCTAACCGAAAATTATAGTGAAGTCTGCTGCACGCACTACCAGCTGCTTCTTCTGCTGTGTAGTGAATCCAGTGGTTAAAAAATCGATGATGTCCTGGTAGTACTCATCTGCAACTTGTATGGCGAATAACTGCGCATTAGGCAGATTGTCCTCCAAATTCGTAGGCTCTTCTCCTGACTCGATTCTTGATAGATGATCAGGTCCCAAATTCAATCTTCCTGGGTTAACAACAATCTCAAAATCGTACTCCTGAAAGAGTAGTAACCATCTGCATATGCGCCCCCTAACACTGGCTTATTAACCAGGTATTTCAAGGTAGAATGGTTAGTGAACATGGAGAAGTGCGCACCAAGCAAGTAGTGCCTGAACTTCTGCAGCGCATATACCATTGCGAGTCCTTCTCTTTCAGTAGTAGTACAGTTCTTCTCAGTGGATGATAAATTTCTATTGGAAAAGGCAATGGGATGATCAATGCCTCCCTCTCCTGGTTGCGCAAGAACAATACCCAATGTTATGCATGATGCGTCCACATGGGCGTGAAAAGGCTTCTCCCAATCTGGGAAAACTAGGATCGGCGCAGTGACCATTTTCTCCTTCAATGTGTCGAATCCTTTCTCACAATCCTCATTCCAAATGAATGGTACATCTTTCTTCAGCAATTTTTCCATAGTTGCGGTTATCTGCACATACTCTTTTATGAACTTCCTGTAGTAACCGATATGCCCCAGTGTAGTGCGCAATTGCTTAACTGAATTGGGTGTAGGAAAGTTTACAATGACTGCGATCTTAGCAGGGTCTACCATCAAGCCCTGTTTGCATACAATGTGTCCCAACAAGACTCCATAGGGTACACAGAAGACACACTTCTTCAAGTTTAATGAAATTTGGTGCTGTCTGCACTTTTCCAGCATCATCCTAAGGTTCACGACATGGTTCTTCAATAAACCAAAATGGTCCAATCATCAAAGTAAACTTCTAGAAACTTATCTATAAAATCCTTAAATGCTGCGACTACCACTCTAGAGAATATGGCGGGTGCATTCTTCAGACCAAAGGGCATCACTATGTATTGGAATGACCCCCACTCTATAGCAAAAGTCGTCTTGTGCCTATCTACGCGATCAATCCTAATCTGATGGTAACTAGAGAATCCATCAGTAAAAGAATAGGCCTCATTCCCTCCAACATTATCTGGCACTTCATCTATAAAAGGTGTAGGGAATGGGTCATGCATTGAAGCATCGTTCAGTTTTCTAAGATCCACACAAATTCTAATTTCGCCCTTTGTTTTCTTGTCCTGGATAACCATCGGGCTTATCCATTCAGATTCTTCGACTGGCTCAATGATTCCTACATCGAGCATCTTATCGAGTTCTGCCTTAACTCGTTCTTTATAGCGCGAGTTCGGTCTGTATGGTCTTTGTTTCACCGGCTTTGCGCCAAGCTTAAGAGGAATTTTCATCACTCCTAAGTCTCCCAAAATACCTTTCATTTCTGTGAACTTGGTCGGGAATAGTTCTTGATATTCCTGTAATATACCCGCGACCTCCTCAACTATATCTTCATCCCAATAATCTCCAATAGCTACAAACTTTGGCTCTTCACTGGTGCCAATGTTCACTTTCCTTGTTTTCACAGGTCCACTCATATCTGGAATTTCCAGTGGAGGTCCTTCTACCTCGTGCGATCCCTCTGACTCAGGTATCCGTATGTTGCATGGGTCCTCCTCATCGCTATCTGATGTATCCTTGGTTTCTCCATCGATGTGATAGCAGTCAAGAGCATGCTCTAGCTGCTATTCCCATTCAGGCTGTAGGCGCGCAGGTATGCTGTCTGTGCCAACGAATTCTTCTAGTGTCATGTTTCCTTGTGTACAATCTGGGCTGAATATTTTTTTCTTAATGACCTGCAGCGCGTCATTGATACTTGGATGCTCGTCTTCAAAGCTGAAATACTGCTGGAAGGTCGCAGTTAGGCCCGACCAGTCCACTGTGCCTCTATGCAACTCCAGGTCTAGGTACCACTTCTTCGGAATTGGTTCTTCTAACGTGTGCATGAACAGATGCACCCATTCTGTCTGTGGTGGTTCCTTCCATGCTGTGGAACAGACCCGAATATGCTCTCTTGGATCTGTTTGTCCATTATATTTCTCAAAGGATAGGGTAACCTTATCAGCAAACCTGATTTGCATCTTAATTCTACACTGATCCCATGTTGTCAGTATCTTCTTATGCGCAACCCACCATCTGGCAGGTATGCCGTGCAATGCCATGTCTAGAGCTGAGACACGATGTTCATCCGGAACTACTGCAATATATTCTTTGATAAAACAATAAACATTAGATAAACCATCAAAGGTAGGGATTGGAGTTACCTCTTTCCCAATCCAGCGGAGTGAGTTCGTGATTCGTACGCATTTCCTGGCAGATACTTCATGCAGTCTGCTTTGCTAATTTTCTAGTCCCGCATCAGAGTCCGAAATGCAAGAGCTATCACAGCGCCAACTGAGTGTGCCATCGGCCGTGGGATTAACATAGTCAGCATCATTAGTGGTCATCTTGTAAATACGGTCCAAGTATTGAACTCTGGATTCCTCTTGAATCGATTCAACATATCGCTCGCCCTGGGAAGGGTCCAATGGTGCAATGACCTTGATATCATTTCCTTCAAATATCATTTTCATGGTCTTTAAATCAATAATGGCAGAGTTAGTCATTGCCCAATCGATACCCAGCAGTGCCGGATAAGGATGGCTGTCATCCACTATTTCAATTACTTCAAAATTGGCATAGCTGTGCACTCCATCAATATCAACAATGGTGTTGGGTAATCTCCCCAAAGGTATAACTATCCCTTGATTAGCCATTCTCAACTGTAGAGGTGACCATTGTAACTTAGGTTTACCCCATAGTTGCGCACTCCATCAATATCAACAATGGTGTTGGGTAATCTCCCCAAAGGTATAACTATCCCTTGATTAGCCATTCTCAACTGTAGAGGTGACCATTGTAACTTAGGTTTACCCATCTGATGCCATGTCTGCTTGGTCAAGACATTTGCTTCGGATCCAAGATTGAGAATGATCTCATCCATCTCATAGTCCCCAATCTGTGCAGTGAGTCTCATTTCCCTTCCTGTTCTCTCAGGACTCCTAATATTGTGGACTACGCCACTGGCAGCCCCCTTATCACTGTTTGGTTCATACTGCTTTAGTAGATTTTCAAATTCCGTGAATGCATCTGCGCTCTTTAGTAATTTCATGCAGTTGTGTAAGAACTGCGCAACAGAGGTCCCTGCGTCTATTTTGCCATTTGTCCGATCTTGCACCGCTGGCATATTCTCTCTTTGTGGTACTTCACTACGCAACTGTGTTCTCGAGGGGCCAGGTGGCAGTGCCCTGAACATGTCTCGTGCTTCCTCAAATGCTCCCTTATTTTTTTGTAAATCTAGAGCCGGTGCTTTCCCAGGAGCTTTCCTAATCCATACCGGCTCTCCAGGATTCTGTCTAGGGTCGCGCATTCCAGAAGTTGAAGCTTCTGCGCCTCCGTCCCATCCTGTATCAGAACCACTGCGCATGACAACGTTGACACTTGGATCTGCAGTTCTACTCTCTGCCGCGATCAATTGAAGATTGGGAGTTGGTGGTTCTGTCCGTCTTCTTTTCTGCATTTCTACCTCAAGTACAAGATAGTCTTCAATAACATGCTCAAATGATTTACAGTAATTACACGTAGTGCATGGGTTTGTACAATCTCTAGAAATGTGACCTGGCTGGCCACAATTATAACAGATCACTTGGCCGCGGCCTCTTCCTTGCGCTGGGCCGACATTTCTACCTCTTCCGCGGTATCCACCACCGCGACCTCTATATCCTCCTTGGTCATAGTGGGTGTTTTCTTGCTTTGGCTGATTTTCCTCTTGAACGCGATACATCCCAGCACCTCGCATTGCTTCCATGTCGCGCTTTCTTTCATTCATGAGCTCATACGGACGACAGTTAGATTCTTCATGTCCTACTCATTTACAGAAATTACAATACAAGCTTTTAGGTGTTCTTACATATTTCTGTATTAGGTAAAAATCTTCAGGCCTGTGTCCTCTGGTTCTGTAGATTTCACACCACGGTGCCTGATTGTGGTTCATATTGATTGGGTTTGGTGCACCACTGTCAAGATAATCCTGAAATAGGGCAATGTTCTCTGGTATGGCCTTCTCCTTTGCATCTGGTGCACCAAACTTCACGTCTGTGTTCATATCTTTGCTCTTTCCCGTTTTTCATACCCTGTAATTCTAACGTCAGCGTAGTCAGCTGGTTCTGAATCTATGACATCCCAGCGCTACTCTCACCAATTGGTGAAGCCTCTAACTGCATTGCGATCTCTAAGGCCTCTGCCTGCGACGCAATCTTCTACTGCATCAATGGTTGTTTGATGCGAGGCAACAACGCAACAATGAACCATTCCTTGTGTTGTTGTGGAGCTATCACGAAACTAACTTGGTCTAATAATGTTTTAAATTTTTGGTCAAATTCCCAGACCGATTCGGTAGGCTTCTGTTTGATTTCCTTTAATTCAGTTATGCAATGCGATTCTGACTTTGGCTTCTTAAACTCTGTGACTAGTGCAGCTTGAATTTCTGTTAGGGTTCTCGGTTATGCCCGAGAATATTTCATAAACCAATGCAACGTGCGGTCTCTGAAAGTAGTGATGAGCTGCGCTCTCTTCACAGCATCATCCTCGATTTGATTTAAACTCCATACGGATTCACATAGAAACCAATGTTGCTCAGGGTCTTCTAGACCCGTTCCTTTGAATATCGGCAGTTTTATATCGTTATCTGTCATTCTCCTTCCTGGTTGTGCACTGCTCTGAGTAGTGCTGACTATCTGTGCAAAGAAAACAAAGGGAATATTTAGAATACTGGGATTATGCGGACTGGGCTGCGCGACACTCGCAGCGGGTGGGTTCTGGTCTAAGGGTAGAGCGGTTTTTGAAACCGGCAGATTCTGAGGTGTGATAGGATGAACAATGGCTGATAGCGGCGTGGTCTGATTGTTAAGATCACATGGGAGTTCGGTATCTACATGGAGTCTAGGTCCTCCAGGATTCTTGTCTTTATTAAACTTATATCTCTTTCCACTTCTTAGATTATGTGTCTCTTCGTCAGAATCACTAGAAATGCTATTGACCATGACAGATGTAAAAATATTACTGTATCCTTAAAACTCCTTTCTCAGCTAAAAGCATTTTAATGTATAGATTGATATTGTTCAAAAACTTACCTCTGAATCCTTCGAAAAAGTATGCTTCAGCTTGACTGTAGGACTTCAGTGTGTCTATAGCAAACTCGGTCACAAATCCTTCAAGTATACTATCGACCCAAAAGTCGACTGCTCGTGACAATGGGCTGTCTATTGCTTTGAGCTGCGCTGTGAGCTCTGGGGTCCACTTTGTAGGTACTCCCCCTTGAAAACAAGTCTTATTGAGTCACGATATCCATGCGTGTAGCTCGTTTGGAAACATAGCCCAAAAGATCTCGTGAATATCTCTCCACAAATATCTGTTCAACCACTGTACGTCAGATAGGCGCGAGTGTTTGTTCTCTTTTCTTGCAAAGTCTCTTTCAATCATGTCGCACCAATCCCAGATCTCTTTATGTTTGGGATGCCAATTGTCTGAACCCAATGGGAACTGGTATTCTTCTTCACACATTAATTTCCAACACACTATCGCATCACTGGTCTTAGCAGAGCAACGGAACCATTTGTTGGCTGTCTAGACTGAGTTAGAGGTTTCCAATGTAGACCCAGGTACTTCGCGGTTCAGGGAACCAACAAAACCCCTATTCACCGGCCCTTTTCGCAACAGGCTGCGCGTAGCCTGAGGCCTCACCGGAGGCGAAGCTGCAGGGGGTGGTTGCGGAATCAAGTTTCTACAACCAGGTGATACGATGGGGGGAAGCTAATAAGCAGTGCAATGCCTTGCGGGTTTCACGGATAGATAACTGCGCAAAACTTCTGTTCCGCATCAGATACTTCAGTGCACAACTGCGATTGCACCTCCAATGACTGTGCGATACAGGATGCCTTTGCGTTACGACAGTAAGCTATCAAGATCTTACCTCGTAACAACCTTCAATGACTCGGCGCATCAATGGGACTACGCGTCCTTGCCACGGTGTCCAATTCTAACCACTCTACTTAGCATTCTTTATCCCTTTATTTCATTCAAGTTCTTATCCGTAAATTGTGGATGGTTTAACGACATACATTACTGCGCGCTCCAACACTGGGCTTAAACTCAGCATTCACTACTTGACCAATGGCTAGATTAATACATTCCAATTGACAGATTCATACATGTTGAATACTTAGCATTCCTCTGCGCATGCATTACTTAACATATTATTCCCATTCACTGCGACGAATACATATAAAAGCAATCACATAACATAAGTTTCCAGCATTAATATTCATATCAAGCAATTAAACAATCATAAACACACATTGGTCACACAACACGGAATTTTACGTGGTTCACCCCCCGGATGGAGGCTACGTCCACAAGAACGGTTGCTAATATTGCTCTTAATGGGAAGGGTACAACCATTCTTAGTCTGCGCACTCAGCTGCAGACTCTCTTCTCTCTCAGATAGGTCTCTGCGCACTCAGCTGTAGAGCCTTTACAATGGCTTTTCTAAGCTTAAGATTCTACAATAATCAGTACTTAACAAAATGAAGAGTTCAACCCTTTCCCATACAAAATCATGCCTATTTATAGATTATGCCCATAGGCATATCTTTACAATCATTAGGCCGAAGCCCTAAGGTTTCGAAAACTAGCGTGGCTAACTGCCACCCTAGCTGTCGCCGCCGACAGCCTGCTCCGCCTGCTCCAGCTGGGCCACTCGTGGCTCACACGCTCTTCTGACAGCCGCAGTCCTCCAAACGGTTACAACTGCATCATGGCCTGTCCCTTTCCACTCCTTCACTTTCCTGTCACCATCGACGTCGTGGCCTAACTTCTCAACTGCTTGCTGCCACACGTTCGAACAGTTCTCTTTCATCTGCTGTCCACCTGTTCCTTACCCAAAATAGGTCATGTCCCTATCTGACCTTTACCCATGTTCTGAATGAAAAATAGCTCATGCACTACCATGCGCATCGTCCTACTGCGTGACCGTGCCTTAGTCATTGCCATCGCGCAACACGCGCGAAACCCCAAAATTGTTTGTCACCTGCTGCCGCACGCAATGTGATTTTACCAAAACTGCTTTCTCTCCCTGCCGTAGCGCGCAATGCGCAATTATCAAAATTGCCTTTTCTTCCTGCTGCAGCATGCTACGTGCGTTTTTCCAACCCACTTGGGCCCAGCCCAACAGGGGTGGGGCTATCTTGTATCTTGCTGAAAACCATTTCTATGTGATGTCTTTGGGACTCGGGCCTGGAAGCAACAATGTTGCTGAATTTCTAAGCCCGAAATTCCTTGTTGTCTTTGCTAGTTAGAAGGGCTGCAGGAACATTGCAGTTTTTAGGGATTCACTGAATGTGGTCAATTGGATTATAGGCACTCAAATTTGTCAAAACCTTAGACTCTCAAGCATATTGAACTCCATTCGGGCGATTTTGGACACTTTTGATTCCTTTGCTTGCACTCATGTTTACAGGGAAATAACCGGGAAGCGGAAAGGGCATCGAAGGCGGGGATGCAGCTAGATTTGGGTATATGGAAGATAAAGGAAGTAATTGATGGGGAAGAAAAGCAATACTATCATTGTCCCTTTATAGAGGGAGATGTTATGCTACCTTGATCACTGTTTTGGGCACTTTTCACTACTGTTTTTGATACTTTTGCCACTGTTTTTTCTCACTATTTCGGGTGCCTCTATGAGGTTTATTGTATTTTTGGCACGTTACTACTACTATATGTGGTCATGGACAAATATCCGAATATTTTTGACACTGTAAAAAGTTAATACCTACGGTTAAAGTAGGAGACCCTTTATTTTTTTGGTCAAAACTGTGCTGTCAAACCACATTACACTTTTGTTTAAAAAAAGTGAATATCTTCAAAATGTAATTTTGTTCTCGAAAGATGAAATAAAATTACGCTTTTTTTCCAAGGAAAAAAATGTGCAGAGAGAAATATAAGAAAAAAGAAGAGGGGCTTAATTTCAAAATGTTGGTTCTTTAAAACCCAAAAATTATTTACTTTTACAAAGAAGATACTTCTATTTTCTTTTTTTTTTATAGAAACGGTTGAGGAGATTTGATTAAAATAAAAGTGGCAAAAATTAAATAGAGCAGAGGACGGATTGCTCCCATAACAAAGTAGCATCCATCACTCCCTGTTCATATTTTACAAGCTTATAGTTGATATGATACCTTCCAGATCTATGAAAGCTGTAACACCTAACAAACTGTCCAAGAAGGCTAGTACAAAAGAAAAACATAACTACTATGTTGGCTTATACAAAAACTGTAGAGTGGAGCTTTCTAAAAGAGTGCCAAACCTAAGAAGAACTCCCATCCTGTGAATTACATTGATACAAAGAAAAAACATATAAATTGAGGGAAAAGCATGTCAAAACCAAAATGCAAAAGGGCCAACCATCAATTTTCTAATGAAGTCCAGTGTCCATGACTGCTCCAGCGGACTCTGCTGTCCCATTCTTGTCAGAACTGAGGTACACATAATTCCCTGCATGAACCATTAACTGATTCAGCTTATCCATTTTCCTGCCAAGCTTTGCCATTTCGCTGCTCGTGGCACCATATTTGCGAACTTTGTGAGGGTAGCAGAGGCCTAAAGTCTCTTCCAAATGTTCAACCTCCTCAGCCACCTTGCCGTTTTGGAGCTTGACCTCAATATGCGTTGTTTGTGCTAGAGAGTAGAGCCGGTTCAAGACTTTTTTGAACTCCAAGTTCTCATTACGAATCAGGCGACCTGACCCTCGAGCTCCTAGATACAGTTCAACATTTCCTTCTCGTTCTTAGTATGACCTCGCCTCCCATCAAAACCTTGAAAAATTCCATGCTCTTCGTGCCTGCGATAGGGGCCAAGCACAAAGTTACTGTTACGTTTAGGCACCTGGTCGCCCATTGCTTCATCAACCAGCGGGATAGCCCAACTGCAGGAACCACTAGGGATTCCAATTTCCTTACTGCACCTTAAACATTTCAGATAAACACCAGTCCCTTCCTGTGGGCGTCCAATAATATGATGCTCCATGTTCATACACAGAACCAGCGCAGAGATGAGGGCAACCAAATTCCAGACAGAGGAAGAACGTAAACCGACGAGGAGGTGAATACATTCAAGATCCATCCCATCCCGTCTTAAACCATTCCAAAGGCCTCGGATGCCAGCAACAGGAAATCCAACAGACAACCATTAATGCTAGAGTGTGTGGAGATCCTTCTAAGATCGAGGTGGCCGTCAAAAATCTTGTTTGGGGTTCCAAAAACCAAACAATTATAAATCCTATAGTTTGAAACCAAATTAAAGTAAAGTCTCCTTAATGAATTGTGGAGAGTCATGAATTTATGAAGAAACCTTAAGCTAGGGTATCCAGACAATTTCATAAATTACATTGTCGTAGACAAGAGAGCCATAGGAAAGCCCAACTTCTTTGTTGGCCATGGCATCTGCTTGCCCATTTAGGCCTCTCAGGGCATGGAGGAAGGTAACGTATTTGAATTCTTTGCCGATGCTGTTTAGGATATGATGCATCTTGCTGGAGGGATTCTTCCTTCTGGTGACAATGTTTATGGATTCTTTAATGACGATTAGTGAGTCTCCAATGACTGTCAAGTTCTCGATGCCCAAGTCTATAGCTATATCCAATCCTTTGATGAGACTGAGCCATTCCGCTCCATTATTGGTCTTCCTCCCAATGCCCCAAGCAAACTCTTTCTGCTTGTTCCCCCTGGAGTTGAAGATTATTCCCCCTGCACCTGCCAACCCTAGATTTCCTTTCAAGGCATTGTCGAAAAAAAGAGAGCTACACCCCATCTTAGTGCACCAATTTTGGAAATCCTCTTTATTCATTCACAACTGCTAGGCCAGATGATTCATATTTTTTTTGGGTTTAAACCGAGAATGGGTGGGGGTTGGCACCAGAAAGTCTACCATCCAATTCCTTTCTTCAGTAGTCTAGGGTTCCTGCTGGATGTTTATCATTCCTCGTGAAGATAAAGCTTCAATCCAAAGGGCCTTAGCTGAGGAGAAGACCCTGCTGGGGATTGAGGGAGTGTCTTTGAAAATTTCTTTCTTCCTAGCCGTCCATATTTTCCAACAGATAAATCTAGGAAGAGCTTCCCAGGCTCTAGTAAAATACGGTTTTCTAGAGAGGGAACCTTGGTAGTAGTCCTTCTAGCATTTGAATAAGTCATTCCAATTAGTTGGCATTACAACATTGGTGTTCAGATATTTAAGGGCATAACTCCAGACTTCCAAGGAGAACTTACATTCAAGAAAAATGTGTTCCATGGTTTCCTCTAACTCCTTCCAGAGAATGCAACGGATGGGTCCTTCAATCCCATGCTTTCTCAAATTCTCACCAGTTAGGGTTTTACAGTGAGCGAGGATCTAGAAAAAAACATTCACCTTAAGCAGTCCATCTTTACACCAAATCTTGGCCCATTTGGAATCTTTATTGCTCCTAGCCTTGTTATTATAGACATGATGATAACCATCTTTCACTCTGTAAGTACCCGACCTTCCCCAACCCCTTCTATCCTTTAGATTTCTGTTGGTGGGACTCTGCTCGTGTAGTAGAGAAAGTAAGGCTCCGTAATCAGGTTTCAGAGAATCAAGGAGGTCCAAGTTCTTCCACCCGGCCCATCTGCCATTGGTGGTCCACAATGGGATGTCAAACAAAGTATGAATGTTGTTGCAGTCAAACCAGTCCTTGATATCTCTTAGCTCATGCCTAAATTTGGCAGGGGAGTTTAGCCCAAGATTATCATACCAGATCTTGATATGTTTGCCATTTCCAGCAATCCAATGGATTTTCTCCTGGATGATGAAGACCGCCTTTTTGCAGAGATACCAAATAGGAGTCCCTCTTTTTTCCATGTTGATATCTTCAATGCATCGACTTCTATTACCCGTCATGTATTTTTTCCGTAGAGATTTTTGCCACCAGGTGTCCTTGTCTGTAGCAATTCTCCATAGGATTTTTTCTCCAAGAGAAAGGTTCATAATGATAGGGTCCTTAACTACTGCCCCGCCATAGTTCTTCGGGCTGCAAACCGTGTCCCAATTGATTAGATGAAACTTCTTAGTGTTACTAACCTTGCCACCCTGCTAGAGGAATTTTCGAAGTTCTCTGTTGATTTCCTGGATGATTTGACTTGGAGCTAAAGAAACCGAGCAGACATAGATCGGATAGGAAGACAAGATGGACTTTATCAGGGTAAGTTTCCTAGCAGGGTTAAGCCATTTGAAACCCCAGGAAGTTATTTTTTTCTTGATTTTATCAATCAGACCATGCCAGTCCATCTTCTTTTTTTTTTCCCCTGAAGATAGATATGCCCAGGTAGTTGAAGGAATTCTAGATTGTGATCCCTTCAAACCCGAGGATTCTTGAAATCCTAGCCATGACACTGGGAGGGTAGTTCCATCCATACACTTTAGAATTGGACTCATTCACTTTACTGTCCGAGGCATCAAGAAAGGTTTTTATAGATCTTTTAAACCGTTCAGCAATGGTAGTGGAAGCTCCCCAAGCAAGATGGTGTCATCGGCAAATTGGGCATTATTTGTAGCTTGGACCCCTCTGGCAATTTTCAGACCTTTTAAGTCTCCAATATCCTATAGGCATTGAAGCCTTCGACTCAGAGAATCATCAACTAGAATGTAGAGAAAATGGGAGAGGGGGCACCCCTGACGGATTCCCCTTGAGGCTTTGAAAAATTTGGTTGGTCTACCATTGACCAGGGGGGCAATCCAGGGACTATTTATGCAGGCCTTAATCCACCTGACAAATCTATTAGAGAATCCAAACTTTAACATAATTTCAAAAAGGAAGAAGTGATTAACTCTATCAAAGGCATTTGCCATGTCAAGTTTAATGACCATACCTTGTTGGTTGCGCTCCAGGATAGAGTGGATGGCTTCCTGGACTATACTGATATTGTCGAGAATTTGTCTTCCTGCAATGAAGCCTCCTTGAGTTTCAGAGATGATATGACACGTGACTTTCTTCATTCTAGTGGCCAGAATTTTTGGAAGGATTTTATAGGAGGTGTTGCAAAACGAGATAGGCCTGAAGCGATCAATAGTTAGTGGATTCTTATCTTTGGGTATCAAGGCTAGGGAAGAGGAGTTGGTAGCTCCCCCAACCTTATCCTTTTTCCGCGTCCAGTTAAGCATCTTCTTTAGGTATTCCTTAATTATGTCCCACGCAGCTCTATAAAAATTTATGGTAAAACCATCCGGTCCTGGAGCTTTGTCAGCGTGTAAGGACCAAATGGCTTCTTTGATTTCAAACTCCAAGATCAGTTTAGAGAGGTCTCTGTTTTCGTTGTCAGAAATGAGAGACAAAATATCTGTGAGAAGGTCAGCCCGGGCCAAAGGATCAACCTCATTATTATCCAAATAGAGCTCTTGGAAGTGTTGAAAGATGTGGGCTTTAATTTCTCCTTGATCAGTAATTTTAGAACCATCAACATCTTTGAGTTCCTTAATCATATTATAGCTGAGCCTTGCTTTGGTTTGCTTGTGAAAATAAATCGTGTTGCTGTCCCCCCCTTTAATCCACAATTGTCTAGACTTAATGCGCCATTCCTCTTCCTCCTTACATGCTGCATTGAGAATTTTTCTATTCAGCTCTTGCTCGTGACAAAGAAGGGATGGAGTGATTTCAACAATTTCCATGTCAGATTGTAGAGCTGCAAGGTTGGCTTGAAATTGTTTCTTAATATGGCCAGAATTTTTAAACTCTAGTTTTTCCCATTTCTTTAAGGCATAACGGACATTTCTAAGTTTGCTCTCCCAGATATAACTAGGAGAACCAAAACAAGGGTAGTTCCATGTAGAATTAATTAAGATCAGGGCTTTCTCATCTTGTAACCAGGAAGGATTAAATCGAAAGGGGATAGGCCCAAGGTTGGCAGGTGGGGATAGTGAAAGAGAAATAGTTTTATGGTCAGAGACGGCTGAGGGCACAACACAGGAGGCTGGGATGAGGTTTTTTTGCAGAAAAGAGGAACTGACAAGGAAACGGTCAAGCTTGGCGGCAATGTGGCCCAAACCAACCCGTTTATTGCTCCAAGTGAACTTTCCATTCTTTAAGGGAGGGTCCAGCAAATCAAGATTTGAGATCATGTCTTCAATATTTTTTCCAAAGGGGTCTCATTACTTCTTCCCTTGTTGCGGGCCTGCTCGAGCCCTACCTTCTGGTTTTCCTGAGCTTTTGGCAGATTGAAGCAACTTTGTTTCCTCTATGCTTCGTTGCCTTCCAAGCTCCATTTCTCTTTCTGCTTCTTGCTCACGGAGATACCTTTGAGATTTTATGCCTTTTGTGTTTGGGGGAGGCCCTAATTCGAGATGGTCTTGAGAACCTTTTGAGGATGATTCAAGAGAGACAAAAAAAAAAGGATACCTTATTTTGCTTAACCATCTTAGCCCAAGAACTTCCAGGAGGTGGGGAGCCCTCCTGCGCACGGTCTGTTCTTACTGCTTCTATAGAGGGGGTGATGAAAAGAAGATACTTCTATTTTCGATATAAAGGTTCTTTAAAACCAAATAAACAAGATTCTTACCAGATAAAGTTTTTATTTATTTATTTATCAATACCAAAATAAAAATAAATAAATAACTAAGAAGAAATATTCTATACCCTCAAACAAGAATGAGTACATATCTGCAATATGCATAGATCTGCGAGCAAAACCCACATATCCGTGCAAAAAACCCCATATCTCTTGGACTCCATTAAAACCTGCAAAATCAAGAAGCTAACATAGAAATCGTTAGCATGTTGCCAATAAAAATAAAAATAAAAATAAAAACAATAATAGAAAGAGAGAGCACTCGTCTGAGGTAAGCAATAAATTCATCTTAGTTAAACGGTTTTAAAATGGAAAATCATGCACAGTGAGAAGAAATCTGGTTAAACCTAACTTCAAGAGAATTGGTGAGCAAAAGCGAATTCTAGGCCTTTTGGAAATTGTTAGCAATGAGAAAACTACTCCATGTATCTCTATCCATTATAATTGGCGTCATGACACATCATAACAAGGTTGAGGTCGAGGAAGTCATCATTTTGCAACGGAACCGCAATACCACTCGTGCAAAGGTAGAGCAGAAGGGGAGAGAGCTGCACTAGTGCTCTCCATGGCTCTGAAGTCTTGAGCTTGAGCTGTCATGGCCTCCATGGCTATGAATCCCTAATTGCAGCTTATAAACGTTAAACATAGAGGAGAGTTGAGAGCAAGATAGGAAGAGCGAAATGAGAGGTTAGGTTAAGGAGAAGTATTTTGTATGCATCGTGGAAATATTTTATTATGGTTTATTTGCATGGAAGGCAAGTAGCCTTCATGCAGGCAGGGATTGGACAACACCTATTGTGTATGAGAGCTGGCTGGTTGTTGTCGAGTGAGAACTAAGCCGGTACAAGAATGAGATACTTGGTGGGTCCTAGAGATCGAAAGAAATTAGAGTTGGTCCCACAAACAAAGCTAGTACAACTGATAGAAATAACTAGTAATGTAGAGAGATAATGGGAATGGGCCCACAGAGGCATCATGAGATGAGCTCGCATCACCAGACCGGGTTTAACATCCACCATATTAGTTACCTATCATTGAATTTAATTGAAAATACTTGGTTACTATTAGGGAGCTTATTAGCCTATTTATTTATGTAATTAAAGCAACGCAATCCAGCAACCCTTATATAGTAGTAGTGGAGATATAATGGTGGAAATATAGTAGTGGAATATCGTATATAATTAAAACTTTTTTCAATTAAAACTTTTTTCATTGAGTCTCAAAAGAATTTAATTATTTATTTTATTTTTAGTTAATTTGATAAATTTAAACTGTTTTAATATTATAATAATAAATAATTTTTTATTAAAGGATATTACAATAAATCCAGGGAAAAAAATGTTATGTGTAGAAACACGGATTAGCTCATTCGATTTATTTGGGTTAAAAAAAACCGAAAAAATAGAATAAAATAAAATTCCACATTTAAATATGTCCTAACATTTCCACTTCACAAAAATACAAGCAAAGGTTTTATACAATGACATCATATATTTATATATTTCGCATACTTTTATGACATTATATATATATATTTCATGCAATATATATTTATTATAGCACAGAAGCCATTGGATTATATAGAAGTTGGCAAGCTTTAATCTAATATTACGAAAACCCTTAGTTTTGGAATTGAAGCATATTGAGTTTATATTTATATATATATATATATATATATGTTTATAAAGATATTTAATCTTTCTAGATATTCAAAACTCCTAACCTTGTTGTCTTTTGCTATTTCATGATTGGTATTGGTAAGATGGTATAAAGTACATGATCGATTTTAGGGTTTTGTTAAGACTAACAATAAAATCATATATTTAATAAAATATATTTCAACTATTTTAATAATAACATATCAATGTTTAGTTATTGGGAATTTTCTTTAATTAACGGTAATTTTGAATGTTTAAACGAGTAATTACAATATTGATTATATATATTATTAATAATATATTTATTTGAAAAGAAAAGGGTTATATATTTTAAAGTATATAAAAAAATTATTATAATATTAAAATACAAATAATAATAATAATTTTATTTCCACGTGATGGAATTAGGTGACATAAATAGCTAGCACTTTGGCATTTCATATTCTTGCATATTTAGCAAATGTAATTCTAGTACATAAATAGTATTATGAATGGTAATTCTTGTACATAAATAGTATTATGAATGGTATATGAGAATGAAATTATTTAAATGAGAAGTGATTATTATCGAAATTAACATATTTTAATAAAGGGATATGAGTCATTGAATTATTTTAAGAAAAAAAAACATTTCAAAACATTGTAAAATGTGTTTAATTCTAGTATCATTGAAGAAATTACTAAGATAGAAAGATAACTCTTTATTTAATCGGAAATGTGGTTATCCAATAAATAAAAAATTTAAATTTACAAGCAGGAATTGAAAATTAGGATGTATTAAACATTAAATGGGTTACCCTTAAAGGTATTATATAAGGTAACATTAATTAAGTCCAAGTTGAAAAAAAAATATAAAAATCAAGGTGATATGATAAGTAATTGTGTAATAGTTTTGAGGTTGACCTAGCATGTTTATGATACTGAAAGTTTTTGCATGAGGCCACTTAGCAAATCTAGTGACTTAAAAATGGTAAATGTATAGTCACACGTTATGCTTGTCCATGATGTATGACTAGGTCATTCACCATGAATTAATTAGTAAGAATCCATGAGAAAAAAAAGAAGATTGTTATTAGGATTTGTCTAGAACACATAGTTCATGTATCAATATAACAATGGCTTATGCCTAGTTTTGTGTTGTTGTTACTGTCGATAAGATACCATAAGTAAGAGTTATGTTAAAAACATAAAACCTAAGTTTTGCAGGATGAGTGAATGTCAATGTCCTATTATATTGTGATGTTAGGTGAGAGGTTTTAATTCAATTCTATTAGTCAACACAATATTGTAAGACAACTTATGTTGATTGTGTGTTGAGTTATGGGGTGTATGTGAATGATAAGTTTAATGCAGGCATGTTCTTTGCCTCGTAGGGATCTAGACTATGATACAATTGACAATACAAGAGACTTGTAGGGTCATTAAGTTATATGAAGAATGTTATAGTCATGTCAGGTTGAAGTTCATGGTGAGAACAGGGGGGGGGGGATTATATTCTATAAGGGAGTAACCTTGTATCAAAGTCAACACTATAAAGGAAATGAGTATATCAAGGTAAGAGATAGTTAGTGAAATAGTACCAAACATAGGACAATGAGGTAAGGATTACAGGATAAATGGAAATGCAGTAGAAGGGATGTGGGGATTTTGTGGTAGGGATGAGATGGCATGAACGAGCATATATAAATTTAAGTGATGAATGAGACATATTAAATAGGATATAATCAATGTAGGGAATATGAAAGTATAATAACAATAAGGTTGGTGAAAGTGGTAAAATGGTATAAATATGTGTGAAGATATAAATAACTATATATACTCACATAGGATTAAGCAATATCTGGATTAAGTATGAGAAGTGAATAATAAGTATGAGGTGACGTAGTGTGATAAGGATTTATAAAGGGTAAGGAAGGGAAAATAAAGTTTAAAATAAGTTAATAAATCAAGGTAATGATGTATTGATTAATGCGACAATACGTCATGCATGAACTTGGATGGACTTTAGTAATCCTAGGATAGTAAAACCTGGTATAAAATTTAAAGAGATCATTATATATATAACTTCATGTCGAATGAACCATTAAAGTAGAAGGTAAGTTCTAGTTGAAATTGTAAAAGTTGCTAATGATGACATGGAAATCTCCATATTATTTAAATTGCATTCTCAAGGGGCATATCGTTTAAACCAATGACCTTTAAATAAAGAGTGTGTTGGCTTCATAGTTGATCACATATAATAAATCTTGGTATAGAGAAATGGTGTAAGTCAAAGTGAAGTTAACTAGAGATGAGAACCAATGAAAAATTCATGACAATGACTCATAATCAAATTAAAAGTTATATATAAGATAAGGTATTCTTAAGAATCACATCATAGAAAGTACAACTTAATTTAATTTAACAAGAATGTTAATTATTCTATGGATTAAGTATAGTATTGAACCTTGAATAGATCAAACCAAAAACCTGCGTAAATAATTAACAAATTTTAAGAACACCTCCAATGTGACCAAATGAGTAAATACGATTAGTGGTAGTAATCAAGAGACTCTGAAGTAATTGCATATCCTATGTGTGAATTAAATAATATCTTGGTAAAATACCTAAGCTGAAGAAGACTATGGTATACCAACCTATTGAGGAGTGGTGGCATAGATATAATCTAGCTAAGGTGATAATATGAATGCAAGTATAGTTGTTTATAATATGGAAGGATTCAAATGAGAAGATTAGGTTTCGACTAGTGGTTAAACGAATGAGTTGTACTTTGATATGAAAACTACACTGGGTATCATTTCATATATCGTCTCGGATAGGATGTGATTAAGCCAAGAAATGAAAAGTAAGTGAGTATGTTAGAAGTAGATTCAGTAAAAACTAAGTAGTAATTGGGTCATAACAATAGATTTTGAACCTAAGAAGATGTAATATGGGAAACAAGTAATTCCTATCAAATTGAGTAAGATAAAAGAACCATAAGATTGATATTGTGTTAACTATTTTTGCGGAAGGATGTGTTTAATAAACATTAAGAAGGATATACTAGCTATGTATACATATGTAGAGTGTAATACAAGAGATCATTCCTTGTGATAAATACGTTAAAACTCTAGGTGGCATTGACATTTTTTATCAAGTGAAGGTCCAGTGAGACCGGTATAGCCCAGGTTCTGCTACTTGGGAGGACGCAAAGACCGTGTGTCGTGATTACCCCACACTATTTTGACCATAACTTCAGGATGGAGTTTCCTGAAGGGTGGGTGTATGTAACGCCCAGTTTTGACATTACTACCTGAACTATTATTATATGTTGTATTTGTTTGATTGTGAGACTTCATTGGTTTGACGACACTGTGGACATATGGTTCTATTATTTTGCCGAGATATATATGTGTGTGTGATGTTAGTATTATGGTATGTAATCATGTTTAGATCTATATCATGTGTTAGTTATGTCTCATGAATGCAAATTAATGAATGATGGGTACGTGGATACAGTTTAAGTAATATGTTGAATGAATTAATGTTATACCAGGTGCATGGTGAATATAAAGGAATTGATTATTGTTTTGTTGTGATGAAATGTATGTGTACATGTCGAGGATTTATGCATGATATTCTAGATTGTATGCCGGAGACTAACTTACAGGTTAAAATGGCTAAGTGATAGTTGGATCCTACGAGGCGGGAGAGCCTCAGGGACATGGACTCCGAAAGATAAATGGTATGCAAGTGATGCATTATTTATTTTCGCATGATTATTATGTTGTTTATCATGATGTATGGGTGGGGTAGGGTTTCAGGAAACTCAACTGCCCAGATTGGTTATACGATGACAAACTGAGTACAAGTGCAATGCAGTTATTATGTCGGTGAAGACATAGTCCCTTGTTCCATTAGGGGGTGGAGGATTTACCCACCGTTTATCCCCGAAATCCAGAGTCATGGGAGGGTTGTGCTACAACGCGCTCCCCAAGGTGTGTGATGGTGACTGGTGGTTTCCTGCTGGGGAAGCTTGGTCGATGTAGTTGACACTTCTGCTTACGGGTTCTAACTGGAGCCGGTCATGGCTTGACACTTCAGGGTAGTCCAGCAGAGGAAATGATAGGATGTGGAAGTTAGTTGTGAATTAGGTAGACGATGTAGGTAGATAGGTGTAGCTTGAAGTCAGGAAGTAAACCTGATCTAACTTTGTATGTTGAGGACCTTGCAGAGTCATGTGTTGTAACTTAGTAACTGGTATTATTGTCCAACAGTTAATTTGATGTAACTAAGTGAATGATCCAATAGTCAAGTTGTATTAAGAATGCGTCAGTAAATCGTAACTTAATTGATTGAGAATGTTGTGTGGTTTAGTACTATTAGTGTACCTACACGAGGCATGTAAGATGTAGCTATGCTTACATAACTCGTCTACATATGTGTCAATTGCGTGAAATAATACTGAACTATAATGTTTAGGAATTAATTACATTATTACTACTTATCTAACGAGGAGATTAAATGAATGCGTCGAGTTAGTAAATTTTGGTTTACTAACTGAATAGGATAATTGAGTGACTTAGGTGGTAATGAATGATGATTAAGTAATAATGTTGATTAATGTTAATTATTGTCGATTAATGTTAATAATGTTGATTAATGTTAATTATTGTTGATTAATGTTAATTATTGTCGATTAATGTTAGTAATGTTGATTAATGTTAATTACTGTCGATTAATGTTAGTAATGTCGATTAATGTTAATTACTGTCGATTAATGTTAATAATGTTGACTAATGTTAATTATGTGTTAATAATGATTAATTAATGTTAATGAGTTTAATTAGTAAAGACTAAGGGTTAAAATGTTAAAAGGTGATTGTAATGTTAGTAAAGATAATGTTAACTTGAAAGGGTTATATTAATTACGTATCAAACGATATTAATTAATTAATTAAAATATAGGGATAAGGTTTAATTTATAAATTACTTAATTAATTATGATTATGTCGTAGTCGTTTACAACCATGGTGTAAATTATAAATAATACCATATGCCATTATTAAACAAGTGTTGAATTATATTTGAGTTAATTAAATAAAAATGATTTATTAATTATAGTTTTGAAACTTGAATTATAAAGTCCACAAGTGTAAACTTGTCATGTCCCCCCCCCTAGTGACCTTGGTCACAACTTGGATCTTCCTATCCCTAGGGGTCTAAGTGCATTAATTAATTAAGTATTTAATTCATAGGGATATTTTGAGGCAAGTACACCTTAGGGAATAATTAATTGTGGGGTTATTTAATTAATTATGAAGTTGGAAATAAATTGTGAGAAGTATTTTAGTATTTTTATTTATTAAATGATAATAAATATTGCCAAGTTGGATAATAAGGCTAGGAGGTCAAAATTGTGGTCAAGTGGATGACTTTGCCAAGTGGAGAATAATCTAGAATGGAAAGAAAGTCAGAATGGAATTAGAAACTGGCAAAAGCTGGAGCAAAGTTGGCAAAAGCAGGAAAGTGGAAAAGAAATGGAAGGAATTAGGAAAAGCTGGAAAAAGTTGGCAAAGGCAGAAAAGTAGAAAGTAAGTGGAATGGAAAGGAGCAGGAAAAGCTCAACAGAGATTTAGCAACACCCAGAAAGGCAGCTTGGGTGCACTTGCCAATCCACAAAAGCAACTAGGGCGCACTTGCCATTTCAGATTGATGGGAGATGATGAAAGAAAGTGAGAAAGCACAAAAACTTGCCAAACTCAGAAGGGATGCGCCCTACCTCCCCCACATGTGTGGTCTAGATTGCCAAGCAATCCATCTCATCTATTTAAGCATGATTCTCACTTCAGGAAAGAACTTTTGTCATTTAGAATTTTAGTCTGAGAGCTCTAAGCCTCTGCAGTTGAGTGTTGTGCCTCGACATGTTTGCTTGGTTGATGTGCCCCAAGTCTGTGTGAGTTATCCAGGAGTGTTGTGTAGGTCCAGTACATGTATTGTAGCCTATAACATTCATCTTATTCCATCCAGGAAGATCTACAGTAATCTTGAAGAGGAGGACAATTCTACGGTGGACTAACAGCTAGATTTGAAGGAAAATTGCCAGAAGGAGGAGCTAGTTCTCATGAGTGGCGCCCAGAATCTCCAAGAAGTTCAGTCTGCCATGTTTTGCAGCATATCAAAGAGTCACATGTCCAGAGATCAGATCCACACATGATCCCCTTCTCTTCTTACATTCTGCTACCATTCACAGCTAAAGTTGGAGGAGCTTTCCCTAAAGGAGAGGGTTGGCTCAGTGAATGCGCCCCTATCAAGTCCAGAAGTTCAGAATGCAGCCCATGATAGTCACATGACCTGTTGGCGATCTGATCATAGCTCAGGAGCAGATCCACAGTAAAACTCCTCTCTCTCTCTTCATATTCTTCACCATTGTATTGTAAAATCATAGCCTGTGAGGCACCATTTTGAGAAGGAGTTATTGAATAAGAAAAGGAGGGTTCTATCACATTTGTTTCAAATTTATTTCTATTATTATTACTGTATCAGAGCTGCACATACTTTATATCAGAAAAATCAATCAATGGATGTCAGTTATTAAGTCAGATTTGGAGACTAGCTCGTTGGGTGGTTTAATTTGACTAGTTTTACTGTTTTGGTCATAAAAGACAATATGTTAATCCATTTCACTTCTCGTCAGTTACAGTAGGTTAATAAATTAATGTATTAACCATATCAGCCCCTAAATTCAAAATTTGGAAGCTTCTTCCTTGTGTTTGGAAAGCCAACAAAATTACTAGCCCGACAATCTTAGTTAAGCATCTGTCATCCCAATCTTTCCAAACTTTGTCCAATCTGCTCCAGAATCTTCCCGAACATATTCAGACATTACTTGACTGATATTTACACTGCTGCAAACTCCCTGAACCCATACCTAGCTAATATGCATATGCCAGCTACCCAGGTAGCCTTGAAGTAGGCAAGGGATTAATTCCTTTGCTGAAAAGTGAAAGGTACCGGTACCTTGTGCATAGGACACCTCGGATATGCACCTTGACCTGCTGCTGCGCCAAATCCCATACAAATTCCAGAATTGAACTTTCACCCCACCATCCTCAGTCCTACATCCAGTACACCTCACTTACATCCTGCACCATTTGGAGATTTAAGCATAAAATTGACTAGTTGAGTCTAAAGGATTGTGGAAGTGAGTTAATATTCTTGGTAGACAATCCATAGGATATTACAGTGGCATCAGAGCATGGTCCTCTGAACCTGCTCTTGTTGTGGTGATGAGCTCAAGAAAAACCCCCGGCACCAAAGGAAAAAGCCCCAAAGACACTAGGGAAGAAGAAGGAGATTCTACTGAAGGAGAAATACAAGGGAATAGAAACATGTCTGAACAAGAAGCTAATGATGAGTTTAGACAACTGCTGATTAAAATGGTTAGAGGGATAGAAAATCTAACACATATTGTAGCACAGAATGGGCATGAAACAAAAGAAATCCTTAGTAGACAGTTGGCACACAAAGAGGCAGAAGGGAGTGCTAGTGGTTCTCACTAGGGTGAAAGAAAAACATTTGGAGAAACCATTTTTTCAAAGACTAGTCCATTCAATAGGCCTAGAGAATTTAAAATAGATTTGAAAGATCAACCTTGACAAACCATGCCTACCTTCTTTGAGGAAAATAAAGAAACACCCGGTGCACCTGTAGCTACCTATGAGGAAAGACATGCAGTATATCTGACCTTGAGTGATGAGTGCAGAAGAGATCTCACCTTCAAAGATTTTTCTGAGATTTACCTTAGAAATCAGCCAAGGGGATATAATAGGCAGCCAACAAACAATTTTGAGTTGAGGAATGCTGCAGGTAAGGTCCAGATACCTTACTTTGATGGGACTGCAAAATGCAATGCTAGTTCCTGGTTGCAGCAACTAGACATATATTTTCAGCTGCATCCCATGGTAGAAAAAGAAGCCATCAAGATGGCAGTTTTGCATTTGGAAGGGGAGGCCAGTGAATGGTGGTTTCATGGCATGAGAACCTTGGGACATGATTTAGTTGAGTCCTATGAAGATTTCACCAGGAGGTTGGTAGAAAGATTTGATAGGAGGGACCCCGAGCTGTCTTTCCGTGAGTTGGCACACTTGAAACAAACCAGCACACCATAAGCCTATATATCAGAATTTCAGAAGCTGGCAGTGATGGTCACTGATATATTAGAATCTAGGTTGATCTTGTTGTTCACAGAAGGATTAACAGAACCTTTGAAAGGGCTGGTTAAAGCCTATAGACCAGCCACCCTGCAAGAAGCTTTGAGCAAAACTAGGGATCTGCAAGATGCAATCCCAAGAACCAGATACCCACCTAAGTTTAACCCTCCTGCAAAATTTCAGAATTCAAAGCCACCATTCAGAAATAATTCTTCCCCAAACAAGAAAGAATACTCATTCCGAGATCGGGATGAGTTAAGGAGGAAAAAGCTGTGTTTTTCCTGCCAAGAACCATGGGTTCCTGGGCACAAATGTGCAAAAGGCAAAGCTCACTACATAGACGTATTTTTTGAAAGTGATGAAGAGGAAATGGGTGCAGAAGCACAAGTGGAAGAACCAGTAGAAGAAGGCTATAATACAACAGAAGAAGAAGAGCCAACACAAACTGAAGCAAAATTTGCAGTTTTGAGTGGAGTACCCCGCTACCACACTATGAGATTTAAGGGAGTAGTGCAAGGGCAGAAAGTTTCAGTGTTGGTCGATGGGGGAGCCACACATAATTTTTTAGATTGGAGTTTTCTCCTCTCCACCATGGTAAAAACAACACTATGCAATGCAACAGGTGGATTCCCAAGCTGCAGGTAACTATTGGGGACCATACTGTAACTGATAGTTTTTACATTGTTGATGTTGCTGATACTAATGTTGTGTTGGGGGTACAATGGCTGTTCTCACTTGGTGAGCATGTGGTAAATTACAGAACTCCACAAATGTGCTTTAAAGATGTTGAAGGTAAGCAAGTAGTTTTGAGAGGTGTTAACACCTACCCAAAACAAGTGATTTCTGCACATAGTATGAGATCTGTTTTGAGGCATTGAGACATAGAGTGGGCTGCAGAATGTTTGATCACTACCAAAGGAACCACCATTGATGTGTCTCAACATCCTGAAGATATCCAAAAACTGCTGCAAAAGCACAAAAAGGTGTTTGAGGATCTGCCACATGGAAGGCCTCCTGATAGGGGTACTGAACATTGGATAGAGTTGGAACCTAGAACTGTTCCCATAAAAACCCACCCCTACAAACACCCCAAAAGATTCAAAGATGAAATAGAAAATACCATCAAAGAGCTGCTGGAAATGGGGTTCATAAGACCCAGCTCAAGCCCTTTTGCTTCATCACTAGTGCTGGTCAAAAAGAAAGATGGAACAATGTGCATGTGCATTGATTACCGAGCTTTAAATACGAAAACCATAAAAAATAGATATCTTATTCCAAGGATAGATGAGCTGATGGATGAGCTGCATGGGGCCAAGTACTTTTCTAAAATTGACCTTCGTTCTGGTTACCACCAAATCAGAATGAAAAGTGAAGATGTGCAGAAAACTACCTTTAGGTGCCATTTTGGGCATTTTGAATTTCTGGTCATGCCTTTTGGCTTGACAAATGCACCAGCAACTTTTCAGTCCTGCATGAACAGAATCTTCAGCAAACAGCTCCGTAAGTTTGTACTTTTTATTTATTTATGACATTTTGATTTATAGTAAGACATGGGAGGAACATTTGTGGCATTTGGATAGTGTACTAACTCTACTTGCAGAGCAATCTTTCTATGCTAAACTACCCAAGTGTGAGTTTGGTATGAAGGAACTCCTCTATCTTAGCCATATCATTGGGCAAGATGGAGTCAAGGTACACTTGGAGAAGATCCAAGCCATCTTAGATTGGCCCAGCCCAAAGAATATAACTGCTCTAAGAGGGTTCAAAGGCTTATGCACATATTACAGGAAATTTGTGAAGGGATTCTCCAAACTCACTTCTCCCTTGACAGACCTTACTAAGAAGGCAGCTTTCTGCTGGAACGAAGAGGCTGAAAAAGCATTCAATAAAATGAAGGAAGTCATGAGCAGCTGCCCCATCTTGGCACTCCCAGATTTCAGCCAGCCTTTTGTATTGGAGTGTGATGCCTTGGGTGAAGGCATAGGAGCAGTTCTGATGCAGAATAGACACCCGATCGCTTATGAGAGTAGGAAGTTGCAGCCCCATGAGAGGCTGTACTCAATCTATGACAAGGAGATGTTAGCCATCATGCATGCATTGGCCAAATTCAGGAAGTACTTGGTGGGAGGTAAATTCATAGTTAAAACAGACCATAACAGTTTGAGGCATTTCCTCACACAGAAGGAGCTGAATGATAGGCAGCAAAAGTGGGTAAGCAAAATTCAGTCCTATGGTTTTGATATTGAATATAAGAAAGGTAAGCTGAATGTAGTTGCTGATGCCCTTTCTAGGAAGCCTATTTTTTCTTTGCTGCAAGTGCCTACCGATTGGAAGGCACAACTAATTAAGGAATATGCAGAAAATTAGTTTGCTAGTGATCTGCTAGATAAAGTAAATTAGGAAGATCATTACCAGGTCATTAATGATGTCATCTATTATAAGAACATAATTTTTTTAACTCCTGAATCTCAGCTGAAGAAGCATATTTTGATGGCTGCCCACAATGGCCCTGTAGCAGGCCATCCTGGTATTTTCAAGACTTACAGAAAATTAAGAGAGAGGTTCACCTGGAAGGGCCTCAAGGAGGATGTTCTAAAGCATGTTAGTGAGTGTACAGCATGCCAACAGAACAAGGTGGATCACACTCGTCCTGCAGGACTTCTACAACCTTTGCCAATCCCTGGACAGAAATGGGAGAGCATATCAATGGATTTCATCACAGGTTTGCCCAAATCCCAGGGTAAAGACAATATTTTTGTAGTAGTTGACAGATTAACCAAATTTGCTCATTTTTTTGCTGTCACATCTCCTATTTCTGCTAGTCAAGTTGCTGCACGTTTTTTTAGAGAAGTATTCAGACTGCATGGGCTGCCAAAAATCATAATTAGTGACAGGGATAGTAAGTTCACCAGTGCCTTTTGGCAATCTCTGTTCGAATTGGTAAATACCAATTTAAACCTCAACACCAGCTACCATCCCCAGACAGATGGGAAAACTGAAAGAGTTAACCAATGGCTGGAAGGGTACCTCAGGAACTATGTCACAGGGCAGCAGAAGGCTTGGGTCAACTGGTTACACCTGGGAGAATTCTGTTATAACACCACCTTCCACATGTCCATTGGAATGACCCCATTCAAGGCTTTGTATGGGTACGAGTCTTCCACTTTTGCAGATCTGGTTTTTGGAAACTGCAAAGCACAAAAGGAAAAAGATTGACTGCAAGAGGGCCAGGATATCCTCAAAGCACTGAAAGAGAATTTGCAGGTTGCACAGAATCAATAGAAAATTAATACAGATAAGAACAGAACAGACAGAACTTTCCAGGTAGGAGACTTGGTTTACCTGAGATTGCAGCCATACAGGCAAACCACTCTTAAGACAAAGGGGGCTGAAAAATTACTGCCAAGGTTTTATGGTCCCTACAAAATAACAAGGAAAGTGATTGAAGTAGCCTATGAGTTAGATTTTCCAGCAGAAAGAAAAATACACAATGTCTTTCATGTGTCCTACTTGAAGAAGGCAGTGGGCCAACAGGTTAAGGTTTCATAAATACTGCCCCCCCTTGATGATGAAGGACATCTGGTACTAGAGCCTGAAGACATCTTGTAGACCAGGGAGAGGAAGCTGAGAAGTAGAATTATCAAAGAATACCTGGTACAATGGAAAGGTCTGCCTAGTGAGGATGCCACTTGAGAGGATGAATAGATTTTGCAGCATCCTAGTCTGAAACTACTTGAGGACAAGCAATCTTGGGAAGGGAGGACTGTCATGTCCCCCCCCCTAGTGACCTTGGTCACAACTTGGATCTTCCTATCCCTAGGGGTCAAAGTGCATTAATTAATTAAGTATTTAATTCATAGGGATATTTTGAGGCAAGTACACCTTAGGGAATAATTAATTGTGGAGTTATTTAATTAATTATGAAGCTGGAAATAAATTGTGAGAAGTATTTTAGTATTTTTATTTATTAAATGCTAATAAATATTGCCAAGTTGGATAATAAGGCTAGGAGGTCGAAATTGTGGTCAAGTGGATGACTTTTCCAAGTGGAGAATAATCCAGAATGGAAAGAAAGTCAGAATGGAATTAGAAACTGGCAAAAGCTGGAGCAAAGTTGGCAAAAGCAGGAAAGTGGAAAAGAAATGGAAAGAATTAGGAAAAGCTGGAAAAAGTTGGCAATGGTAGAAAAGTAGAAAGTAAGTGGAATGGAAAGGAGTAGGAAAAGCTCAGCAGAGATTTAGCAACACCCAGAAAGGCAGCTTGGGCGCACTTGCGAATCCACAAAAGTAGCTAGGGCGCACTTGCCGTTTCAGATTGATGGGAGATGAGGAAAGAAAGTGAGAAAGCACAAAAACTTGCCAAACTCAGAAGGGATGCACCCTACCTCCCCCACATGTGTGGTATAGCTTTCCAAGCAAGCCATCTCATCTATTTAAGCATGATTCTCACTTCAGGAAAGAACTTTTGTCATTTAGAATTTTAGTCTGAGAGCTCTGAGCCTCTGCAGTTGAGTGTTGTGCCTCGACATGTTTGCTTGGTTGATGTGCCCCAAGTCTGTGTGAGTTATCCAGGAGTGTTGTGCAGGTCCAGTACATGTATTGCATCCTATAACATTCATCTTATTCCAGCCAGGAAGATCTATAGTCATCTTGAAGAGGAGGACAATTCTACGGTGGACTAGCAGCTAGATTTGAAGGAAAATTGCCAGAAGGAGGAGCTAGTTCTCATGAGTGGTGCCCAAAATCTCCAAGAAGTTCATCCTGCCATGTTTTGCATCATATCAGAGAGTCACATGTCCATAGATCAGATCCACACATGATCCCCCTTCTCTTCTTACATTCTGTTACCATTCACAGCTAAAGTTGGAGGAGCTTTCCCTGAAGGAGAGGGTTGGATCAGTGAATGCGCCCCTATCAAGTACAAAAGTTCAGAATGCATCCCATGACAGTCACATGACCTGTTGGTGACCTTATCATAGCTCGGGAGCAGATCCACAGTAAAAATCCTCTCTCTCTCTTCATATTCTTCACCATTGTATTGTAAAATCATAGCCTGTGAGGCACCATTTTGAGAAGGAGTTATTGAATAAGAAAAGGAGGGTTCTGTCACATCTGTTTCAAAGTTATTTCTGTTATTATTACTGTATCAGAGCCGCACATACATTTATATCAGAAAAATAAATCAATGGATGTCAGTTATTAAGTCAGATTTGGAAACTAGCTCGTTGGGTGGTTTAATTTGACTAGTTTTACTGTTTTGGTCATAAAAGACAATCTGTTAATCCATTTCACTTCTCGTCAGTTATAGTAGGTTAATAAATTAATGTATTAACCATATCAGCCCCTAAATTTGAAATCTGGAAGCTTCTACCTTGTGTCTGGAAAGCCAACAAAATTACTGGCCCGACAATCCCAGTTAAGCATATGTCATCCCAATCTTTCCAAACTTTGTCCAATATGCTCCAGAATCTTCCTGAATATATTCAACCATTAATTGAATGATATTTACACTGCTTCAAACTCCCTTAACCCATACCTGTCTAGTATGCATATGCCAGCTACCCAGGTAGCCTCGAAGTAGGCAAGGGATTAATTCCTTTGCTGAAAAGTGAAAGGTGCTGGTACCTTGTGCATAGGTCACCTCAGATATGCACCTTGACCTGCTGCTGCACCAAACCCCATACAAATTCCAGAATTGAACTTTCACCCCACCATCCTTAGTCCTACATCCAGTACACCTCACTTACATCCTGCACCATTTGGAGATTTAAGCAGAAAATTGACTAGTTGAGTCTAAAGGATTGTGGAAGTGAGTTAATATTCTTGGTAGATAGTCCATAGGATATTACAAAACTAGTAATTAATTTGGTGAAGGGTGTAAGTGTAAAACACTTACGGTTGGTGGGTGAACCAACCCCAACCCCAAACTTAATTATAAAAATAATATCATTATTATTAATTAAAAATTGTATTATTGAAAATAAAAGAATGTTAAAGATAATTGCTCTGAATTGTTGTCAGTAAACCTCATAAAGAGGGGTGAATATTTAATGACTGATTATTAAACTAATATTATTTCAATGGAATGGTTCGAGGGAGCTGACCGAGTAGACATGAGGGGGTTGGGACCTCATTAATGGGAAGGATAGGGGTAGTAATGGAGGGGGAAGAGTCGGCAAGGGAGGAGAAAAAGGTTGAGAAGAGAATGGGGAGAAGGGATCTTCACCTTAGCATGTTTTGGGAATTTTGAGCAGAGATAGAGAATATTACAGAGAGCAGGAGAAGGGGGTTCTTGTTGGAGAAATTGCAGAAGGGAAGAACTGGTTGGCTTGTACTCGGTTTGGGCTCGGGGGTCCAAAGGGGTACCTTTGGAGCTGGGTGGTCGGCGAGACCTCACCAGTTGGCAAGGTGGCATACTAGATTGTTTGGTCGGTTGAGTTTCAAGGGTTTGGGAAGACTTTTGTTGTAGGGCTACATCGGGGCATACAACAGAGCTGAAAAGGAGCAACAAAGGGATCTACTAGCTATTTTGAGGTATTTTCCTACAGGTATAAAATCCATTTCTACCCTGTTAATTTTTCTATTTCATGTTATGATGTTAATGAAATTATTGTAAATAGGAACATGTACATATATGTTGTTGAACCTGCAAAAATAGTAAATGTTAGAAATAGATAATTAGTAAATATATATTTATTTCAACCTGTAAATGTGAATGACTTATATTTTACAGGCATGAAAATTTAAAACATAAGCTAGAAAACGAAAGTAAAATAGAGATTTGAACAATATGGAAATAAATGAAACATATATTTATTTATAAACTTAGTAAAACTAGGACCGGGGTCCTACACATGGTATCAGAGCCATGGTTAAAAAACTAAGACCTTTAAGGCCCTTTTCATGCTTAAAATTGCAAAAAGTAACAAATATAAATTAACAAAATGGAACATTGCATGCTTGGACATGAAACTAGATATAAATTAACAAAATGGAACATTGCATGCTTGGACATGAAACCAGAGGTTCCAAAGAAAGTTGTATTAGCTTAGCTACTTGCAAGGAAAGAGACAAAGATAAAACTTTGAAAAATCGGTTAAATATTAAAATAAAATATCTATACTACTAAAGATTATTAATAAATAATCAATTAGAAAATTGAGAAATAAGATTTCCATTTACATGTAAAAGATTTGGTTTTTTAACCCAAGTGATAAGGAGAGAGAGTTTGGTTAAAGCCCAAATCTTGTATCTAAGCTTAAAAAAAAAGTTTCCATTTTGAAAGAAAATGTGAGTTTTTTTTTAACCCAAAAACAAAACTTATATAAACTAAAAAAAACCTTTATCAGAATTTTATTTTAAATATTGTAAGCTTAAGAAAATAAAATTTAACGGCGATATTGTTTATTAATCAATATTCAAAGATTTAGAAATTTGTTCCTATGGTAAGAAGACTAGGGTATTGTTTATGAATTTATATTCATAGGTTGGTCATCCATGATATTAGAATAAAATGGTGTGAAAACATGCCTTCTAACACCTGCTACGGTTGTAGGTTCTATTAGTGGCATTTGACTATGGGTTCCAAAATCCAATCACATTAAACTATTCCATCATATTTTACCATTTTGATGATCTCTAACAAAAAATTTAGCATCTTCAGCATGAGTACAATGGGATTTGGTTGAATGCTAATATTTGCTTTTAAAATGTTTTTGTTTTAATATATGATTGAATTTTCATGAGTTTCTTTATCAATACATTATTGTTGACAACTTGGCCTTCAAAAAGCCATTCTACGACATTCATCACAACTTCATACAGTTAGGCCCAATCACCATGTGACCACTTCAATAATTATTAAAGGAGCCCACCACACTTCAAAATATTGTTTTTATTTATTAGTAATTCTTAGGTACAAAGTACAATCACAAAAATTGATGTAAATTTTTAGTGAATGAATTTTTAACTAGTAAAGTATATTTTATTTTAATTGCTAAACAACTTCAATATTAAAATGTCTTAATAGTAGAATTAGCAATTGCTCCAAATGGTGCAGATGAATGTCGTAATTATATGACCATTAAGTAATTATTGATTATTGTTGAAATTTTGTTAACCATTTCTTAAATTAATGCATATATATTTAATAGATTGTCATGAACACCTCCACCCTACCCATTATTGTTGCATGATTGATTAACAACCATTTGCTCACTATTTTTTTTAACTATATTGCATTAAGTGAAATCCTTCCCAAATACCATTTGAAGTTGATAATCATTTGGTCTCATCCTAAATTACATGACCATCTTGAAAATGATTATTGATTATTGTTAAATTAGTGTTGATCATCACTTAAATTAACTCATAGGTATTATAACACAAATATTAATCATAAATTGTGATTGTAAACATAAAAGATTCTACTTAGAACACTTCCACCCTCGTTCGTTAGTGAGCGTGCATTGAGAGCTCTATGCATGCTTATTGCGCTCATTATTATTATTGAGAGCGATCTAAATGCCATATTTCCCAGCTGCATTGCATTGTGTGTTCTTGCATCCTCATCCTATACCATTGGAGTTGATTGTTCTCCATACTGATCCAAAATTATTAGCCTTCTCTCTACTTTGTGTTTTATCCAATATCATCTCTCTTGCTTGGAACTCCTTTGTATTTATCCAATATCATCTCTCGTACTTGGAACTACTTTGTATTTATTCAATATTGTTTCACTTGAAATTATAGTGTAGCAAAAATTCAAAATCCTTTACAAGTCTCTCTTTGAATAAATAGGATTTTCTAAACATAATTCAATTATTTCATTGTTTACATGCATCAGCCGGGGCATCTTTTTACAAATTGAGTCTTTTCCTTTTATATAACAAGGTATGGTCTATTATCACATAATTGTTTAACAAACAATAATTTGCAATCTATATACTTCATCAATATTTTAGTTAATCAAAACTTTAGCAATTACATTTAATTATGAAAAATTATTAAAGATCTTTATATTTTGTTTTCAAATTATTAAATACTCATTATATAATAATAACAACATAATAAATAATATAAAAATAGATTTATCAAATTATTAAAAACTCCATAATTATACCATTACTTATACAAATCTTTATCAGAATATTTAAATATAATTGTAATTCATTTCTTCATATAATATTTCTTATTGAAATTTTAACATCAAATGACATGTTAACATCAAGTGGCATTTACAAACTTGAGTTAATTAAGAAAGCACATCAACATATACCATTCATGTGTAAGAAACACAAAGTCTCTCGATACAATAATAAACCACTTAATTATATTGATATAAGTGGAATGAACTTTAATGAACTTTAAACGCTACTTAAGAAATCTCATCTATATATATATATATATATGATTTTTAAAATCCCTCAACTTCCAAATGAGTTTAAAATCTCTAAATTTGATTTTGTAACGAGAACTTTTATAACATTTTTCTTTTCATATTAATGAAAATTAACAAGAACGCTGCTTTTGGTAAAATTAAGAAATAAACAAATCCACATAAAGGAAATAACTGTTGCATTGATGTAATACCCCAATTTTGACCCTTATGAAATATTGGCTTCTAATGTAAATATTGTATACACACGTTGTATGTTTTCCTAGCGTGGAGCTCAAGGCCAAGGCCCCGCTAGTGAAAGCCTGAATTTTGATTAAAAGGCAAGCATTGATATTTTGATGCCCATGTGCTCTTAGGCCATGGAAATTGTAAAAAGGATGTAAATAAACATCATGCAATATAAAGTTCCAAGACTGGCTATGGAGGCAACGAATGAGAAGGGGCCACGTGTATCCACTAGGGAGTGGTGAGGGGGCTATGGGATTGAACCATAGGCTGCCATATGTCACCTTGTGAACCCGTTTGACTTCCTTGCTGACATTTAATGCTATTGTAAGAAAATGGGTGAAGAAATCAGTCCATGGCTTTGATGGAGCATGGGCAACCCAGAAATTCGTATGGCAGAGTATGGGCTCTGTTTTCTTGTACCACAAGTCACTCTACCTCATGGATGTTGCTTCTTCCTCATCCCCATTCCAGTGGGAAACTTACCAGCATCATTTTTCATCCATTACGAGTTCCCAGCAGAGAGCAAAAAAAACAGAAATCGCGACTGTGAGAGAACCCACGTTTTGAAGAGCCATAAACGCCCAGATTTGGCATTGGACAGTGAAATCCAATGGGGGTTCCATAGATATGAACCTTGGGGTGAATTTGGGAGCATTAGCTATCCCGAAATCCATTGGAAAACCCAGTTTTTACAGCCCAGAAATGAAGTGACGGGATTGAGTTATTGGATAACAGAACTGTGAGAAATCCATGTGTGAATGACTGAGCAGAGGTTTGGTTTGCTTGATAAACCCAGTGAAGGCTAGAATCTCAAGGAATTAGCAGCTGGACCTTTCTATGCCCACCCGGAAGAGCACTGGAGGGAAGGGACGCCTGAGGGACTGTGCAGCAGAGAAGGGGACCTTCCTTGTGTTGGGTGCGGTAGGTATTGTGGGTGCCATGACTGTTGAGTTCATTTGAGATGCCTGTAGCTTTGTGGTTGAGCTCACTGGCTTAGCATCCTCCTCATTTGTCATTTGTATGCTTGATAAACCCAACGGTGTGTTGGCTTAGCATAGTTGATGACCAAAACCATGGCTGTCTGAGTGAAACCCTGACCGTGAGTGAGCCAGCTAGTTCCTCCTTAGTGGATACACAGCCCAGCTCGGGGGTGATCTCTCAGCTGAAAGAATATAGGCTGGACAGAGATCTATGGTTGGGTGGAACGTTGCTCTCACATAGCCAGTTGTTTGGACAGCTTCATCTTCAAGATAAGTGTTCTATGTATTATAAATTATTTGCATTTTGTGTTCTACAATATGTTAGATTGCCCATGTTTAACGAAATGAATTAGTTCTACAATATGTTAGATTGTCCATGTTTAACGAAATGAATTAGTTATCTTAATGTGGAATCTATGCATGGCATTGGAACGAGATTGAGTCTTTATATGCTAAATCATCCTCTGTTGTCATATATATATATATATATGTTAGGCATTACTGTTTGTCTGCTTGCTATTATGTTTATTCCGCTGTGTTTTATTGAGTTGAAGCTGCACACAGAAATGTTTAATTGTTATGAAATTTTGAGAAAGCAAGAATGTTGGGGCTACGTCTGCCAAAAGCCCCGGTGTGTTGTTAATGTTTCCTTCCCTGCATTTGACGATGGAAGGGGACGTTACAGAGTGGTATCAGAGCTCTAGGTTCAACACTACGGCTGTTGGGCCCTTCACAAAGATATAAATCATTGTGTGTACATGCATTTTGTATTTGGAACTAAAATGCATTAAAGAAACCTCAAGATTGCATGGCTTCTATTTGTTGGAATGGGAAATCATTTCCATGACTGTTTGGGGATTTTTGCAAGCTGCTTGCATTGATTGCATTCTATGAAATAGAGGAAGGAGCGATAAAATTCATTTTCAGGATTAATGCTTGCTCTAATTTGTCCCCAATGCTGTAGCATTCAGTTTGTATTTGTCTGTTTGCCTCCATGGAGGAGAGAAAGGAGGGGCAACCTCTGCCATCTTATATTGTTTTGTTGTTGTTGTTGTTAATTGCTGTGCATAGGAGATGATGCATCATGTGCTTGAGACCTTGATTAATGATGAATCCATGTTCCTTGAATGTCCATGATGCTTTGAATGCATGAACTTGAATGTTGAGCATGGCTGGAAATGAGTTCTGTTTGTTTAAAAGCATGAATAATCAGTTGTTACAGCCCCATGTCTTAATGATGATTGTTAATTACAATGAATCCACATTGTGTGGCCAATTGATGGTTTTCGGAAGTGAGGAAAGCCTGCAAATTACGCCCTTATGCTCATGAGTCTCCTTACCCATGCTTGTTGGCTGCTTGGAGATTAATTGTGAATCCATTGGTTGGATTGTTGAATGTGAAATGAAAAGAAAATCCATTATTAGAGATGCAATTTCTTGTCATTCTCTTACTGTTTTTATGCAAGTCTGATCTGTAGTAGTTCACCTCTATAAGGGGATGAAAGGGCACATTCCAGAAAATTTTCTAACTATTGTGAAAAGTTGCAGTTGCAGGCAAGAGACAGAATGGTTTTGATGTAAAATTGGGAAGTTGGGGGAGGCATTTTGATTGGGGAAAATGATAGGGTCCAATTTCTCAGATGTAGTAGAGGATCACACCATTGCATAGACCTCTCCAAGAGCTTTCCAACGGTACCAAATTCGTCCAATTTGGTTAAGGGACGAGGGAGATATGACCCCCGCAAGCACGCAGGTTGCGCACAGATCGCGCACAGATTATGCGCGGATCGCGCACAGATTATGCGCGGATTGCGCACAGTTGCGCTCAGATTGCGCGCGGATTGCGTGCGGGTTGCGCGTAGATTGCGCGCGGATCGTGCACAGATTGTGCGCGAATTGCGTGTGGATCGCGCACAGATTACGCGCGGATCGCGCACAGTTGCGCTTAGATTGCGCGTGGATTGCGTGCGGGTTGCGCGCAGATCGCGCACAGATTGTGCGCGGATTGCGCGCGGATCGCGCACAGATTACGCGCGGATCGCACACAGTTGCGCGCGGATTGCGTGCGGGTTGCGCGCGGATAGTACGCGGATCGCGCACAGATTACACGCGGATCGCGCACAGTTGCGCGCAGATTGCGCACGGATTGTGTGCGGGTTGCGCGTGGATTGCGCGCGGATCGCGCACAGATTGTGCGCAGATTGCGCGCGGATCGCGCACAGATTATGCGCGGATCGCGCACAGTTGCGCTCAGATTGCGCGCAGATTGCATGAGGGTCGCGCACAGGTTGCGCGGGGATTGCGCGAAGATGGTGTACAGGTTGCGCGTAGATGGCGTGCAGGTTGCGTACGGATAGTGCGCGGATTGCGCGCAGGTTGTGCGCAGGTGGCGCACAGGTGGAGCACAGGTTGCAAAGGGAGTTAAAAAGGAAAAGTGGTTAAACCCAGAATTTTATAAAAGATGAATGGTGCATCGAAATTGAGATCCGAGAAGTGCCGAGTGTTCCTTGTTATATGGACTAACTTTGCCTGATATAAAAGTTTTGTGATTCTTCATAGATTTTCTTCCACAGGTGGCTGAAGTTGGCATTCTGGACCAAAATACAACTATGTAAAATGTGCAGAATTGGAGTAAAAGTTGTCATTTTTGAAGAGATGCAGTTCCCGCACCTGATGTCGGAATGGAGCATGAAGACAGGCATTGGAAAGCTTGTCTAGCAGGGAACAATGATGCATGACCAGAGTTTGAATGAGGTCTACATATATCACAGATATTTAGTGCATAAGAGTGCCAGCGGCTGTTTTAACAAACAAATTTTGTTGTCAATATGGGCAATTTCTACAATTGCATGATATGGAAGAGGATTTCCATGTTACAGTGAGGGATCGAAAAGGGAAGAATTCCTTAAACCCCTGTTTGTTATCATACTTATAATTATGAAATTGTCATATGGCATAAAAATGTTAAAAATGTAAGGGATTACATAGATGTATATGCACTAGATGGCATCTTAACAAACATTGCATAGTGCATATGGAAATGCTTGTGCATAAATGGGATATTGCATATTGGTAGAATAATGAAGTCTGCATATGCAATGAACCACTAATGGAGAATATTGTGGTTGATAATCACTATTGATGTTGGTATTGGTTGTAGGACCAAAGATAACAAAGAGCATGGCTAAATGTGCTGAGGATGTTGCTGCATGAAGCCAACAACCTTATGCAGAAAGGATGGTGCAACAAATCTATGATCATAAAGTTGGCAAAAGGACTGAGCACCCTTGGTAAGAGGCCAACTGATCAGGTAACATCAGATGATGTTAATGGTAACCATGCAGGTAATGATTATTGGTGCCAAATTGCATGAATGTTGAAAGAGGATTTGGTAAGATCTCTTCAACTATGTTTGAGCTATGATGAGTTAGTTTGCATGTGATATTGAATACCGATTGGGACTGTTAACCTACCAAGTTTGGTGAGGTGTGGGTAAGTGAAGGAAATGATCCTTACACCCTATGACTATTTATAAATATCAATGCATTCATATGAATTTATATCATGCCATGTGTATGTTGGTTATGTGCTTAATAACCAAAGCAAGTGAGGACTGGTGGTCCTGATTATGGTAATGCAAGTTATATGAGATAGGCATGTTTTGATCATAATATACTTGAATGCATAGTACTCATGAAACAATGCAAGGTAGCATTAAGTAGATGAGCATTAAGAGATTTTATAAATCTTGTGATGCATTGTATGAATGCACAGGGATGATGCATATGTTATTGCAAAATAAATAATGAAGGAATTGATGATAATTCTAGGATCATTGCATGGGCTGTTATGAATGCAGAATAGTAAGTGCATGAAGAGCCCAATCATGATCGATGGGCTGCTAGAATGCTCTGTGGAAGGACAGAGTTGTATGAATGATATTACTGTGAAATTTGATCTAGAACTTATGAGAAGGAATCTCATGGTTGAGAGCTCTAAGTTCTGTTAGTAAGAACAATTGTAAATCTCAAATTTGTAAATGTTTCAGATTTGAAAATTTGCTAATAATTGCTAATGACTGTTTGGCTTATATGAAAATGTGTCAGGAGGACATGCTGTAAGTGGATGCTCATGTATGGCAGTGGGCATAAGACCATAATGGGCAGAGTGGTGTCCCTTACAGGAGCCAAACAATATGAGGATAGCCTCATGGATAAGAAAACCAATTTCTGTAGTAGACGGAGTTGCAAATTCATGCTGAATTTAATTATTAGTGCCATGGATTGGTTATAGAACAATCAGATTTGAATGGTACTATTAAATGTTGCTGACTGTTTGGCTGTTTAATAAGTGTGCCAGGGAGACACATTGCAGTAAGACCAAGAGAGAGAGGTCCTGCAGAAGCCAAACTTCATGGGAAGGGATTCCATGATTTGAAAATGGGTTTCATGTGAAACGCCATAAGACATTATTAATGTCTCATCTGCACTACATGATTGGTAAACAATATGAGTGAGATGGTGAAGATTATGTCAGTAAGACATGTGAGAGGCATGTAACATCAAAAGGAATTGGGATGGCAAACCGAGGGACTGTCAACTCAGAGAAGGAGCCTACATTCCTCATTAAAGAAGAGAAATAACATCTGCAAAATGGATAAGTGTTCCATTAACCCTGAATGATATATATACATATATACATACATGCATGTCTAATTATTAGAGTTAATATGCAGAGCATGTTTTGATTTTATTTCCATTATGGCAGACTGCTTGAAGTATGATTAGGACCTTCATAGTTCACATCAGTAAGGAGTGCACGCCTTTCTGGTGTTGAGTTATGTTAGGGATGCCAATATTGACTACGCCTTAAGGGAATGGACGCATTCCTGGTGTTTCAAGGTTGGATAGTGAATGTTATGAAATATGTTTACAGTTTAGGGCAGCAATACTAATGAGCTTGCTATCCATTTTGTGTTGATAGATTATACATATGAAATTCAGTGCTGCACATTAAAGGGAAAAGTGAAGAAAAGAATACTCAAGAGGACTGTATGAGCAGTGGTAACCCTTGTGTAGGGTGAGTGGGTATCATGGGGCCATGATAGCCTGCAGTTAAGAAAGTCACCTAAAGAATTCCTAAATGGAACCGCCGGCTTACATAAGAGAAGAAGTGCCACCCTTGTGTGGGTGAAGAATTGTTATGCGCATTGAGGGATTGTGATACATGTGAAAGGCTGATGCAAGCCTAAGGCAGAGTAGTGGAGCCTTGACCTGTAATGGTCGGTGGCGCAGTTACCTTCCATTGGCCGATGACCCAGACGTATGTGCTGGCTCGGCAATGGAGAGGGCCAACCAGGTATGGGACTGGTTGGGCACCACCAAATGCTTGGTAAACCCAGTCGGCGTGAAGGTGTACTGGTAGAGCATTAATTATTTGATGATTTGGAGCAGCCTGCGTGCTGGCCAAACATCCTAGTCCGCAGGAGGATCCCGAGGCTTATAAAGTAAAAGCAGGACCCTGTGGACCAGAGAGGAAATGCACCATACAGATAAGTATTCAATTTCATTTATTTCTTGTTTGGAATAATGAAGATTACAAGTATAAGTCTTGTAACAGTTAAGCTGATGCACTATTGTTTCTTGTTGGAAACCTTGGTCATACAGGAAGCAAGGACCCTGAAAGAACTATAAATTGCTTGGTAAATCCAGAGAGTGGCTGGTTGGGCAAGAATTATTAATGATTTGGAGCAGCCTGCGTGCTGGCCAAACATGCAAGATTACTGATTATTTGGAGCAGCCTGCGTGCTGGCCAAACATGCAAGATTATTGATGATTTGGAGCAGCCTGCGTGCTGGCCAAACATGCAAGATTATTGATGATTTGGAGCAGCCTGCGTGCTGGCCAAACATGCGAGATTTTTGATGTTGTGGAGCAGCCTGCGTGCTGGCCAAACATACAAGGTTATTTGATGTTGAGGGGCAGCCTGCGCGCTGGCCAAACACCCAAATCCATAGGCGATTCCAAGGCTTGTAAAGCAAAGAAGGACCCTATGGAATAAAGTGAAGACATCCAATGCAGATAAGTATTTGGTTATCTTGTAATTTCTTGCTTAGGAATATACATGTGTATATGTTTTGGTTATGATTTCCTATGAAAATAAACTAAACATGTGAATTAATTCAATGTTTGAGTGTAGGTATTGCTGGAAGCAATGACTATGAAAGCATCTCAAGGATGCGTGTGGACATGTAACCACCCTAAAGAGCTCAGCATGAGCAATAATGAAAGATGGGGCTAGTGGAACTATGTGAGTCCTAGCAGCCATAAAGTTTTCAGACTTATGGATGAGCTGGAAGATCCGAATCAGCAGGAGCAGCTCGTGAAAATCAAAGGACTTGGTCCTGAAAGTTCAAAGTAAAGAACAGAACGCAGGGCAGATCTGCAAAGTTTTTGAATTTTTGGACATGTGTAAATTGTATATGTATGCCTAAGTCTTGGAACACCGAGGACGGTGTTATTCTAAGGGGGAGGGGATTGTAATACCCCAATTTTGACCCTTATGAAATATTGGCTTCTAATGTAAATATTGTATACACACGTTGTATGTTTTCCTAGCGTGGAGCTCAAGGCCAAGGCCCCGCTAGTGAAAGCCTGAATTTTGATTAAAAGGCAAGCATTAATATTTTGATGCCCATGTGCTCTTAGGCCATGGAAATTGTAAAAAGGATGTAAATAAACATCATGCAATATAAAGTTCCAAGACTGGCTATGGAGGCAACGAATGAGAAGGGGCCACGTGTATCCACTAGGGAGTGGTGAGGGGGCTATGGGATTGAACCATAGGCTGCCATATGTCACCTTGTGAACCCGTTTGACTTCCTTGCTGACATTTAATGCTATTGTAAGAAAATGGGTGAAGAAATCAGTCCATGGCTTTGATGGAGCATGGGCAACCCAAAAATTCGTATGGCAGAGTATGGGCTCTGTTTTCTTGTACCACAAGTCACTCTACCTCATGGATGTTGCTTCTTCCTCATCCCCATTCCAGTGGGAAACTTACCAGCATCATTTTTCATCCATTACGAGTTCCCAGCAGAGAGCAAAAAAAACAGAAATCGCGACTGTGAGAGAACCCACGTTTTGAAGAGCCATAAACGCCCAGATTTGGCATTGGACAGTGAAATCCAATGGGGGTTCCATAGATATGAACCTTGGGGTGAATTTGGGAGCATTAGCTATCCCGAAATCCATTGGAAAACCCAGTTTTTACAGCCCAGAAATGAAGTGATGGGATTGAGTTATTGGATAACAGAACTGTGAGAAATCCATGTGTGAATGACTGAGCAGAGGTTTGGTTTGCTTGATAAACCCAGTGAAGGCTAGAATCTCAAGGAATTAGCAGCTGGACCTTTCTATGCCCACCCGGAAGAGCACTGGAGGGAAGGGACGCCTGAGGGACTGTGCAGCAGAGAAGGGGACCTTCCTTGTGTTGGGTGCGGTAGGTATTGTGGGTGCCATGACTGTTGAGTTCATTTGAGATGCCTGTAGCTTTTTGGTTGAGCTCACTGGCTTAGCATCCTCCTCATTTGTCATTTGTATGCTTGATAAACCCAACGGTGTGTTGGCTTAGCATAGTTGATGACCAAAACCATGGCTGTCTGAGTGAAACCCTGACCGTGAGTGAGCCAGCTAGTTCCTCCTTAGTGGATACACAGCCCAGCTCGGGGGTGATCTCTCAGCTGAAAGAATATAGGCTGGACAGAGATCTATGGTTGGGTGGAACGTTGCTCTCACATAGCCAGTTGTTTGGACAGCTTCATCTTCAAGATAAGTGTTCTATGTATTATAAATTATTTGCATTTTGTGTTCTACAATATGTTAGATTGCCCATGTTTAACGAAATGAATTAGTTCTACAATATGTTAGATTGTCCATGTTTAACGAAATGAATTAGTTATCTTAATGTGGAATCTATGCATGGCATTGGAACGAGATTGAGTCTTTATATGCTAAATCATCCTCTGTTGTCATATATATATATATATGTTAGGCATTACTGTTTGTGTGCTTGCTATTATGTTTATTCCGCTGTGTTTTATTGAGTTGAAGCTGCACACAGAAATGTTTAATTGTTATGAAATTTTGAGAAAGCAAGAATGTTGGGGCTACGTCTGCCAAAAGCCCCGGTGTGTTGTTAATGTTTCCTTCCCTGCATTTGACGATGGAAGGGGACGTTACAATTGACAAGACAATGCTTTCGTATGAGAATGAAAACATTCACAATAAAAACGTATATAATATATAAACAAGAGTCGCAAGTGACAATGTCTGTGACAACCTGCAGGATGACCTGAGGAGGAGTAGGGATTGGCCTAGCTGCAAAGAAGATATTAGCAAGCAAAATCAGAAGAATCGATCTAGCACCAATGAAGTTTTCAATGGCGATTTCAATGGTGCACAGTTAAAATATGTTTATATAGAAGCCAATATGCTTGCACTATGGTGAGATGCCACTGAGGTTACCCATGAAGTTTTCAATGAAGGAATAATTCAAGTTTAAGTTAAGAGAAATCCATCTTGAATTACTATGTGTAACCAACTTTTCATTCGATCAGAATTTGATGGTCATGTTTTGTTTTTGCGTTTTATTGAGAAGCATTTGCGATTCGTTCATGTAACCATAAAAGGTAGAAGATGACATGCATTGCTTGTCATAAACATAATGACTAGGAAAAAGTGACGCTAAGGTGTAGCTGAAAAATGAAATCAAACAACGAATGTAGTGTAGGCACTACATTGTAGAATGCCAATGAATATCGTATTGAAGCAAGAAGTTTGGCGATCAGTGTTGACTCAAAAATATATTTTCTGAGACGTGGGTGGAGGTCCTTGCTCCACGGTGTAATTTTATCCAAGGCCCATACTACCTTTATAGGCTCAGAGTGGTTCTATGATGAGAACTTTAAGCTCCCATTCATGTAGCGTTGTCTTCAAGAGTGTGTTAAGATATCATGAAGTGCTGTTAGATATCATGAAGTGTTGTTAGGGTAATAGTAGACTTATCAACAAAATTAGCATTAAGAAAAAGTAAATAACATTAGGAAGAATAGACACACTAATGTCTTATTGCTATCCCGATCAAGAATAGTTTCTTCCAGGATGTTAAGCTTAAAGAGAATAAGTCTACAAAATGAACATTAAGAAACTGTTTATCATCATGAAGAAAAAGCATAAACCCAATCCAACATATAAACAGAAATTGCACAGGAAATATCCACTAAACAATAAAATGTTAAAATGAAATATTATGACCACCAACTAGCAAAACAAATATTGCTATGTATAGTGAAGTGAGTAATGTTATCCTACAATTTATGGGTCAAATTTGGATTAGTAAATGATGCAATTGGATTGGTGATGCAAATTGTATACACACCTAGATCAACCCCTCTTAAGTTACCAACTTATGTTGTTGTGGCATCTGATAGTTACATTGGGCCTCCATGGGACCAATCTCAACCAAAGCACATACCAATTCCACCCATACTACAACATTAGAATTCCAATCTGGATTACACCATCCCTTTCACACTAAAAATTGCAATCCTCAATTCCTGCACTCCCCCTACCAAATGAAAATACCAAATATATATTTATTTTACTACGCGTTCATTTTGGCATGACAAATTAATGTACAATTCATTTTATTTTCCATCTATTACATGGGTTTCTATTTATTGCTTAGTTAGACTTGCTTTCAAACACACAAATTTATATTGTCTAAGTACACACAACTTTCTCTCATTTTACAACATATTTAATTTCTTCTCGGCTTTTCATTTCTCCATTTTGGGGGTATGCTAGTTTTAGCTTTATTATTATAGCATATGGATAGTACAAATTACCAAGCAAGCTTATATTATGAGTTTGAACAAGATTCACGGAAGTCAAATTCAGGGAAGGACAAAGTATTAAGTACAGAACAACTTAGGAGTCATGAGTGGTGTATTAAAACAAAATAAAAAACGGCTAACGGTTAAAGAATGGTCTACGCAACTACCCAAAAAGCACATGTGATTTGTCGGTGGGCAGAGATCAGGGATCAAATTTGAAGGGTGGGGTCCCATTTCACTTTGAAGGGCTATGAGATATTGAACCCTTCAATGCTGCCATGTAAAAATAATTCATTCTTTTCATTTGAAAATGTACTAGTACATCAAAATTTTAATGTTTACTTACGTAGTAAAGTCGAGAGGCTTTAGTTTACCAAATTGATCTTGCCTCTTAAACTTTTAACCAGTATAATAATACAGTTAACTTGCTAACCCCATTCCAATCCAACTTTCATCCTTACAGCCAAAATTAATACTATTTTACTCTTTCATGATCTCCTTGAACATGAGGAATTTATTAGTGAAACATAACTTAGGAGACACATAGAAAATCCACTTTCTAGATGTTCAGTGTGAATTTCCATAACTAAATTTATTGATCTTTTTTTCTACATCAGCTACAGTTAGCTTGCTAGCCCAATTCCAATCCAACTTTTAATGAGTATAATAATATTTAATACCTCTTAAAATGGGTTCCTAGGATGCTTCAAACACTACAAGCTCGATGAAGAATTGGGTTCTTCAACTCTTCTAAAAGCAACGTGATGCTTATTCTTGGAAAAGTTCAATCTTTGTAAATTACTAGCGTTCTTCAAACTAATATAAATTCTAGCCTACATAAAATCTAGCATACTTAACAATGGAAAAAATGACAATGTAAGAAAAAAAAAGAAGAAATTGTTTCATAAGCCAAAAAACATTGGACATTGAGTTTGGTCTGTATCTGTTACTAAATTAGTGAACAATAGAGATGTATGCAGAAAGGCAGTAAAAAAGGTGAAGGGAAAGAATCTGAATGGTGACTTTTTTTTACTTTGTTGAATTGAGGACCATAATTCACTTTCATGCACCTCTATCAAACAACTGCATTTCCATTTATAATCTTCCTTCACACAAGTATATTAGAGAGAACAGTTCAACAAATAAGTTGGATTGGATTGAAAACTAATAGCAAGTTTCTTTGTCACTCTAATTGTGTACCCTACAGCAGAATTGAAATCCAATGACAACAATATATGTTTTAATTTTTCATTCAACACTATGAATGCCACACGTACTTGGGATAGAATAAGTTTAAGAACTCCTTACATGTTGCATGCTATGTTATGGTTTGAGCAAAGAGAACTATCTGACTCTAGGAAACTTTTGTTCTCAATAGCTGATTAAGGACCCTGGATGCTTCTTCTCTATAGCCCTCCCCCTAGATCTAGTTATACATACTAAATCTATGGTATGATGGAGTAGAGGATGGGTTGTAACTTTTGAATCATAAGTAAAATGTAGGTAGACCAAGTAGAGAGGAGATGCATAGATTGTTGAAGTTCTTGTTTTATTCAAGACCAGCTAATAAGGGCAACAAAATCAAAAGGTAAAGTAGCACTGTCGCTCTAAAAATCAAGATTACAAAAACATTTTTGTCCCAGTTCGTACAGTCGAACGTGGATTGTAAGTGTAGTAGCATCGATGGTCTTCATATTAATAAATACCAAGAATCTTAAACTGTGTACTAGAGGAAGGTGTCGATTCGACGACTGAGCAATTGGGGAAAATAGCTCATGTAATACAATTTTAGATACAAAGTCTGGATTATTGATATAACTCATTAACTAGATGCATGGAGGTTGGGAGAGTGGGAACTTCCCCAAATCCCCAGGCTTTTTGGTAAAGCTGGGGGGTGCACTGCTGTAACATCCCATATTTTCGTAAAAATTTAAAATCTTTGTAACTAGCAATAATTAGCTTAATTTGTGATAATTTATAATTGCGGAAATTTATAACTGCTAGATGTAACAACGCTAACTAAACAACTGTTGTACTTAACATAAATAAAATTCTGTTATAACTAATGCGACAGTGACAACTTAATTGCATTCATAACAACTATGATTATCATAGTTAAATGCACGATTAAATCAGACTTTGATGCGACACTTTTTAATGCAATGATAGTATGATTGATGTAATAATGAAATGCCAGGTTAGAATGTGGTATGATGCTCTTTCCATGAGATGATACTGACAGTTTGCTCCTTTGCTGTCCAAGGGAGTCCTATGAGGGACCCTGAAGCTTACTTAGTTGTATGCTAAAACATTGGACCTGTTCTATGTGCAGACGACAGGAAAGAAGTTTCATGATTGCAATAAATTCTAGTTTGTGTGAGTTCAAATTCATCGTTTGAAAATAAAAATAGAAATGATTAAAGACTGTTGCATTTATAAAATCATACAGGTACGATTCATATGCTTACACTTTTGCTTTCCATAATTCGTCTTGTATCGTAGTAAGATCAACCCAAGTTAGCTGTATGAATAATCATGTAATTAGCAGCGTCGTCACTGTAGTCGTCTTTGTACTTAGCTGGTTCTGTCGTCGTCCTTTCACTAACTAAATTCTGTCGTCATCATAGATGTCTTGTTGTCATCAATTAGCTGGTAGTACCATGATGGTACAGTACCATTGTATTGCATGAATAGAAGTGGATAGGGGTTGGAGAAAATTATTACTCCCATTACCAAACTATATATTATAGCATGTATGTGCTTGTGAGCTTATACAACATTATTGATTAACTATATAAGTTTTATGGTTCAAAGTTCATATTCACCACTATAATTATTTAGGTCTTAATAAGCGATTGTGATCTTTCCCAAAGACTAGACATTGGTAGCAATTAAATATATGAACAAATGTAAACCATAGATTGACTATAGTACAAACAAGACTTGAGCTATTTAAATTCCATTCTATATTGTGATAAAATCTAAGTCTTATGATATAGTGGTGCAACTATATTAATCCTCGGTTTGATATCCATGTTAGAATATAGGTGTAACTATTACAATAGCATACAACAAAAAGAATCATATCCAAACTATAATCTACGTTTGCCAACATTGTAATATATTGGATTCAATGGTAATAAAGTGCAAGCACTATAATGAAATGTTATATCGAACTTTGCATAGATGTTAAATTACTATGGTAAATTTAAAAGGTGTTAATACTATGAACTACAAGGTTTACAGTCCCGTCGAAAACACTGACATGCAATTAATGTGAAAAATTGATAGGTTGCTAGCTCATTTAACTTGGCGCCGATCTCGAGCTGAGATAGAGATTGCCCAACGATCCTGCATTAAAAACTTGGTACTGCCTCCTTGCTGAGTGGTAATCTCAGAGATCCACGTAGACGTGAATGCCTCCATGCTTGTTGTTGTGTAAGGGTTATATGCCATGCGTTGATCGTGTTGCTCCACCGTGTGCCATCGTGGCAATGTCGACCTGTAAAATAGGTTGGGCATTAAATGTTTGACGTCATTTATTTCAATGCTACGATTGCTGGCAAGATGGAGACCGTCGATGGTGATGGAAATGGGCCATTGGATGAAAACCCTAACATCTACCGTGTGTTGAGTTTATGAACTTGGAAAAATGGTTTCATTGTGTTATTGTCTTTGTTGGAGGTGGCCAACAGGCTGCCGAAATTTCTGTTGAAACCTTGGGAGAGATTCGACCTTGAGACTTTCTAAACAAGTGGGAGTTACAGGTCTTAAACCTCTGCAATGGCATTTTGTTTATTGGAGATCTAAGTCTCTGGTTTGGAGTGTTATCGAAATCATGGTTGAAAGTTTCCTGGTATCGTCCACAACACCATTCTCATCGTTTGTCTGAGAACTTCAAGACTTGGCCAGGGTTTACAAAGGTAAGCGATTCTTCTGAGGTGAAATATTTTTTTGCTGCGTTTTGTTTTCATTTTAGAAGTAACTTTTATCTAACTCAAACTCCGTCGTTTGTCAGCTGCAGGGTTTTAAGGAAGCAAAAGAGTAACGTTTTGGCAAAGGTGTTAGTTTGCCTCAACACCGGTAAGCCTCGGGTCTTCCATAACCCTCATATTTCCCTTGGACGGTGGTTGAAGTGGTTCTTAAGAATGAGTAACAGGCTTGTCGAGGCTCGTCGTTTTCTCTGTCGATGTTGTTAGTTGAAGAAATCTAGAAACATGCTTGCGACTCTTGTTTTCATTTGAATGGTTCTTGGTTTTTATAAAGTGTAATTTTGTGAGACCGATTGGAGCTATGATTCGTCGATGTTCTGGGATATTGGGTTCTTTTAGAACTGTTGTAAACTTGGGATAAACCCTGATTTTAATTTTGTTTGCAATCAGAGTTGAAAATCTTCATTCTGAGAATCTACGATTTCAAAGGTTAAGTTTTGAAACGAGCCGTGGGCTCAATCACTGTGTAAATGATACCTCTTTCCTCGGAAAATAAATTTGCATGCTAAACTATAATGGTTAAATGTCTGTGTAATTCGAATTCATGTTGAAGGTTACTACAATGTCTTTCGAGCTAGATTAGGGTTTGAAAATATCGTCGATTATAAAGGTTCTGTGTATAAAATAAACTTCAACCCTAAGATGGAAATGTATGCTAAACTTTTCGTATAAGCCTGTGTGGTTTGTCTTGATACTGTAGGTTGATAATGTGCATTCTTGCTTGTAGATGTTTGAAATCTAAGTAGAGTAAAAGGTTGAACTGATATTTCAATAATGTTTTGCAAAGGAAACGAATAGGGTCAAACCCTAATTCGTGTTTTGTTGAGGATGATAATTTGAACAATATTAAAGATACTGGATCGGTTTCGATCCCAGGCTTGAATAGAGTGTAAAGTTTTGCGATAAAATAATAAAAGAGAAAAACATAAATCTAGCTAGGGTTTTCTTCTTGATACGAGACTCAGATTTACAATAATCACAACCATAGTAAGCAGAAAAAGAGAGAAATAAACATGTGGTAATAATAGTAGTGTTTAGTAAATTCTTGTCATTTGTTAAATTTATAGATAATACATCCTTACTATAGTAAGTGAAAGCAATGTGAATGTATAGTGTAGAAATCGTGAACACTGTGTAAATTACAATTCTGTCTATAATTTAATTTCTATGCATATAATGTTGATGAAGTAAATTCAATGAAACTGTGTGTGAATGAAATGTATGAATATGAAACATGTGTGAAAACTATTGTTTCCAGCTTATTATAAAGAATGTTTTATTCAAATTCAGCAGTCTTAAGACAATATGCAATATTAATCTATCTACTTCCTATGAACATAATTTATATATAATGCAGGAGGATTGTACAGAAATTATATATGGACTGTTTATCATATAACTGAAGAAACATTATATACACTAACTATGATACAGGACCTTCTTCAATTAATTAATCTTAGGGACAGAAAACTAATACATATATGATTACTACCTATCTATCGAATTCAATGGCAAAATTTGCCTATCTTCTAATCTACTTTAATTTGCATATCTCTACTAGAGTACGATGCTGCCAAACAACATGTGGAAAAATGGGGATATTGATTTATCAATTTAGCATTAAACTTAAACATTTCTAGAATTAGATTCTTTTCGAAAGCAAATAAACAGATTAATACTAGATAAACAGAACATAATTATTTACTGAGAATAAGTTAGGAAATCCTTAAGAACCTGAGAACTCTGTAGGGAAACAAACAACCCAGGAAGACTGTTCCACCCAACCAAACTCCTGAAAACAGTTAAATACTGTCTTAGGACCCCTGAGCTTGTTCGCTGAACCACCAGGAGGAAGAAATTTTAGGAATTAGGACTTCTTCTTGTTGTAGCAGTAATCTTCTAAATCTCCAATAGGTAGCAATTCAAAAGACTTGCTCCTACAACTTTGTTTCTCTTCAATAATATGCAAAAACTCAGTTTTCAATCACCACTAACCTCCCTTATTCGAATCTCTCTTGAAATCACCTGATTTACAAGAGGAAAATATTCTGCAGAAATATTGATTAAGGGCTGCCTGCCCAATTCGAATTTGCCTTTATAGGCTGCCTAGGCCTTTTCAAATGTTACTGGGTCATTAAATGAGCTGCCTGCTCACTCCCTCCACCTGGGGGATAATGCCATATTTTAGGGGAAGTTGTCCCATAACCAACAGTTAGTGGTGTGATGTAACTGCTGCCATGTGTCCCATACCTTCCAACAACTTCCATTCCTCCTAGTGGGTCAGTGAACACTCATTTAACAGTCCTCTTGGGTGTTTGTCTCCTAATTAATTTATTTAAATAATAATATTCAGTAATTACATTCATCCATGATCATAATTGATCATAATTACAAAACTTGGTAATTAAATTAACATAAAGTATTTTTGAAAAATAAAATAATAATTCCCAGAAATTTGGGTAGGTGACAACTGTGCACACCTATTTCCCGTAGGGATGCAACCATGGCCAGTGGAAGCTGAACGGGGAAGAACTCGGTTTCAGAAGGAAGTGATCTAAGCTTTGGTGGAAGGAAGCGTCCTAAAGAAAACGTAAGGATTTATGTCAAGAAAGGTGATGATTGCAAGATCTTGGATACCAAATGGAATGATGATGCTTGGGTCAAATGATGTTAGGTTTATGAGTACTAAACAAATGATAGTTAAATTTATGAGTACTAAGCTCTTGGATTGGAAATTGGGTAGCCAAATTGTAAGCATATTAGGTTTAGGAGCTTCTTTTTGAGGAGGTTGATGTTAAATAAGTTGATGTGAGAGAATTCAGAAAATGTAATGATGAGATTGAGGTTGTTATCATCTCTTTGTTCTTAAGAATACGAAAGAGAGGTTATTATTTGAATGAGTCAACTGAAAGTGACATGAAATAAATATTGGAAATAGGTTAATGAAAATAACATGGTAACTTAAATAATAACAAAGAGAAATTATTATTCAAATAAGTCAAGTGAAGGTGAGAACAAGTAGAATTTAGCTTCTTCTTCTTCAAAAAAAAAATCGAGGTAGTAAGCAAATGTCAACGTTATTGCATCAATACATCTCATCAACTTATTAATTTGCATTAATTTGTCAACTTATAACAAACAAACATACATTTCTACTTTTTTGTAAGTTACTCTTGCTTGCCCTTAGCTCTGTGCATGCCTCCTTTCCCCAGGAACATGCCGAAGTTTAGGGGATATGAGTTAATTTTATCTTTTGCCTTGCACCGATATGCACTTATATACATGCATTCATAATTTCTTTTGCATTATCCCTAAGGCATGTCGGTGCCTTGCCCCTTCATTTGGGAAACTATCACACTTGGTTCTCACCTTTCTAGATAAGAACGAGGCAGAAAAGAATAAAAGGCTTAGGAAATTCAATCCCACCAAAGGGAGAATCCCATAAATTAAGTAACATTAATGTGTTATATTTTTTATAACAAAAAAATTCTAAATTTGTCTTTTGTTTTATATATATATAATTTGTCCAAAGTCTCTATAGAATTGGTTAAGAGTTTGTTTAATTCATCATTATAGTAATATGTTTAATTCGATAGTTTTATTGCAATAAGATCAGTAATAATAATGGCAGGGAGGAAGGAGGTTGAGGAAGTGGTAGTGTTGTCATTTTAAGGGGTTGGAGAAAGGGCGAAGTAGGGTTGATGTTTGTTTATGCAGAGAATCTAAAGATTGTGGCCAGGGGTGGAGAAATCCCAGTGGAAGAGCCATAAGAAGGAGGGGGCCAAGAATTAGTGATGGTAGATTCATAGGGTGACAATGTAGTGGTATGTCACTAGACAATTGCTCAATTTCAAAACGTTAATGTCAAGGCCATATGGATTAGGTAATTCGAGGTTGGGGGCTGTATTTATTGGTGTATCCCTGGGGTGATTCTTAGGTTCTCTCTAGGTATTTGTCCATCTATTTGCAGGTCATGGATCCTTGGGATTCCAAGTGGGATTACTTTGCTAGCTATCGGGTCTGGTGTAATGAGGAAAAACCAATACATAATGACTCATAACACTAGTTCTCTGGCAAGAAGAAGCCTCATGGCTAGTGCAAGGACATAGAGAAGTCCACACCCTTCCTTCCATTGCAATAATAATGACTTTCCCATTTCAAGTATTACAATGTAATGCATTGGTCTTATAACACTAGAATAACGTATTATTTCCTTTGGCACTTGGCTTACATTTTCAGCACTTATACGCATTTGACACTTGAAGCGTTGTTTGAATACTTGGAAGATCATTAAATAATTCAGGTTTGATGCTTGAACATTATCTTGACACCTCTGGGCATGGAGCTCTTTAACTTTTCCTGGACGCACTTGATAATTGAAACGATGAAGCTCGTATTCTTTTACAGTTAGAAGCATTTTTTGTTCTGTTTTGTGCGATGGGAATTATCCCACATACACAACATAAATGAAGTATTTGCCTTTAGCGTATGGTGTATGGTCCTCCTCATTGTTTGACGCTTGGACTTGAGTAAATTCATTAGCACATTAGTCGTGTGGTCCACTTATGGGTAATATAGGATTCGTAGTGTTGCTATACGCATGGTTTCATGAGACCACAAACCATTCTTAATCCTCCATAAATGGTTTTGAAAACCACGTTTGACCCATGCTCAATGCATTTGGTGAAGCTATGTTGACATTTGCAGGGAAGAATCTCTCACTGATTTTATGTTTATGTTTATGTTCTCATCCTTGCATTGCAATTTGGATTATGATCGGGTAACAAAGCTGAGAGATGGAGTCGCAGTAGGCTTTACAGTCAACCATGCAGTCGTAGATGACACTTATAATTTTCTAACATTATTTTAATACTATGATATCCCCTGTCTACCAAAATACCTATCCAAATTTGCAGGTTATTGGGGCTACCAAAATACTAGAAATAGCTACTCTTGTAATTGAATATCATTGAGGAACTATAATGGGACTTCATGAATAGAAGTAGGCATAGAAAATTATGCCAAAATTGGTCCTCTTCTCATAGCCCAAGCCTTCAAATGTTTATCATTATACTCTAAAGCAAAGAAAGAGTGCCATTGTCACCAAGAAACTAAACTATAATGGGATAGAAAAACGAGATCTATTCTCATGAAGAAACCATAATGGGATGTCCTGAATCGAAGCAGCATAGAAAATTCTGCCAAAATTGATCCTCTTCTCACAGCCCAAGCCTTCCAATGTTTATCATTATACTCTAAAGCAAAGAAAGAGAGCCGTTGTCACCAAGAAACTAAACTATAAAGGGATAGAAAAATGAGGGCCATTCTCACGAAGAAACCATAATGGGATGTCCTGAATCAAAGTAGCATAGAAAATTATGCCAAAATTGATCCTCTTCTCACAACCCAATCCTTTCAATGTTTATCATTATACTCTAAAGCAAAGCAAGAGCGCCATTGTCACCAAGAAACTAAACTATAATGGGATAGAAAAACGAGAGTCATTTTCACGAAAGAAACCATAATGGGATGTCCTGAATCAAAGTAGACAAAATTGATGCTCTTCTCATATTCCAAACCTTCCATTGATGTTGATCATTGTATTATAAAGCATAACGAGAGGGCCATTCAAACCCTACCCTGGCCATCAATGGAGAGCAAAAATAACAGATCCAAGAGAACTGGCCATTTCAAACAACTTACTCAGTTAAAAAATAGCTAGGGTAAGCTTAGCCTTGGATTTCAAATGGCCATTTCAAACAACTTACTCAGTTAAAAAGCAGCTAGGGTAAGGCCTGTATTGATGATTACAAATTCACCATAGTTTTAACATCTTGGGTAAGGCTTGTATTGATGATTACAAATGTTCACTGTAGTTTTAACAGCTCTCGGGTAAGGCCTGTAATGATGATTACAAATTTTCACCATAGTTTGGAAGGTCTGTATTGATGATATATTAGATGTTTAAAAAAAACTAATTTTTTTTTGGAAGGCTTGTATTGATGATTACAAAATTTCACCATAGTTTGGAAGGTTCGTATTGATGATTTACAAGATTTCCATCATGAATATAAAAATAATCAAGACTGCTTTGCCTAGGGAAAATTTGTTATGTGATGATATTAGTATTGCTTTGACAGGGGACAAATAAACATGACATTCTCACAGTAGCTTAGAACATAGAAGGCTTGCTTTGACAGGGGAAGAAACAAAAGAACATAATAACTCAAAGCATACCTCATAATTTAAACAGTGCCAAAGACATCAAAAGATATATAAAGTGAGAGGTAAAGATTATTCCTAATTAAATACTCTTAAGCTGACATATATAAAACAACAATGACAAAATTTGGGGATGCTGCAATGTCCTACAATATTAAGCTCATTAAGCTTTATGATATATAAATTACACTTTAATAAAAATCCTAAAATGTTAAACCATTGCATGGAAATTCTCAACTTCCAAGAGCAAGACAGGCAACATAACAACCAACCGGCATAAAACCCAAGCTCTTTTTTCTGTATGCCACACTTAAATTTGCTCTCTAAATCTGGTTAAACTTATATTACCTTAATTAGAAGAATTCATTCTCAACTTGGTCATTTGCAATAAACCTCTATGTTCTTTATTTCTACATTCAAATTTACACTCTAAATCATATTTCCTCAAAACAATAAAAGCAAGGAGACTCACATTGATCAGCAGATTAATTTATATGTAACCATCCTAATAATATAACAAAAACCATTTTAAAGATACATAATGTAGGTAAAACCGTACTCCAAGTTCTTATAAAATCATCACCAAAAATAGTTGTTCATATGGAAAGAAATCCATTGGCATCTTACAACACAATTCATTCGTAAAGTGATCAAATTGTAATCCAAAGAGTGTTTAAGCATTAGCCTGGATCCAACAAGGTTTTTGGATCCAACAAGGTTTTCAATAACATATGCCATTCAGTTGTAATTTGTGGTTACAAACTTACAACAAAACAAGAGAATCAAAGCCACGCAATGATCAATAAATGATAAATGGCAGTTATTCCTCAGGGGAAATGATAATGTCAAGAGTGAATTACATCACCCCAATTTATAAACAAAAGTCTTGAAATGATGTAATCTAACCTAATGTAACATATAATCTAAGTGGTACCCTGTCTGATGACATGAATATCCGTCTCAATAGGATCGGTAGCCTGCAACTCATAGTGAACGCCATCAAGTTCCCTCTTAGAATGTCCTTAGATGTAGCATACAGTATCTTTTCCCTGATGCGAGATTTGTCAGGAGACCTACTAATAATTCCACAACAGTCACAACTTCAGATAGAATTATCAGGTAAAACCCATATAGAAATGCACTGTGCATTGAACTTGAGCTAGTTGTGGAAAACACACATGGTCACACCTATCTACAGCTAAATCACTGCCCAACCTACTTGTTTAATGTAATATTACCTACCAAAAAATGGTTGACCCAAAGAAATAATAGAGGATATATAAGTAAATGAAATGCTAACCAGGGAATGAAGAATATTTTCTCTTCTGGAAGTTGTCCACAGCACTTGACATAGTCGAAATCAAACACTGCATATCTGCAATAGTTGTCAGGAATAGAGACTCTAAAATCATTTGAATCTCGCGAAGCAGCTACCAAATCCTTGTTAAGGCGTCAGAATGATATAACTGTAACTAAAACTTTTTACAAGTTCAATTATTGAAGATTTCTTTGGTTTTTCTCTATCACGTCTTATATCTATTCATTCCAAATTAGATAACAGAGCTTCTACCATTCTCAAGAAAACAAAGGATGAAATTCTTCTAAATTACAAAATACTAACTGAAATTTGCATCAACATCAACCTCCTTCCCTTTGACACTCAGGAAAATCCTTTTGAATACAACAAATATTTATATATCTCAACACATTTCAAAGCATCATACTTATTTTCGACAACACCACCTACTGCCGAAATATTATTGCAAGTCTATTCAGTCACAATCCAATCTAGGTGTGACATTAATAATTTTGAATCCTATATATTTACATTAAGAAGTTACCATATATACAAAATATAAAATCTAAGCAATTCTCAACAAAATTGTGGAATTCAAAAACAAAGAAAAAGGTCATTCATCAAATAACTTCAAATTGTTTTGTTTCATTTATATGAGTTTTTAACTATTCAAATGAATCCCATATGATTGAATGTTTTAATATTCGTCTGAAATTGTAGTTTCATGAATAAAATGAACATCATCACAATGGTTACTCTTAAGAGTAGCGTATTTTATCGGCATGAATTTGCACCTATTTGGGGCAAATTGCATGAAGCGATCTTGGTGCAAAGGTGCATAGAGCAATTGCCATGCTAAAGAGTATTGCACCTTCTGGGTCAATTGCACCAATTTTTATCTTATAATGTTCCTATCACTTCGGTTTTCACACTTGAAAGTCAAGTAGAAATGATTACATGTGTTGTTTTACGAAAACATGGAAAAAGCCCCAAAAGATCTCTATTGTCCCACCAATCTCTCTCATTCTCCAAATTATCAATCATAAGAAGGGAGGGAATGTCTCTAGTGAGTTCCTTTGTCACTATCCGTAAGGATTTCATTTCCTATTGCTCCAATGTCTCACTCCTACATTTCTCTCGGTGTCTCATTTCTTACATCCAACACAAGAAATTGGGATAGCTTTAAATAGTTTTGTCTACAAGAACTTTCCTGCATTCTAACTGTGGGCCAAAAAATGAATCAACATTCTATTGTAAAAAGCAGACGAGGACAATTTCGATAAGGGAAGTGGAATTAGTTGTCCCTGTTTTGGAACTAATGACGGCATAAACCACCCAACCTCTCATTGCAAGCAAGAATGCCATACAACAACACACTTTGAAAAAAAAACAAGGTGTCCTAGAAACTCTTCTTAGCGCACCAAATAATAAAATCCAGAATATGTTCTAGCTTTGATGATTTATGCGTCTTTTGTTTCCATGCCTTTAATAGATAAGGCCAAACTTATGCTTTAAAGTGGATAAGAAAGCACCACTGGATGACAAAGGTGTTTCTGTTGAGGCATTAAGTTGTCATGCTCTTATTGGTGCCTCCAACTGAGGCCATTTGATTTTCCTTTGATGATTTATACCCTATTGTATTGCTCGCTTCCTTGACTGGATCAGTTTCTTTTGTTTGTAGACAATGGGAAATCATGTGAGAAAGTCTACAAAGAGAGAGGGGAAAACACAACCCTTGTCATGTCATAATGCTGGCTCAAGAGTGACATTTGAGTTCAATATCCATGGTTGGGTGGTGAATGTTCCCTTCACATCCAATTTCTTGTTCTAATTTTCAATGGGTACTGGTTTGGGAGAGCGATATGAATTTATAAAGATACATATGTGTAAAGCATCTCCTTGTTGTTGCCATCTACAACAGGAAATGGAAATATTTCATTGACAACATACTATAAAAGCATCCATTGGAACTTGCAACTAATAAAACATTCACAAAGAGAGCAATCTCTTAATACATAAAATAGTGTGGATGGTTTACATAGCTCGAGTATGCAACTAACCCAACTCACCCAGCCAAATACCACATGACTTGAAAGTAAGAGAAAAACCGGATTTAATTTAAAATTGGACTTGACAAGATTTTGATTCAAACAGCTAAAAACAAATTCCAAAACATAGAATCATTTATAATATTATATACAAAGTTATATCATGCCCATGGAATTCCTCAATTCATTATATATTATAAACACATTACACACATAACCCTTGTGCCCATGGCCTTCCTCGAAACGTGAAATGAAAAAAAAAGCCTTTAAAAGCTTCTTATTTTTAATTAATTTGCCTCCTTCCAATAGCATTCATCCTTATTATTTTAATACTCCGAGTGAAACAATATGCTTCATGAGTGTGAAAGGTGTGCCAAGAGGTTGGCATTTACATGTTAATTTCCACTGAATTCATTCCCCGCTGCTAGTCATGGTAGGTGGCTCAGTGTGCAGCACTATATATAGATATGATGAGTAAGTATTGTCAATCAAACATTGGAATTTTGGGATTCAATCAACTTGTTTTGTGATTTCGTCTTTGCAGATGGTGGAAGAGAGGATCATCGTAGAGCAACCTGAGAAGTTGGATGGTTTTGCGTTTTTAACAAAAAAATTGATCAACCAAATTATTAGGAGAATTATAAATTCCAAGCATAAATGCAATCAACAAAAAAATGGCACTTGTATCCACGGAGTAGTCATTTCACATTCTTCCAACAATAAATCAAACAACTACAACACATTTCAAGCAGTATATCATTTTACTTAAACTCTTCTTGCTTCTACACAGCTGCAAACTCTTTCTCTGCAAACACATTCAATTCAAACTGCAAACACAAGCAGAAAAATTAAAACCTAATGTCTACACTCTACTCAAACCCTATAATCTACAAGGATTAAGCTTATGGAAATCTCATACCTACGGACCCCACTTGTGAGAGTGTCAGACTCGTACTGCTCTAGAATAGGAAAATTTGCAACCACAGTACACACAGATGGAGGAAAAATACACAATGAATTTTGCAGCACTGCTTTTGTTACATGTATGTATATATATGTGTGTGTGTGTGTGTGTGTGGAATAGCTGAAACATAGCAGCACTGCCTTTGTTATAGAGACACACACACACACATATATATAATAGCTGAAAGATTCAGCTTCCCACATAATATAAAAAACGACCTTATTTACAACTAAAAATTCCCATTTCGTTGGATGTCCAGCTGTACAACTTATAACAGTCAGTCAGGTGTATGCAATGTGTCCCCAACTTGAAAGCATCTTTCTCAAATGAACTTCCAACAAAAAAGGGAATAATTCCTAGAATTAAGCTTTTGATTAATCAAAAAGTCTGTCCAACAGGATTTCCTGAGTGTATTGTATTTTATAAAGCTAAGATCTTTGTCAAAATAATGTCCCATTTTCCTTAAGTGACACATTAAATAACTTCTATCAATCATGAAAGGGTCAACACGAAGACTGACCTTCAAAGATTAGGCCTTTCTAAGAACATCAACAAAAATGAAACCAATTTCTCTCACCTTCTATCAAAACGTACCAATTAAAACATTCCATTCATAAACCAGAGAGTTTGTGTAAGACAATCAAATTACCTGACACAAGCAGCTATAGCCCAGCCGAGCAAAAGTATCAAACAAATGATGTAGCCCTGCGAACAACACATGAGATCATCAATTATCTCAAAATTACATGAGCGGAAGTGGGGAAAGGATTCAAACAAGAGAATGCAAAACAAAACACCCGAAATAAAAAATCCATACAAATCTATAAATTCGCAACCAAAGAAACTGATCGAGAGCTTTTAGAATACAACTTTTTCAAAAGACCGGTATTGGCTACGTACCTGGATCTGCACTGCATTGGTGAGAGGACTACATAAGGCCTCACTAAGCCAAGCCTGCATCCAGAGACTCCCATCCAGCCATGGAGAACGACTTTTGGCTTAGCAGAGTTTCCCTAACACTACAAAACTTCCCTGGAAGTATGACAAGGGAAGGGGAGAGGATTCAATTTAGGACAAGACAAGGGGCTTTAAATGCCACTGTCACACCATGCCAGTGTGGATCTGCCAGGCGCCCTGTTGGACAACAGGTAGGGAAAAAGGCACATGAATATGACGAGGGAATTACAAGAAGGAATATGTCCCTCCAGAAGTTATTCAAATACGTGCACAAGGTGGACATGGCGTTGATGATATGACGAGGTGGTCATGGAACTCAGAATAATAAATATATGATTCAATAGCTGAACCAAATGCCCAATATCCCACAAACACAAATATCCAGTAGCTTAAAATGATGCTGAAACACCTTTGTACATATTTGCCTATGGAGGATCTCTAAGAGTTGACTGCAAAAAATAGAAGTTGATATCAAATTTGATTTCTTTGATTTGGAATAAGAGGAAATTATGAGAACAACAATGCACTGACTGTGCAATGTGAGTTCATATAGCAAACAAAGACACGAAACTAAATGCTTTAAATGGACATAAGGTGTGACCTTCAAGAGAGTATAAAGGACCTTATCTTTGAAATCGTGTTTGGAAAATATGACTTCCCCCTAAAAGTATTATAAGTTCACTTACCTCAGTCTCGGGATGATTATATCATAGTTTTATGTATTATAGAAATGTGTAAAGACCACTCCATACTAAAATGTGTAAAGACCACTCCTCGTAAAGGCTTTCTCCAATTCCACTCTTTCCTCAGTGAAGCGGACAACAAAGGAGGTGACTCAGAGTTTAAAAAAAATAAAAATGACACATCGATTGAATTTAGTGGTGCGTGGGGACATATCTGAAGAATTCATATTCCACGTGGTATGTTGTTACAACTTTGGTATGATTGTCCACGTTTAAGACCTGCATAAAGAAACGGACATGCATAAAGAAACCACCAAGCCACTAGGCAACCATTTACGCCATGCATCTGACTTCCTAAGGAAGTCACCACGTTTAAGCCATGCATCTGACTTCCAAACCAAGCCACCATCCCTCCTCCCTAAGAATGTCTCCCGAACATTGAAACCTACCGTGAATGTCTAGACCAGACCGAACATTGGAAGGGAAGCACATTATGGGATATGTCACTGGATAACATCTCATGCGAGTCTCTCTATTTTGAATTTCTCACACAATTATCTACCGTGAGTCTCTCTGTTTTGAATTTCTCACACAATAATCTCACAGGTGCCATACCCAACTTTGCTCAGAATTTTAGCCAGGATGCCTTTGTGGGCAATAGTCCAACCTTGTGTGGAGCTCCTTTGCAAGCCTGTGGAAACGCACAGCAGATTGGGCATAGGTATGGATTGAGCGCCCCCGATGCGGTCACTGGGATTGTGATTGGTTTGATGTCTGCTTTGAATTTGAATCACCGAAGGTGAATATTGCAGCCTTTGCACATTGGGACATTCACACTGCTACAACAATACCATTATAGGAATTGGTGGTCTTTGGCTGATTGGGACTGCGACGTGTGAAACATAACTGCGTTGTCAAGTATTTCATCATTCTATGGATAATGATTGGCACCTAACTGCGTTGTCAAGTATTTCATCCTTCTATGGATAATGATTAGGACCTGCATGCAGCCTCTACCTATTGTTGGAAAACCAACTCCAGGATTGTTTCCCAGGTTCCCCCTTGTTTCTTCTGCTTTCTACCTATTGTTGGAAAACCAACTCCGGGATTGTTTCCCAGGTTCCCCCTTGTTTCTTCTGCTTTCCAAGTTCTGCATTTATTTTAGTGTTTAGGAGATCTATCTTGAAATGCAGCAAATATTCCATTATTTTAGATTTGGGGATCATAATCAGCATCTTGAATTTTGGTTTTTATTTTTTATTGATCTACATATATTTCATAAGCACAATAATGACCTAAACATTGCCATCCACCTCTTGATGCACTCGAGCTGAGAGCTGAGTTGCATTTCTGGTTTTTTTTGTCGATGTCCAATTTACGAATCTAATTTGTCTGGAAACAAAACGAAAAACGAAAAGGAAACTAAGTCTGTCATGGTCTGAGTATTCTAGTAATTCTATATCTGTTGTCAGATTCCCTTACGACTTTATTAATACGATACCTTCATGCGTGGTGCAAATCAAACAAAAGAAAAATGATACATTTGTGCCGCGGTGATCGTAGGTATACCCAAGTAAAAAGACCATTATTCTATAACGGCGGTTCCTTTCATCGTTACGATTAATGGTTCACATACTCGAAGAGATTGGTAAATTCCATTATTTCATTTCTTTAATGCACATAGTGAATCCCCTATTCAGTGGTCGAGCAGAAACGGATCACGACAAATAACGAAATGTTTAATGCCTGAAAGCAAACTCAAGGCATTTTGCATAACTAAGAAGATTGGTTAAGAAAGTGGAGGGATTGGCGAGTATTTGTTGTTACTGCGAGTATTTCAATCTTTATTTTAGTTGCATGTTTGCGAGTATTTGTTGTAACTCCGAGTATTTCAATCTTTATTCCAGGTATCAGTTTTGTTGTATGTGGAAGATTGAGAGCTCATGTCACTATTTTTCGGTTTGCATCTCGAAGATTGAGAGCTCATGTTAGTATTTTGTGGGCCGGTTTAACAGAACGATCTATGTAACATGTTAACCATTGCAGTTTGTATGCATTGTGGAAAACTAAGATCATAATATCTAGAAGTTATTTTGTAGAATAGTTGAGAGCATAGATTGCTAAAATAGTTGGTCTATTAATTTTCAAAAGGAATTGCGCCGTCATAAGCCAAGCTTCCGTTGAGCTGGTTGCTGCTGAGATTGAGATACTGAAGCGAGTATCTAAGGCCGGACACAACTGGCAACATAGAAGGCAAGGGTCCAGAGAGCTTGTTGTTGCTAAAATCAATGTACTCCGCAGACTGCAACAGCATGAGCCCACTGTCAATGGAACCATTAAGCCTATTCGAATGCAAATCGAGCTGGCACAGCTCTCTAAGCTTCTCAAAACCCTTCGGGATTATGTCGGTCAGATCGTTTGATGACAGGTTCAGGTGAATTAGGCGTTGCAGAGCAATCACGGTACTGGGAATTCTTCCATAGTTGTTCGAAACATCAAAATATTGAAGCGAAGACATTGAACTCAGCTCGGTCGTGAGCTTACGGAGGAGAACGCATTATTGGCCAGCGATAAATTTGCGAGCATTTTCAGCTGATTTAGAGATCTGAGCTTGATGTCCACGATGGCACCATCCACCACCATCTACTTGGCAGGATTTCATTCGCTCTATGAGCGAGGAATCTTGTCGATGTGGCGGTTATGCACCTCCATGGTGAAACGCCTACGGCGTAACAAGTGTTCGGAGATAGCCTATTGGTAGCGGAAGCAGATGATAAATAGAGATATCTATCCATAGCAAACACATAATTGAACACAGAGATTTTAAGTGGTAAAATTCTTTAAAAGGGAAGCATTCGTGGTGCAAAGAGTATCAATATTCTTTTATTCAACAATGGAGAATTACAACACCCAAACAGGTTTACAATCATTCCTTACATACTCTTTGATATTTGTGTCTCTACGGGCTTACATGGATATATAACATCTCTCTTACATAGATACATAAAAGTGACCAATTTAATGCTTCCCTATCCATATTCTATCTTGGGGTTGTTTTGTTTCAACCGAAGGCAGAATAATGGAGTCTCGAAGATGCCTATATCCAATTCCGTGGGAAATTGATTATCACCATTTCAACAATCTCCACCTTGACAACAATTTACCTGATACCTTGTCCTTGTTTATTCATCACCTTTCCTGCAAGCTAAGAAAAGCCAGGCACCACCACAACTTCTCTAGTGATATTGGTTTCATGAACATGTCTGCACAATGCTTTTGAGGATAGACCTTCTCAAGAACTACTCCACCTTCATCAATAAAATGCCTTACAAAATTATATTTAATATGAATATGCTTTGTATCACTGTGATAAATTGGATTTTTAGCCAAATAAATAGCACTTTGACTATCACAAAATACTTTTACATTATTTTGTATCCTTCCAAACTCACCCAACAAACCTTTTAACGAGATTGCCTCTTTACAAGCATGTGAAGCAGATATATACTTTGCCTCCGTAGTGGATAAAGTAACTATGTTTTGAAGCTTTGACATCCAACTAATAGGTCCTCCTACAAGAATAAAGACATATTCTGAAGTGGATCTCCTTTTGTCCAAGTCACCTACAAAATCTGAATCGACATAACCACAAACTAATTCACTACAACCATTATAGGTGATACAATAATTATTTGTGCCTCTAAGATACCAAAGCGCCCATTTCATTGTTTCCCAGTGCTCTTTATCTAGATTTGACATGTATCTACTGACAACACCAACAACATGTGAAATAACTGGTTTAGTACAGACCATTACATACACCAAACTTCCTACTGCATTAGCATATGGTACACGAGACATATACTTATTTTCTTCATCATTACTAGGAAACAAACCTGAAGAAAGTTTAAAACTGGAAGACAAAGAGATATTTATCGGTTTCACATGATTCATAGCGAATCTCTTCGGTATTTTCTCCACATGCTTCTGTTGTGCTAATCACAGCTTACCATTTTTCATATCTCTATGTATTTCCATGCCCAAGATTTGTCTTGTTGCTCCCATATCCTTCATATCAAATGCCCTAGCCAACTAATCATTTAACATGCTGATTTCAACCATGCTTTTGCTTGCTACAAGCATATTGTCAACATATAACACAAAAATAACGAATATGTCATTTTCCAACTTTTTAAAGTAAACACAATGATCATACTCACTTCCTATAAAAGTTTAGCTAACCATGAAGGAATTAAATTTCTTGTACCATTTCCCGGGAGACTGCTTCATGCCATACAATGATTTCTTGAGTTTGTAAACAAACATTCTTTTGTGATTCTGAACAAACCCTTCTGGTTGCTCCATATATATGTGTGTGTGTGTGTGTGTGTAGAAATGCAGTTTTAACATATAGCTTCTCTAATTCAAGATCAAATAAAAAAACTAGTGCTAACACTGACCGAATAGAAACAAGCTTAACAATTGGTGAAAATATTTCATGGAAATCAATACCTTTCTTCTAAGAATACCCATTTGATACCAATCTTGCTTTGTAATTATCAACTTTGTCATCAACACGTTTCTTCAACTTGTAGACCCACTTGCAACCTACAACTTTCTTTTCCTATGGAAGTTTTAGTAGGTCCTATGTTTTATTCTTTTCCAAGGCATCCATTTCTTCTTTTATTGCTACTTTCCATTGATCACTCTCAGATACCTCCATTGCTTCTTGATAACAACTAAGTTCCCCATCATTAGAAATCAAAGCAACAGATGAAGCATAATCTTCATACCTTTTAGGAAAATTTCTGACCTGTGTAGATCTTCGTAGAGTTTGTTGTGACCATTCCTTAGTTCCCTAGAAATTTTATGTAACCTCATCTTCTTGTGCAGGAAATTATTCATGAACATCTTCATGCTCCTCCTCTCTTGTAGATGAACGAGTTTCCAACTGAGTTTGTTGAATTTGTAGTGTTTTTTCTTGTTTCATTTCACCATCTACCATGTATCATTTAATGAGAGACAATTCATCAAATACAACATCTCTGTTAATGATGATTTTGTGGGCAATAAAATCCCATAATCTTGATCACTTAATTCCATCACCATACCCAACAAAGACATGTCTTTTTTATTTCATATCTAACTTAGAACATTGATTCTTGAAAATAAGAGCATAAGCATCACAACCAAAATTTGTAAGATTTGAATAATCACAAGGGTGAATTACCCATACCTCTTCTAGAATCTTACAGTCTATTACAGTTGATGGTGATCAATTTACCAGATAACATGCCGTGAGAACTGCTTCTGCCCACAATTCATGTTGCAACTTGGCATTATTGAGCATGCTCCTTGCTCTCTCTAGAAGAGTCATATTCATGCGTTCAACAACACCATTTTGCTGAGGAGTATAAACTGTGGTTTTATGTATTTTGATCCCAACTTCCTTGCAATAATTTTCAAATTCCTTGGATGTGAACTCACCTCCATTTTTTTTTCTTAAACACTTGATTGACTTGTTAGTGCTATTTTCTACGAAAGCTCTAAATTGCTTAAAAACATTAAATACATCATTTTTCTTTTTGAGTAAATAGATCCACATTTTTCTTGAGTAATCATCTATAAATGTTACAAAACATGATGATCCTCCAAAGAGACTGTAGGGCCTGGTCCCCAAAGATCTGAATCATCCAGGCCTTAACAGACGACGATGTCAACATCCCGTTCGACAGGATGACTGAGGTTGTCGAGGAGAACCGGGAGATCACTGAGGAGAAACTGTTTCAGTTGTTCAACAACATGATGGATATATTGGAGAGACTTTGTCAAGCTGTCAAGAGGATTATCATCTCAACTCCACAGCAGGTTACCACGTCATGAGTTGAGGCCGCACATGATGAAGAAAGTTAGGAGCAGTTGGCTCTGCCACCATCTAGTGACAGAGTGGTTAAAGTGCTACCGAAAGCACTAACTTTTGATGAGGTTGATCCAAGTGAATAGGTTCCATAGACGGGGTATGCGGAGTTGAAGCTATCCTCCCTGCCACTTTTTATGTTGCATAATTTACAAGAGAACATCGGCGAAGAGTTGAAAGCAAGGGAGTGGTTAATTTTTTATGTATTAAATGGATACAAAAGTCATACAATAGCGCTTAAATATCAGTTTGTTGAGCTTCAACAGGACAAATATTTGCTCCTTCAAGAAAATCAAAAGTTTCAAGTGGTTGTCACAGTAAATGATGCCACATAGTTCCTGAGGCAAAAATAATTGATGAAATGTCACAATAGGAGAAGCTACAACGACTAGAAGTTGTCATTTCGGGGTATAGGAAGGAAGTCTAAGATTTAGAAGCCAAAGTGGTGCCTAATACACCACCCAAAGTGACAGAACAAAGGCAAACAAAGGTGCGAGGAGCTATCCAAAGCATTCACGAATCGGAGGCTCAATGTATGAAGATGTATGAAGAGGTGTCATAGACTTGGGATGTGCTATTTGAGGATGCAAAGATTGCAGAGATCATGACAAGGATGGGGGATATTGAGAAAAGATGTCAAGTATGTGGGGTATGCTAAAGACTCTGCCACTAGTCGAAAGGATGAGGAAAACTGCAGAGAACAAAGCATTGCAAAATGAGATTAACAAGCTAAGAATTCAACAAAGACAAAGATTGGAGAGGTTGGAAGCGCTCCAGTCGGAATTTGAGCAAGTATCTAAAGTCATTGGGGGTCAGCATACGTTCATTCAGTTGGAAGTTACTCAGATTTTCGAGCAGAGAAAATAACACATTACTACTGAGCTAGTCAAGGCTATCAACCAGAAGAAGGAAGAGGTCCAACAGTCAATCGAAACTACCAGGAAGGTCTACGAGGATTTTTTGTCGAATATGAAAGAGTCGGTAGCACAACCTTGAAGTGGCTCGGGACAAGCGACATGTGAGTGTTGGGGGCCTATTGGGCCTAGTATATTTTGGGTACCATTTTTGGCAAGACAGTTTTGGTGTGGATAAAGATGAAATAGAAGTGGCTCGACGAAGTGGTCAACTCCGACGAAGCGGCCGAGAAACCAGGAAAATGGTTATGTTGATTGTGTCAAAGGGCGAAGTTGAGTCCGTTAGTTATAATTTTTCCACTTACATTAATGAGTTGAGTAGTCGGTTAATGGGCTAGTGGCAGCGGGGCATACTGTGTTCCCTATAAATATGTAATATGAGGGAAATTTGTTGGTTGTTAGCGAGTTGAAGAGAATAGTATGTGGTTCGAAGATGTTTTGTGTCTATATTGAAGAACTATGTATGTTGAGGTTGTTTTGAAGAGCTGAGTTGCATGGTCTGCACAATGTGTGTGCAGATCTGTCATAAATCAAAGGAAGAATATGCCAGTCATAACATGAAGTGCTTATTTATTGGATGCAAATCATAATAAAGAAAAGTGATTCCATGGTTTTTCCCATCTTGGGTTTCCACGTTAAACATGATGTTATGTGTGTGATATGTTTTGTGTTTCTTTCCTTTGTTTATGAGTTACATGAATGAATGAGTGAATGACTGTGCTTAATTGAGAACCATGTGAATGCAAAGTATAATGTATGTTATATAAATTTTGTTTATCTCATGGGTTATGTCGAAGTGAATGGATTGTTGATGTTATAGATCTGTCAATGTAATGGGTTGTTTGATAAATAATTGGTCTGTCGAGTTGCTCCCCTTTTGCGCTACAGAAACTTGGTTTCTACAGTCTTCATAGGTACTTCGGATGAGATTTCATCTGCTTCACAGGTGTTTTAGAAAGGGTTAAAACCCTTTCAGGCTAGTATTGGTGGTGTTTGTTGGTGTTGTGTTAGATGTTTGAACCCTGGTCGAAGTAATAGTGCACCAATATATCTTAAGCCCCTTATTGCTCATATGACCCAATTGTTGATTCCATAAACGAGAGGAGTCACTTGTACCTTCAGATATACCGTTGTTTGAATTATATAACTACTTTCGTCCAACTTATAAATTTTCATGATCCTTTTAGTCTTCATAACTACTAAGATTCCCTTGGACACTTTCAGCACTCCACCTTGAACTGTAAATTTATAACCAACAAAATCTAGGACTCCCATAGATATTAGGTTCTTTCTAAGTTCGGGTACATGCCTCACTTCTTTTAATGTTCTAATAGTACCATCATACATCTTAACCCTGATGTTATCAACCTCAACAATTTTACATAAAATATCATTTCCCATAAAACAACACCGTTATTAATGGATTGGTAAGATGAGAGCCAATTTCTGTAAAGACACATATGGCGAGAGGCACCAAAATCTAATAGCCAATCATGATGATATTGTGAAACGTTCAAACCAGATAGTACCTCATCAACCATACCTAGACCATGGTATTTTTTAAGGATTCTAATAGAATACTTAAGTGTAGTATTCTAGGCGGTTATTTTGGATTGGAAAAAACATAAATATAGATAGGTAGGCGAATATTAAATATGAAATATACAATTTAGTCTTGAAACTTGTAAATTTTGGCAAATATTATGATAAAAAAACATATTTTATGTAAATATAGACGATATTGGAGACTAAAAATGACCAAATAATGAATTTAATTTTGAAAAAAACCCCCAAAATAGCCAATTGACAAAATTTCGGCCCTAAAAATTTCCCTAACCTAGACTTATTTCAATTGCGTTTGCTTCCTTTGTGGAGTCATATTTGGATGAGTTCTCTTTGGATGCTTGTCTTTTCCAGCAATCCTTCTTGAGATGGCCTACTTTATTACAGTACCAACACTTCATCTTACTCTTCTTGGCTCTTGACTTTGATCTAGATGCACCTCTCGAATTATGCCCTCGTTCTCTAGATCCACCTCTGGAAACCATTGCTACTGTTGTAGAAGTTTTTCGATGCATCTCCTCAGATAATAAATCTCCAACAACAATATCATAATCTAAATTGTGTTTTGTACTAAACCACATCGAAGTGATTAGATGATCCCAAGATTCAAACACTGTACATAACAAAGTAATTGTTTTATCTTCATAATCGAGATTTACCTCCATACTAGATAATTGATGAATCGAGGCATTAAAAGTATTTAGATGATTGATAATTTTTGTACCTTTATCCATTTGTAGAGTGTATAACATCATCTTCAGAAAGATCTTGTTCGTCAAGGACTTCGCCATGTACAGGCTTTCCATTTTGTTCCATAAACCTGTTGTTGTATCCTCTCCAACAATATTAAATAGAAATCTATCTGCCAGACATAGACAGATGATATTGAGAACTCTTGAATCCAGATCTTTCTATTCCTCGTCTGACATATCCACAGGCTTCCTTGATTTCGCACCCAACAATGCTTTTTACAAACCTTGTTACACAAATAGATCCCGCATTTTGAGATTCCACAAGGTTTAATTCCAAAAAAAGGTTTAACACACATATATATAAACCTTAAAACCTTTTTTATATGCTTTAAGCCTTTTTTTTTCAATTCCTTTAAAAAAAATTTAAAGGCATCCAACGTAGCTTTATAAAAAATATACTTTAAATATTTAAAGGCATCCATATCAGCATACTACTTCAACCTTTAACGAATGACTTTTAAAACTTTTAACATAATAAAATACCTCTGTTATTTCACATGTCATCGATCCTAACGATGTGCTTGAGGGGCGATGATCCATAAGAACATGAAATTTCGTGAGTGTAGCCAATGTCATTGCTCCTTTCATAAGGGGTGGAGTGTGATGATGTTGAGATCCTTGCTCCCTTGAACTTGTGCAAGATGTCGCTTCCTCTACCAAATGAATTTTCTTCTTTGTGCCTTCCAACGTGGCTTTGATACCATTTGTGGGTAGCGGAAGCATATAATAAATGGACATATTAATAGTAAACACATAATTGAACATATAAATTTTAAGTGGTAAACTCTTTAAAAGAGAAACATTCACGGGGTAAAGAGTATCAGTATTCTTATTATTCAACAATAGAGAATTACAACAACCAAACAGGCTTATAACTATTACTCACATATTCTCTAGTATTTTTTCCTCTGCATGCTTACATGGATATCTAGCATCTCTCTTATACAGTGACATAAAACTGGCCAATTTAATGCACCCCTATCCATATTCTATCTTGTGTTGTTTTGTTTCAACCGAAGGTAGAATAATAGGAGTCTAGAAAATGCCTATATCCAAATCCACGGGAAATTGGTTGTCACCGTTTCAACATAACCTTTTATTTCCTTGAAAAATGCATTCATTTTCACCATATCTAATTCTTTTTATTTAACAAGATATGGTTGTACATTTTGTAAGGTATTTTTTAAGTTTTTTTTTTTTTTCCTTTTATAAGAAGATATATATATGGGGATAGAAATCCAATAATTCTAGAGGATAAAAAGTTTAAAAAAATCCATAGAAGCAGACCAAAACATTACCCTTTTTCTCACTCTTATACATATTACATGTAGGGTCTAATTTAAGCATATTGAATTTATGATTGTATTGTGTAATATATTGAACTTATGATTGTATGGTATACTATATTGACCCAAGTGAAAAATACATACATTGGACTTATGATTGTATTGTGTGATATATTGACCCAAATGAAAAATACATGTAAACATCATAAATACAATTAATCATGATCAAGATTAAAGGCATGGCCATAGTGGGGCCTCTTCCATAGGCATATCATTCTTATTGAAACTAAAATCATCAAGTTTTGCTCATTTCTCTGTTGATATTGCTTCCAATTGTTGCACAGTGTTATTGTCGACTTCTTGATCCTTTGCCAATACAATGGAAACAAGAGGAATCCCTACTAGTGATTGGGAGCCTCGAGAAAATCCCAATATCATATTATACAACATCTCAAGATCTATCACCATTTTATCATTTTTAATCTTTTGTTCTCTAGGTTGAGCTTCCAATACATCCCACTTGGCCTCCTATTTTTTTACATGCAAGCTCAAATACTCAATATCCAATCTCACACCTTCCAATGTGACATATAAATACCTTAACATTTTCTTGACCTCATAGTTCCCTTCATCACCTTTACCCCCCAAAATACAAGGTATATCCATTATTGAATCCCAACTTATAGACTCCCTCAAATTCCAAACTATATGATTCCAAGAGCTACTGAGAAAAAATCTTACATAAGACAATATTGCCGCCTAGAGACCATTTTGAGTGTCATATCAAGTGTGTGAAGGAAAAAACAAAAATAAAGAGCCCTGGCCATGTTCCTCCAACAAAGAATACCCCTTGTTCCTTTAACATGTGTCACATTCGGTCACAAAAGTATAGATATCATTTTTCATTCCTACCCAAAAGAAATTCATACACAAAATTTATTCCCATAATTCTACAAAAAATTTCTGTAGTAACTTGTGAGCCCTAGGAAGCCACATAAGATTTTCAATGTTTTGTGTTTTGGACAATCTTGGATAGCCTCAATTTTCATGGGGCCTACCCATATCCAATTTTGACTAATATGACTAATAATGTGACCTAAATATTCAACCTTGGAAGCACCAAAAGTGCATTTGGACCTCTTGAGAAATAATTAATTGTCCCTAAGTAGTTGTAGTACTCTATCAACATGTTCCACATGTACCTTCCAAGTCGCACTATAGATCAAGATATCATCAAGTAATACCAACACAAAGAGGCATAGGAAGGGTCTAAAGATCTTGTTCATTTGGATTTAGAATGTGGAAGGGGTATTGCAATGTATAAATGGCATCACCAAAAACTCATAATGGCCTTCATGTGTGTATAAAGTAGTCTTGGGATGTCAACTTCTTTCATTTTAATATGGTGGTATTGTTAGCACTTAAATTTCACACACATGTGACATTTTAGCTAATCTTGCAGTAATGCATCATCAACATATAGCATGCATCTCATCCAAGACATCCTCATCAAATCTTGAAAGCAATATGTGCCCAGAAATGCCAAAAAGTAGTCAAAAGAAGAGGTCACATAGGTAAAGTCATGTTAGCCCATGCTACATCACGTGTTATCAGTTTTGTGCTTGCATGAGCCTTGCGTAGGTTTTCCTTCGATATCTACGCATCGAAGGCTCATGAAATCTCCCTCACCAATAAAAAAACGAATTTGGCTCTTTAAGCATTGGACAGACCCCTTTTTGTACCTTGGATCTAGTTCAAGAAGAGGAGTTCACACTTGGATCTAGATGTTTCTTAGCCACCTATTGGCCTATAAAAGGAATCCATGTGCATGTATCTAAGTAAAGAAAATCATAGCAAGGTTATGCTGCTAGAATTGTGTTGAGACTTCCTCATAGTTCGCCTCTTTCTACACATATTGGCATTCTTCAAGCTCCCTCACCACCTTCCTCCAAGGGGAAAGTGTTTCTCTCATTTGTTCTTCAATTTATTTATCATTTAGTGTGGAAAAAAAGGACTTCCCTAAGGGATATGTTTGGCTTCCCTTGAATCTTACACCTCCTAGGTAACACAACATGTAATAAGCTTGACCACTGGGAAATCTAAATTAGTTCTAGCATCTTGTTGTTGTTGTGGTTTGCATATCTTCACTTTTTTTGTTTATTTTCATGCTATTTGTTTTTATTTTGTTTTTTTTGCTAACAAGACCTTGCAGGATCAATTTGGAGTCATCACTTTTGCTTTAGTAACACAATACTGGGCTTTGGTTACAACCTCTAAGACTTTTACCCCCCAAAGTGGGAGAGCTGCACACCTTTGTGTTATTTTTCCCACAATAGCATTTATGGTGACTCCACTTAATTTTTGTTCATTTCTTATTAACTAGGTCATTATTTGCTAAATAGCTAATTTTGGGTTCTTGTGTTCTATAGGAGATCAAGTTTATACCCTCCATTATAAAAAATCGGCCTCCTCTTGGCATTAATTGTTGTTTACATAGTAGTTAAGATCCTAGCGCCCCATGCCCACTGCCCACACATATTTTCCTTTGACAGATACGTTGGGCGCGCAGTTTATTAGACCTTCCCCACATGGTAATTTGCTCTCTACTCACGCATCTTTATCGTGTTGTAACCGTGCTACTAATGCCTCTATATTTGGAAAACATTCACTATAGTATTTTCTTTTTCTTTTGATCTACTTTGCTCAAATCTTGTAGTCCAAATGACTTCTAACTAATGAATCGGAATTAAAATAACTTGCAAATTTTAGATTTCTCTTTAGTCATTAGCTCACTTATCCCAAGAATAGAAAGTAAAGGGGTCTTCTTTCGGAAACTATTTAGATAAAGGAATTTGGGGCTTTCAACGAGCCTCCTAGTCATCACTAGTGTTCAAGACATCTTGCTTTCCATTTCATAGAAGTTGTTAGTATAAACATTTTATGTTATTTGCTTACTTCTCATGTTTTAGGCAAGGTAGTGTAGCTCTCTTTTGTACACAATAAAGGAACTAAAGCATCCAATCTCCCAAAGTATGCTCTTCACCTCACACTCCTTGTGACCTTGGTGAATCAAAAAATGGGGAGAAGTGTGAAATACCTCCATTGCACACTTTTACTTCATAAGCATTTTTTTATCAAAATTGTTAGTTGCAAGCACCATTAGCATCTTTTGAGTTGAAGTTCAAACTACATTTACATTTACTTTGATCTCTTTAGTTAATTGCAACAAACAATATAATTTGCTTATTACACACATGTGTCTCCACTAGCACACACTATGAGACCTAAAGGCTCTCTTACTTTGAGTATGTTCTCCATCTCGCACCTTGTGAGACATTAATGGATCGTAAAGAAATAGTATTGAGACATGCATCTCTTACACTCCTTATCTAAGTAGGTTGCAGTTGCTTAGGGATGAATGTGATTTTGTTGAACGGTTATACAACTTTGGGTAGTTTACACAACTAATATATCTTCATTGGGGGGGTTTTCCAAACTCCTCTTTACGTTTCTTGGTTCCTATAAAGAATTTAAGAGTGTTATATATAGAGGGAAACTATTCGAACACACTTTGGCAAGATGACTGTCAAGTAGTTATGTTTACTTTTTATATTCTTACAAATCTGATGTTTGTTTTCCTTTCAATTGTAAAACTTGTTTGCACTCGAATATTGTCTTGGCATACCACAATGCAAAATATTGAATTTTACAGGGTTAAACTGATTTTCAAGATGAATGTTAGGTAGTTATGTTTACTTTTTATATTTGTATAAATCTGATGTTTGTTTTTCTTCCAATTGTAAAACTTGTTTGCACTCGAATATTGCCTTGGCATACCACAATACCAAATATTGACTATTACAAAGTCAAACCCATTTTGAACATTGCATGAACCTTTGCAGTTGAAGGAATTGTATATTTCTGCTCCGCTTTCAAAGGTTCCAATGTCCATTAGGAAACTGAAGCACCTCGAAAAATTTGGCTTCAAGAGAATTTATCTTAAAATTCTACTTGATTCAGTGGCGAGCTTAACGAACCTCCAGAGCCTTGGTCCAATGCTCAAATTTGAAAGCGGTTCCAGATTTAGTGGCGAGCTTAACGAACGTCCCTGATTCAGTGGGGATCTTAACAAGCCTCCAAATCCTCCACTTGGCCCAGTGCTCCAGTTTGCAGGTGATTCCCGGTTCATTGGGGAGCTTAACGCGCCTCCAGAGCCTCAACTAGGGTTGTTGCTCCAATTTGCAGGCGCTCCCTAATTTAGTGGGGATACTAAAGATTCTTTAGAGCCTCGACTGACATAAGTGATCCAGATTGTAGGCCCTCCCCAACTCATTGGGGATGTTAACGATCCTCCAGAGCCTCAACTTGCAGCAGTACTCCAATTTGAAAGCGCTATGCGATTTAGTGGGGAGCTTAACAAGCCTCTAGAGCCTCAACTTGGGCTATTTCTCCGGTTTGCAGGAAATCCCTAATTTAGTGGGGAGCTTAACGAGCTTTCATATCCTCGACTTTCACAGGTGCTTTAGATTGAACCAAGCCCTCCCCGACTCAGTGGGGATCTTAATGAGCCTCCAATGCCTCGAATTGCTCAAGTGCTCCATTTTGTCCCCGATTTCAGTGGGGAGCTTAACAAGCCTCCAGAGCCTCCAACTAGGTTGGTTCTCCAATTTGCAGGCACTCCCCAACTCAGTGGGGAGCTTAACGAGCCTCTAGATCCTCCACCTGAACTGGTGTACCATTTTGCATGCGCTCCTCGATTTAGTGGGGAGATTAATGAGCCTTCAGAGCGTCGACTTGCACAGGTGCTCCAAATTGCAGGCCCTCCCTGACTTAGTGGGGAGCTTAACGAGCCTCCAACACCTCAAATTGATCGAGTGCTCTATTTTTCCAATGCTAACGAGCCTCTAGATCCTTCGACTGGGTGGGTGCTCCAATTTGCAGGCACTCCCCTACTCAATGGGGAGCTTAACGATCCTCTAAATCCTCCACCTAGCCTAGTGCTTCAGTTTGCAAGCGCTCCTTGATTCAGTGGGGATCTTAACAAGCCTCCAAATCCTCATCTTGCGTGAGTGATCTAGATTTAAAGCGCTCCCCAATTCAGTGGGGAGCTTAACAAGCCTCCAAAGTATCAACTTGGGTGAGTGTTGTTTCAGTTCCCAGGTGCTCCCCAATTCAGTGGGGAGCTTAACGAGTCTCCAGAGCCTCAACTTGCAAAAGTGCTACAATTTTCAAGCACTCCCTGATTTAGTGGGGAGCTTAAGGATCCTCCAGTGCCTTGACTTGCGTTGGTGCTTCAATTTGGAGGCACTCCCCAATTCAGTGGGGAGATTAACGAGCCTCCAAAATCTCAACTTGAGTGGGTGATCCAATTTGCAGGTGCTCCCCAATTCAATGGGGATCTTAATGAGCCTGCAATGCCTTGACTTGTGGCAATGTTTCACTTTGCAAACGCTACCTAGTGTTCAACATTTGAGCTCGTTGAAGGAGCTAGTTGTGTCTATATGTCCAAGATTGATATTTTTGTGGGACGTGGGAGTGGTCGAGCAACTGCACCAATCACTGGGGAAAGACTTCATTGAATAAATTGAAAGTGAATAAAGTGAGTTATAGGAAACAAAAATCGAACAAAATGAAGGATGGGGTATGCTTCAACGAATATGGCGAAGAAAGCGAGTAAAGGGAAAGGCTTCAGTGAAGAAGGTGAAGAAAGCAAGTTCATAATTAAAATTATGGTTACAATTTGGTGAAGTGTCCACACTGCATACATAGCCATGTCATTAAGCAGAGTAGCGAGAGCGTTGTAGATGTGGATATTTGGAGATTTGGGGACTCAGAGGGACGACTCCTACATTGGACGATTTTAGGCGCTCCAGTGGATTGAGTGAATGTATATTATTTGCACAGTCGCTTAAGAGTAAAATTATAAGCTACGAGTTTGATAGCACCTTGGATTTAGAACCAACCCTACATTGTTATTATTTAAAGTTTTGCAACAATAAAGGATGCTTGATGTACGTGCATTTTCAACTCAAGAGACTAGTTTTTTTACCTTTTGCATGGGGTGATAATGTTTTTACAAAACATCTCATTTAATATCTTATTCGGAATTTTTTTTTTATAACCACATTATCAATTACTTATATTTAAACTTTAAAATGCATATCTATATATCTATGTCTATTTAAGATATAAATCTTTTAATACTGTGTATAAATCAGCGTAGATCCATCTCAAACTCGAATCTATCAAGCACCGAGAGGGATCCAATTTCTTGAGGTGTAATTTTTTTTGTTTTATCTTAAATTTTTTACACATTAAGAAAAAAATTACCCCTCAAGAAATTGGATCCCTCTCTTTTAATTTTTTAATTATTTTTATTTTTATTTTTGATAAGTTATGAGCGAACATGAAATTTTTAATTACTTTTGATTTTTTATAAGTTATGAGCCGACATGGAAACGTAACGTGACAAATGTGAAAAACGTGAAAAATGTGACAAACGTTACAACATCTCCCCCATACTGGGTTGTAACGTAACGTGACAAATGTGACAAACGTGACAAATGTGACAAACGTTACAACATCTCCCCCATACTGGGTTGTAACGTAACGTGACAAACGTGACAAACGTGACATGTGACATGTGACATCCGTTACAGGATCTCCCCCGTACTACAAACGTGACAAATGTGACATGTGACATGTGACATCCATTACAAGATCTCCCCCATACTATTACTTTTTACATTTTATTACTTTTGAAAACGTTACATGTGACATGTGACATGTGACATCCGTTACAGGATCTCCCCCATACTGGATTGTAAGCACCTCGTTTACACTCGATGCAATGAAATATTCATATACTATCTATCATGAAAAAAATTTAAACTCCACTTTAAATACTAAAGTGTACATCTTTCTAAGTTGTACAAAATTATATAAATATCGTACATGCTTCTCCATTCTTCAAACCTACAAGGGGTCTTAGACTGGGATGGCCTTTGGCACTCTTTATATTTATCTTGGTTATTGAGGGTTTAAATAGATTAATTCTACATGCCAAGCGAAGATGGAATTTAAAAGGAATATCAATTGGCGGAAATATTTATGTAACCCATTTGTTCCTGGTTGATGATATTATATCTTTCTCCAATGGTTCTAGTAGGAAAGAAGTTATTGTGCTATAGGGATTGATGAACCTTTTTGCTGATGCATCGGGTATGGTTTATAATATTAGGAAATATTCCATATCCTTTATGCATATCTCATAGGCTGATCTTAACTAGATATGTACTCAATTGGATTTTCCCTTGGTGGATAGAGAAAATGGGTTCAGTATTCTCATAGAAATGGATAAGTGCAGAGGTAGTAGGCATTATGGACGAAGAGGACAGACTAGCTTGGATGAGATACATAGAAGCTCTTAAAGATAGCCATATAAGACTTAGGGATAGTGATGATAAACTTGTCTAATCTAGGAATCCTTCTGTAGGGTCATATCTACCTAGTCTTGGCTATGTGGTTATCAGATAAGAGGAGGAATTTATGATCTCCAATGGTGGCATGAATCTATCTAGAAATATAAGTTTCCACTAAATTGTAAGCTATTTATGTGACTTGCAGTATCCAATTAAATTCTGGTCTGGGACCTTCTACTAAGGCAAATCTTGTATGGACCTAATAGATCTCCACTATGCAAAACAAGTAATGAAAGTATTGATCACCTATTCATCTCATGTTCTTATATTACTAGAATGTGGGATCATGCCTCACATGTATGTGGTCTTCCTTTTAATTGGTCAGGTATCTCATTAGATGAGGCATTATATTTATGGACCGAAAACTATGCCTTCAAGGACTTTTTAGCTCTGCGTGTCATTTTTACCTAGGGAGTGTGGCTTGCTAGGAACCAGACTACCTTTGAGGATATCTATATTTCTCCAGCGGTATTTGCAAATAAAGGTTTGGCTATCGTTTGACATTTTCCACAAGTTACAAATACTGATATAGTTAGAAGAATTGGGGTCGAAGTTATTGATAGAGCACAGCCATGGCTCTATTTTGATGGTGCATCTCAAGGGAATCCTCCTTTTGTGGGGAGCTGGTGGTATCCTATCCATAAATGACCATGAATGGCATAAACTTGCAGTAGGTATCGGACATAAATATAATAATAGAGCATAACTTGTGGGTTCTTTCTATGATCTTGGTCATCCAGATAGGTGTTCAATAATTACAGGTGTATGCAGATTCAAATATGGTTATTCAATGGATGAAGGAGAGGAGACCTCCAAAAAAATCTACTTAATCCCTATATTTGAAGAGATTCAATGGTTGAGGATTCAGTTACAAAATGTTGTTTTTGCTCATATCTATAGGGAAATAAACTACCTAGCATATTCACTCTCTAAGACTGGTTTACAGGTGGAGGAGGGCTATTGGATAAGATGGGACAATGATGATCATGGTGAGATGACTTATGATCTAGACCTCTATCTGGGTTAATTTATGAGACGCCTTATTTCTGTGGGAAACCTATGTGAATAGGTTCTCAGGGAATATCTACGGATACCAATTGTTTTGCTGATTGTTAATGTCAATGTACTACGGTTTTTGGCACTATGGAAATATTTATGAGCAAGGCTTTTTTCTGGGACTTATATTTTCTTTTGTATACACAGTTAAACTATTAGAAAGTGGATAATGGCACCTATTTTTCCTCAATTAGGTGGTGGCATCAATGTGTATAACAATTATATGAAGTTTTGTCATATGGACTTGTTATCACATATATAGTAGCCGGGCTACCATACATTATTTTTCTCATTCCAGTACACTATTCAGCCAGTTCCCTTGCATTTGAGATGCCGAGATGAGCATCTATATTGGATCACTATCAGATTGTGGACAACAATTGTATTCCCCATGCCATGACTGAGTTTCAGGACACTCAGAGAGATGACCGATGTAGCCATTATACCATTGGTACAGAGCAGACAGTAGTGCCCAGAGTTACAGCAGCAGTCTCAGAGGACAGATGATGGTACAGGTTGATGAGCTTTCAGGTATATGACTCAGCAGGTATATCATAGTGTTATGGTTAGATTGATTTTATACTTATTCTCATAGCATGTCTTAGCACTTAGTGTCATGATCTGGCGATCATATAGATATATGGACCTGGTTGATCTATTATATATATTATATTGTCCCTACTCAGACTTAGAAGTTCACTATTCATACTCATTGGTACATACCCTCCTTAGGGAGAATAGAGGTGATCATTACACCATACTTTGGCTTGCTAGTGTTGGCTCCATCATTTCATTGTCTTCATCCATCCATGGCCTACCTTTTAGATTATCACCCTGACTTACTACTTGACTAGTGGCATGGAGGACTTTTCCCCACTGTAGCCTCTGTATTGGATGAGCTTCCCTGTTTATTGTGTCTCGGCTCTGAGTTGGTGACAAAACTTACCTATGGTGAGTTGGAGTTCCTTGTGAATTCCCCCTAGTCACTAAAGTTGTGTTGGCTAAACCTGAAACTTTTAGTGCTGCCATGTATACAAAATCTGGAAAAATGAAATGCTATATCTTGTATGAAAAGCCCATTCATGCAATGTGTTTCTAAACACACATGAATGAGAGGCATGCCAAATGAACATGGAAATGAAAATGAAATGTTATATCTTGTGGAAAATAAATACCTAGGTAAACAAGCTGTCCATGACACACCTAGAAGTGCTCAGGTAAACAAGTGCCTTAAAAACACACCTGCAGCAGAAAGCCTAAAAGAAAAATGTAAATCTATGCAATGTGTTTGTAAACACACATAGATCAAGGCTATGGAAACTTCAGGCCCAAAAAGCAATGGAACTTAAAAGCTACATCTAAACAATTGTTGGCCTCATTTGTATTATGGATTGTGCGCATCTGTGAAGGTGAATAAACCCTCTTTAAACAACTCATCCATTTGTGAGACACCGCCATTCCCTGTGTTATTGCTCATTCAGTACATACTATGGTGTATTCCCTTTCCCTTGCCAAAGTGTCACAAAGTCAAGACAGTTAAGTCATCCCTTAGCATAGCCAGTTAATTTAAGCCTTCACCCTTCACTAGCAAATTGATCACAACTATGAAGTGAGTATGATCCTGAAAGTCTAGTCTGAGTAATAATAATAATTAATGACACTATACATTTGGATTTAGATCGCCAGTCATGATTACTCTGTGTTATAATTGTTATTTGAATAAGTTGTAGAGCATGTATTAACCTTGATACTTTGCAGCAGCCTTGGATGATGGTCTGAGTTATAGTTGGTCTTGGTTAGACCTAGTTTGACCATGGAGGACCATGGGACATGAGATGTTAGACCTTGTGATGATATGGATAGATGATATATGGTCTATGTATACATACATGATGACTCTATGCAGCAGCTACAGGGTTATGATGATGATTCTGGGGTTGCAGCAGTGTTTGTATATGTACAGCGCATTATTATTGGCCTTGATCCGGTATATTGGATATTTATTTTGATCATGCAGAGATTCATATGGTGTATGAGTACACATCTTGGATGGATTTGGACCTTCTGAGTCCAATGGGACAGTTTGTTTTCAGTTCCGGGCACTTACAGTGATGATTTAGCCTCAGTAGGCTGTCCTAGTGCAGTTTTGGTCTGTCGAAGGCCCTGTCGGAGCAGAGATGACTTTTATCCGGTTGACCTAGGGCGCTGATGATGGAGGGGGTGGTCCAGCCACTTGTTTTTACCATATTACCCCCCTTCCGGACACACTGGTGCCCTCACCTTGACAGCGCCAGCACTCCAGGAGGCTGTTTGAGGCAGTTTCACGCTTCCCGAGGCATTTCAGGATTGGTAGAAATGGCTATTGAGGAAATCGATTTGGGCTACTGAGGCAATGTTATGGCATGGGATGATCAGTGATGATAGATCGGGGTCCTCCACACCTTCTCCAGCAGTTTCAGCTTCATCAGGGCCCGCATCCATCACTTATGGCACTTTCTGTGGATTTCTAAGGTCTTTTTGAGGCCTACGATTTGACTATGGTGGCACGATTTGGTACATTGATGATTATTTATTGATTATTGTGCTATGGGGATTGACCAAGGAGGGATAAAATTACCCCTTGGACCCACCATAAGCCTCTTATTATATTTTGTCATCATGATTTGGTGGGATTCCCCTCTTCTAGGGCGATTTTGTCCACTCACATAATATTTTATTTGTGATCCATGTATTTTATTGTTGAGCTCATCTCAACCATTGATTAGACATTTGTATCTTCTAATCTTAGCCACTCATTCAAAAAGTGGTTAGGGTTTTGGTGCCTCTCCTTCCTATTTAAAGGAGAGAGCTTCTCATTGTAAGGGGACTTTTGGCTCTGGATTATTGGAATAGAAAATTATTATTGCATCTATCTCCAGTGTTGTGGTGAATGCTTTTGGTGTTCGTTCGTTGGTTCTTCCTTTGCACTGAGTTATTGAAGATATTGTTTGCCATATATTTGCACCACGATTTTGCATCTACAGGTGGAGGCCGATTTGCTTGGAGGAGGAGGTATTGGTAGCGGAAGACTCTCCCTACTTCTTCTTTGGAGCTCTTCGTTGGTAACAGGGAGTATTACTGTCCCAGGACCTTCTATTTCATGTTACTATTTGCATTTCTCTTGTATTTCTTCCATACTTGATCTTACTGATTGAATCTTCATTCCTTGGTTTGACAGGTAGAGGAAGGCGCACTTGTGGGCTAGGGCATCATTTCGGCAAGCAAAATCAACAATCTCTCATTTGATCTTTGCGGGAATCTTCCTCAACATCAAGGCATCTCATCCACATCACTCAGGTATGATCTCAAGGTAAGTTCTATCTCCATGATCTATCCAATTGTCTAAAATATTTAAAAAACCTAAATATTTCAAAACCCCATTTTACATTTTTTCAGATCTACTTAGATCTAGTGGGTTGTTGGGCATAATATTGAAAACCCACCTCTATAGCATCCACGGCATCCCGGATCTATAGTTTGGTGAGGATTGGCTTCCGTTTGACCCCCCTCCCAAGCCAACTTAGCTTCTCCCAAGCAAGGCGCACTTCCTGGTTTGAGCAAGTTGACCTAGATCTAGGTGGTGGGTGTTTGAGATTCCACTTGATTTGTCATCTACACATCCAATAACATACACCCAGGTCGTTACTTTTCTGAAATTCACCTTGTGGGCCCTATTCCACATTTTAAGGGATTTAATCCCCATTTTGGACCACTTGGAACACTTAAACTTAGATCTACTAAGATCTAGCCGTTGGATTGCCACGAAATTATAGATCCATACTCCTACTTGACTAACCTACCCGGATCTAAAGTTTGGATGCCATCCGACTTGTCTTGACCCACCTAACCCCACTTTTTAGCCTCCTTGGGCAAAGTCGCACCACCTTGGAGAAGTGAGTTGACTCACTTCTAGGACGTGGGTACTTGAGATTTTTGGAGATTTGAAACCGGAATAATTCAAAACCTAGGTCTAGACTATCACTTTGTCAAATCTTGCCTTGGGGATAGCATTCCTTGTTTTAAGGGATTGTGGTCCACTTGGGTCAAACCTAGATCTAGACACATTCATCCATCAAGACCTCTATTGCCTACTTGTCCCATGTACTAGGAGTCCTAAACCACAAGTCAACCCTACTTTGACTCCACTTCCCAATTCCCAAGGCACTGGTTTCTCTCCAAGTTAATTCAACTTTCCTAGATTGTTGGATTGACTTGTGGATTGACCCATGCATGGTGTACTAAACCCTTGAAGCTATCATGTATCATGGTCAAGCTTGTCATCCGTACTAGTTAGCCCCAATACAATCCTTAACTACCCTGCATTGGACACGGTTCCCAAGGCAGTGGACTTTCCAACATTGAACTAGTACACTTGCCCTAGATCTCACTTCAAACATTATAAGTCACTCTTACATCAACCATGAACCAAAGCTATACCTATTGAACCCCTCACTTGGCTTGTGACTTCATCCTTAGGTCTAGGATAAACCATACACCTAACTTCACTTAGAAATACCCTGATTTGGTGTCTTGGTTTTGATCTCTCCTGTCGGGAGTAGATCGGGTCTCCCCCTTTGTTGTCTGGGCTAGATAACATAAAGCAAAGGTTGCCTCGACTGGCGTGACAACCATATATATTGGAGGTCGAGGTGATCGTGGTTGCACCTTTGAGTTGCCCTTCCCTATTGCCATCCATAACTGGATCCATCCATAGGGGTATATTGGAGGTCGAGGTGATCGTGGTTGCACCTTTGAGTTGCCCTTCCCTATTGCCATCCATGACTGGATCCATCCATAGGGGTAACTACAGCTTAGGTGATAACAGGACTTTTGGTATGTAAAATCTCCAGATTTGTGAAAAATGTAGTCTATTTAAATAAATGAATGGCGGGTTTTTTTACAAGGAAAAAAATCTATCATGACATATTTGAAATAAATTATCACCTAAGACAACAGTGTTTCTCCACCATGCGAAAAATTATGCATCACGAACCTAATATAATCATACCATTACATTTGTAACAATCGTTTGAGGGATATCCTTTCATTTAGTTGAAAAATGCCTTCATTTTTGTTATATCTAGGTATTTTTATTTAACAAGATATGGTTGTACTTAATTAATTAAATTTTTTCCTTTTGTAAAAAGATACACACACTTTTGGAAATTCAACAATTCAAGAGAATAAAGAGTTCAATTTAAAAAAAAAAATCCCATAGAGGCAAACCAAAACATTACCATTTATTTCATTCTTATACATATTGCATGCATGGTTTAATTTAGGTATATTGAACTTATGACTGTCTTGTGTAATATATTAATCGATGTGAAAAATACATATATTGAAATTATGACTATATTGTGTAATATATTGACCTAAGTGAAAATCACATGTAAACATCATAAAAAAACTAATCATGGTCGAGATCAAAGGCATGGCCATAGTGGGCCTCTTTCATAGACATATAATTTCCTATCGAAACTAGAGTCATCAAGTTCCGCCTGTTTCTCTGTCGAGATAGCTTCCAGTTATTGCACAGTGTCCTTGTCAACTTCTTTATCCTTTTCCAATCCAAGGGAGATAGGAGGAATCCCTACCATTGATTTGGAGTTTCAAGCAAATCCCAATCATATTATACTATATCTCAATATCTATCACCATTTTATCGATTTTAATCTTATGTTCCCTAAGTTGAGCTTCCAATACATCTTGCTTGGCCTCCAATTTTTCTACATGCAAGCTCAAATACCCAATATCCTATCTCATGCATTCCAATGTGACATATGATTACATCATTGTTTTCTTGACCTCATAGTTCCCTTCATCACCTTTACCCCCCAAAAAACAAGGTCTATCCATTACTAATCCCCAACCTAAGGAATCCCTCAAATTTCAAACTATATGATTCCAAGAGTTTCTACAAAGATATCTCACACAAGACAATATTTCCACCTAGAGACCATTCTGAGTGTCAGATTAAGTGTGTTTGAAGGAAAAAAATAAAACAAAGAGCCTCATGCGTGTTACTCCAACAAATAATACCACTTTTTTCTTTGAAATGTTTCACATTCACTAACAAAAGTATGGATATTCTTTTTCATTCCTACCCAAAAGAAATACCTACACAAAATTTATTCCCATAATTCTACACAAATTTCTATAGTAACCTGTGAGACCTAGGAAGCCACATAATATTTTCAATGTTTAGGGATTTGGCCAATCTTGGATAGCCTCCATTTTATTAAGATCCACTCACACCCAATGTTTACTAACAATATGACCCAAATATTTGACCTTGGAAGCACCAAAAGTGCATTTGGACCTCTTGTGAAATAATTGATTGTCCCTAAGTAGTTGTAGTACTCTATCAACATGTTCCAAATGTGCCTACCAAGTTGCATTATAGATCAAGATATCATCAAATAATACCAACACAGAGGTGTAGGAAGGGCCTACATATCTTGTTCATGAGCCTCTATAAGGTGGATGGGGCATTGCAAAGTCCAGATGGCATCATCCGAAAATAATAATGGGCTTCATGTGTGCAGAAAGTAGTCTTTAGGATGTCAACTTCTTTCATTTTAATTTGGTGGTAGCCTAAGATAAGGTCAAGTTTTGTGAAGAACATGTCACCGTGAATCTCATATGGGAGTTCATCGATCACTGGAATTAGGAATTTATCATTTGTTGTCATCTTATTTAGAGCACAAAAGTATTGGCACATACATCACAAACTTTCTTTTTTTAGGATCATAACCATTGATGATGAATAAGGGATAATATTGGGATGCATCACACTTGCCTCAAACAATTCATTAATAATGTTTTCAATTTCATTATTTTGTGAAAAAGGGTGTCTATGAGGACGCACATTTGGTGGTTGACGACCCATAATCAATGGAATACCACGATCATGCTCTCCTCATGAAAAGGGTAAACCAAATGGTGTCTCAAAAACTTAATGATGTTTGTTCAAAAACTGCTACACCTTAGGGTGGATATGATCCTCTTCAGAAAAAACTCATGTATAATTCCTTGAAATCCATGGTGACTAGTCATAAGGTGTGTAGCCATTCCTCCCCCAAAATTGTATCACTACAACCAGCCATATCGATCACAAACATATTATTTTTGACCTGATAGCTCCCCCCAAGTTTCAAATTTTCACATCTACCTCCAAATTTGATCATACCTTCATTAACTATCATAATTTTAAAATTTTTCATTAGGTGGACATAACAATGGGATTCTTTAGCCATGTGCCTAAGGATAAAATTGTGGGTGTTGTCATTGTCAACCCAAACAATCACTTTTATGTGCATGATGTAGCAAAGTAGTTTCAAGTTTGAAAGAGTGGAAATGTTATATAAAGCATGAAGGGAGATTAAGGGTTCTTCTAGATGAATTTTAGGCTCCATATCTACTTGTAGTATGCTAAGGTCATTGTTTGATGCCTTTAACTATGGGGTATCTTCCATAGTGATTTATTTTGACTTGGGGGGATAAGTGGCATCAATTTGAAATAATTTATGTTCTTTACATTTATTAGAAGGGGCATACTTCTCATCACAATTATAGCAGAGTCCATGCCTTTGATACTCTACCATTTATATTGGAGATACTTGTTGGACTTTTAGGGGTTGAGAAGACAAGGTGTTTGGGAGAGTGGAGTGTGAAGGGTGAGTGAAAGGCATGAAAGAGGGTCTTTTGGATTGTGCATTGATCACTATCACCAATTCTTGAGCTTGTTGAGAGGCCTCTAACCAAGTAGTGATTTTTTGCATCCTAACTTGTGCTCTAATATCTTCTTTGAGGCCACTAATGAAGTATTCAACTTTATAAAAATAATTAGTTAATCCCTCTATACATATTGCTAATTGTTCAAAGGATGTAATAAATTCTACTACTAAGTCTATTTGGTGCAATTTAGTCAACGACCCCAAATATTGGGTATCTCTATCTAAATGAGCATCAATGGCTTTAACAAATTGACTCCATGTTATGTATCTCCCATACGATTTTTTATGCCATTCCCACCATTGCCGTTATTTTGGGTATAAGTACAACACCCCCACTCTAAGTTTCGTCATGTTAGTAGTAATGACATGGAGGGAAAATTAGCTTTCCATCTGGATGACCCAACTAGAGGGGTTAGAACCATCAAACTTGTTCATATCCACTTTAGGAAAGTGTTTATATTGATTATCAATTAAGGGTTATTTATGGATGTAAGGACCTGGAAGGGGTTTTTTATGGTGCAAATCTCTTTCCTTTAAATATTCCTCATTGGGTATCTCTATGTATGGTTCATCCCATTGGTTATCACTTAGGAGAAAGTGAGATACTAGCCAATTGAGTTGGTCTTGCATACTCACCAAAGGGGCCGCCAAATTCTCTAGGATTTTGATGGAATCCTAAATTATGGAAACCTCTTGGTCCTATCGAGTAGCATTTTTTTTTAGTTTTGTTTGAAGCACACAATATTAACCACCTAGGCTATCAAGTCTCTTATCAAACTACATGTTGTTTGATCGATTCTTCATGGTGTTCATAGGTGCCCCCCAAAATATTACCAAGTAGTGAGACAATGGTGATCAACGTCTCACAAGCAATGTAATGATGTAGGTTGTCCATAATGGTGTAGTTGGATCCATTGAAAAATGTTATTAAAGAGTGGTAACATTGCAATTGACACATAACAAGGATTTTTTTTTAAGGAAGTCAATCTTGTAAGGCATAGATTTGATTTAGACTCTTTTTTCTTCTAGGTACTACTCCCATGGGAGTATTACTCATGTCTGATTAATACTGCAATGATGATTTCCAAATACTTGATATTCCAATTTATGTAGGAATTTTGGGCCTATGTAGTAGAGGATAAGGTTTGTAAGACACTAGGGACAAAGGAGTATTAGGTGTTATAATTCTCTGATATATTGATGGGGTCCAACAATAGTACTAGGCCCAATATCTTAGGTCACTAACTAAGGAGGATTAATCATGCCCTTAGTTGTACTACCGAACCATCCCGGTATTAAAGGGTAATTTTCTCGAGTGTTGTACCCAGTGCCACTATCGCAACAAGATAGTCAATCGGATGACTTAAAGCCAATTTCAAGTATCTTAGGGGACTTTCAATATACTTGAGGGTATGTGGAAGTGAAATTTAGTATAAAATTGTTGTTTAATACAGTACTACTCAAAGGGCTACCAACAAGGGTTACAAGGGTTTCCGAAAAGGTGATTTCACTTGAATTCCTTACATGCATTCTTCTCGAACCATAGTTTTACCAATTGAACAATGGATCTCTATGTCATTTAAATATGTTGGAGTACGCCTCTAACCTAGAAAGAAAATTCTAGAATTTGGGTGCATGCTTGGCCCACAAAGGTGCTTTGATACCACTTGTAATGTACTTAACCCTGGAATTACATAGAAAAATAACAAAATGTGACAAAACATCATAGATGAACATAAAACAACAAAGATAAATAAATAGAACCTAAGAAAGAACCGTTGTATTAGTGATGTCCAAAAGAGAGAGCAATTTTCACCTACCTCTTCAAGGGGGAAGCCTCCCATGAGATGAGATCCAAATGCAATAACAATCCTTGATCAGATTGCATAGCCTTCTACTCTATACATAGTGCATTGGTAACAAAAACCCTAACTACCTTTGGACCAACAATTAAACAGGGTCAACCACATAGTGGGTATTAATTAAAAATAAAACCCTTCACATTAAGTAACTATCAACTAACTATCTAATAAATATCAACTAACTATTCAATAGGGGTTAGGGTAGAACCTTAACATAAACAAATAGGCTACAAAATAACATTTGACCAATAGATGGAACAATAATACTCATAACAAGTAGAGAAATTTCCATAATATACACCGGTGGCAAAACAAACACTACATAAGAGAAACCAGACCACTTACCCCTATTCCAGATGTGGGTGAGACTGAAACCTTCAAGAAGTAAGATGCCTAAATTCTTGATGATCAACACAGTCCTAACTAAGCATTCATGTCCTTTCACATTACTCCCATTATTGAAACCAAGAGCATACAAGAGGGTCTCAAACACAACATTTTGCATTAGATTCATGAAACAAAATAACACTATGATTAGCCCTAAATGCATTATCCCACATGTAAGTTGCATCACGATTAAACAGATCTTAAAAGTGACCTTGATAAATAATAAATGGAAGTGTGTGGGTTTGATGGAGGCATGAGGGAGTGCTATAACAACTCCCTCATACTTCACCCCTAAACACTTGTTCATCACATGCAAAGCCCACCATTCATATAATGTAGAAGTTTACAACAATTGCATAGTGTGAAGGATATTAACATGAATAATGGTATACTAAGGTAATCAAAACCTCTTAGGGGTCCCCCATTTTTTATGAGGAATCCTTTAACCAAACAGGTGACCTAATTCACCATGGAGTCAACACATTATTGTTTTCTCTTTGAATTTGAAGGATCCTAGGTCCAATCAAAAGAGTTAAGGAAGGTGCAAATTCTTTGAAACATTCTAGATAGGGTTGTGCGATCATTACCCCTTTCCTTTCTAGCAAAACCAATAATAAGGGAGGAATTTCCAAATATTAAGCATAAAATGATTTTTTGAGACTAAAGAAGAGTGATCCCAAGGTACAAAGAGTGAATTTTTCTTGGTTGTTGGTGGTGACCCCAAGATCCCAAGCAAATATTAATACGTGTTTTCCATCAGGTCCATCACTTACCCCCTCCCTCTCCCCCACCATTCCCATCCCCACCCCACACCTACCACCCCTAGGTTTCATTTGGAAGCACCATCAAAGAAAATCTTAAAGAGATTATGTTCTGCCAATTATGATATGTCAACTTTCACTTGCTAGTCTTTTTACACATATTATTTTAATAAACGAGGCTTCATATAAGATAATCTTGAACCCATATTTTCTATTGAATAGTGAGATTCTCCTTACCAATCTCTATTATGGATCTAAATCGAATGGATTCAGCCATTAGTGCCCTTTCCTTGAGTGCTACTTACCTTGGGGTGCTTAATTTTGAATTGAAAATTTATTTATTAATAGCTAACCATATTTTCCAAATTAGACATAATCTTATCTTATAAAACAATGATCATGGGAATAAATACTTCCGGCTAGAAAATACATCATTCTAGTTTTGAGGCAATATAACCTATTTTCTTAGATCTATGAGGGAAAATTACCCTATCATTTTGGAAAATGGGCATTCCAAAAAAATATGGTGAGATGTTTCTTCAACGTATACACATAGCACACCTAGAGGGTCCTTATATACCTTTGTTCTTGATATTATCCACTATGACTAGATTCCCATTGACTAGAATCCAACAAAATACATTGATCTTTATTATGCTATCTGGATGCCATACCTTTATCCGCACTTTCGATTTGTAGGGTTGACAAAAGCATTTAAGAAAATTTGGATATCATTGTTTCATTGTGAACATTCCAACATGGACACCCCAACCTCATTTATCTTCAAAGGATTCATTGATAGGGGCAATGCCTTGAAGCAATGATAAAAGATAATTTATTGAAAATATAAATATGTGGGGAGGTTTATTTGCTACCATCATTTCCATTTTTCTACTTCATCCCATTTTGATATATCAATTATTTTATTTTTTATTTAAATCCATGCATTCTTAACCATGCCCAGAGTTCTTGTAGAGTTGTCTTAGATGATAAGGTGGATTTACGCATAATTTTGTCCTACCAAATATCAACGTGCTTACCATTCCACGGTATCCAATACAAATTATCCTAAATAATTCTATCCAAATACTTGCTTCAAATCCAAATGCTTGATCCCTTACAATCTGGTAAATCCATGTCTAGACAATGTTCTGTATGCCCTCTCTTACTTTCTTTCTCAATGGAGAATTCCACCATTTCTTACCCCTTGAGATGGGTTTCCATAGTATTTTATCACCTAGAGTAATGTTCATCAACTAAAAATCCCTTATACTCAACCTCCCATTCTCAGTACAAGCTCTTATAGTTTCCCATTTTACCAAGTGAAATTTCTTCTTATTGGCCTTTCCTCCTTGCCATAATTTTTTTCTAATTTCTCTACTTCTTTGATTCATGTTGTTGATAATGGATAACATAGTTGAGCACTAAGAAATAAAATTATATGAGAGAATAAACTTTATTTAAACTATCATATTTTATTGTCTTAGCTAATTTACTCCCTATAACTGGATTTTAGACTTATTTTTCACTTAAAATAATTGTTTTTTTTTTTTTCCTGGGAAAAAGTCCGTAATTTTATTTCAAAAAGATGATTAAAATTACATTCTGCAGATGTAGTAGAATCACAAGGATCCCTACATTTTCACATATTTATGTCCCATATAAGCAGATACAACAGCTTATAAAGAGCTGAACCAAAAAAGAAAGATAAACCCAATAAAACTTCGCCACAAGAAGATGTATCTTGAACAGCAAAGAGAAACCCAAACGTTGCCACAAGAAAAAGATCTTGTGCAGCAGGTGACCAGGTGGTTGGGAAGCCATCCATCACCTGAACCACCAATCAGGTGCCCGATCTCATGAAGACCCTGAGACAGAACCCCCGCCGGCCACCAAGAAAGCAAGACGTCTTCAATCCGAAACCCTCAGCAGAAAGAAACAGCAGATCCAAGTCTGTGGACTAGCAGCAAACTCTGGATCTCCCAAACCGGCGAACAGCCAGCAGCTACTGATGAAGAAAACGGCCAAACACCCTACGCACCAGATCCTGCGATGCCTCCACCACACGTCGTCTCCTACAAAGAACCAGCAATCTACAGGGAAAGAAGGGGCGGCTGGGCCAAGCCCTGACTGCCCTCGCAAGTTCCAACTCCAGTTCGTCCAAGTTCTACTACAACGGTCTGATTGCTCAATTTCTTTCCCGGACTGCTGCCGCAAAAGACGCTGACCCACGATCCACTCCACGACTTCTGATTTCTTGGCTCGTCGCTGACTGTAAAGATCGCAGAAGCTCCGCGGACTTGATGCGCATGACCAACGCCAGGACGCAGTAACCGCGGGTCAGATCTCAGCATTTGAGGTGTTATGTCAATGGCCGACCCGGAACATCAGCACGTCCGCCTGAGATCTTTATCTCGCGACCGCCATTAGCCTGCCGAGAGACTGAAGCCAGTATCCCTGCAGATTCTCCACCGATCGCCGTCCTTCCTGCAAGAAAACAGCCACAATCTTAAAATAATTGTTTTAATACACATCCTTTTGTATTTTTTCCATCATCATTCAAGTTTTTGTGTTCTAGTCATTAGGTAGATCTTTTCATTGTTGTATTATATAGCATTATCACTAGAAATTCCATAGTAATTTCTCTAATATTTTCTCATTGATCACAATGTTAATCCATATGGGATCATCTTCATGTTTTATCATCTTAACTAGTTTCCACCAATGCAAGTCTTCCATGTGATTCTCATTATTAATGTCAGAGCTCTGGGCCACCATTGTAGGTCATTTTGTTTCATTATTAGGTATTATTCTCACTAGATGTATTTCCACTTGCACAAAACATAAATATCTTCAAACACCCCACCATCTCATTGACTTTATGTCCTATGCCATTCCTACCAATGTCACAATCGACGCTTCATGTCATGGCATGTCCTCGTGAGTGATTCCACTACCATGTGGTGTGTACCAAAAGAAAAAAATTACCCCACCTAAGAATGAACAATGCATCCCATATGGCCACTCTTCACATGGAACCATCCCATGTCATACAACCACATCATTATGCCAACTACACTTCCACATCATAGACATTAGGTAACACTTGTACCATGAATCAATACTCAACACTTCCACATCAACACCATGCAATAATTACCATAGTTAATAGTGCTCCATCAACATCCAATCATCATTCATTTCAACATTTGGTAGGAACCCTCTTCATTGGGCTTCTAACTTTGAGACCCCCTTTTCAAATGGTGATATTTTTGTGATATGTTCACTTCTATTGCAATGGTTTTTATAATCTTGCTAATTTTCTCTAAGATATTCACATAGGTTAAGTTAGTTTCCAAAATTTAAACCATCTAGTCCCATAATTTTTTGATCTATTTCAATGATTATTTGATTTGTCCCCCATTTTGTATTTTCTAAGGGAGATATATTTGTCATGTATGCACATTTTTCAATGTCATTTTATAGAGTAAGCATTTTTTCATGTAATTTCTTGTGGTGTTATTAATATATGTTTTTGTATATGTTTGATTATTGTTGGTAAATATGGCCATTCCAAATGAAAGCCTCCTTACAAGTACTATCTATTAGTCCTAGAAATTCTATATGTAGGACCAATTGAGGAGTAAAAAGTTGTATCAGATCACTATGGGAACATATCCTATGAATGAGATGTTTCAAAGAGAACCCAGTGGCTCAACAAAAATCATTAAGCATGTTATAGACCCGTTTTCACGTTTATTTATGAATATATCAAGTTTCATATTTAGAATATTGATCATCCACATGAAGATTGGACCAAGTTTGAGAAACTCTTTGGAAAATGGAACATGATCCAAGCTCATTAGTTGGAGAATCATCTTATTGATTTAGATATTGAGTATTTCTTTTGGTGATTGTGTCACCACTAAGCCCAAAGACCAAATTATTCTAATCATTATTTCTAAGGATAGCGAACATTATTCTATTTGTGCTCTAGTTTTTATTTCTCTAGATAAATTTTGGGATCCAATCATGTAATGCATTGTTTTGAGTATTTTTGTTGAATAATTGAAAAATGACCATGAAAAAATCTTGCGTATTAGTTGTCAATGACTCTACATGCACCAAGAACAAATATTTGGTGGTGAAACAAAACTAAGGTTCCAAGCAATCAAATAAGAAATCCAAGAAGAGAAAAGGTTAAAAAAGCACCAAGCCTATACAAACTTCCGCTTCTATGAATATTGGATAAGGAGCCAAGTCCAAAGGAAATAATATTGTGAACCATTATACCATTCATGGGAATGTGATAATCTAGAATCACATTGATGGAAAATTTGGAAGCCACCATAGTTGGGTCCTCCTACTTCTTTCTTCAATGTAATAATTTCTCTTCTTAATTAGTGGATCTCGGATTTTGAGGCTTCTTATCACATGGATAAGGACAAGGAATTTTTTTCTTATATTGATGGTTGTAACACCAAACTATTTTTTGTTGGTGATAGTAGGTCCTTAGATGTTATAGGATTGGGAATTGCCATTTTGGGATCACATAATGGACATGCAAATGTACCCTTTGTTTGAAGACTTGCAAGATGTGGAATTATGTTAGTACTAATATATGATGCAATTATCCAAATATTATTAGAGTGTGGTATGTTTATCGCCACAAAATTCTGTTAACCCCATGGCCTTGTGAATTGTCCATGTAAGTATTCCATGGAATTGAAATTGTTTTTTTCCATAGTAGTTTGCATATGTTGTACATATTGATGTTGGTCCATAACTTTAAAATTCCATTAATAAGAGACTCAATAAATACATCTATACATTTAACTTGGTATTTACCTAATTATTTGAAAATATAGATTTTTATTACCTTAAACATACAATAAATAAATATGTAACAAACAACTAAAGTACTTGAAAACATTATTTTGAACAAATACTTGGAACAATCTTTTCCAAGATTGTGTCCTTTGTATTTATTGACATTTAAGGAAGAACTTGATTGTTTATAACAAAAATTGGACACATTGAGTAAATGGACCTTAGCTCTCGAAATGGATTGACACCATGGATTTCCAAAGAAATGCTAACATCATGAGGTTCTTCTTTTAAAAATAGCCATCTTTCCTTGATCTCCCTAAATGGGGTACCATATGAAGGCATTTACATTACGCCATATTCTCGTCTCTTCCATGCATGGTAATCCATACAATCATTGGAAACATGGAAATATGGGAATATGATGAAAAAAATTGCTGAGCACTTTATTTGTTACTTGAACAGTTCAATATCTATTAATTCCACATTGAGGGATATCCAATTAGTTGCATTTTTTCCATAATATATAATATGGTCATTAGTACATGGATCAATGGCTTCATACTCCTTTCCTATATCTTTCATAAGAAGAGACAATTATCAGTATGTTTGAAGTAAATTATTTGATGGGATAGGAGAAAATCACCTAACAATCTACAATATTAAAAGAACTAATGCATGAGACATGTGTTTGATAGACCACTCAATACTTTCAAGTTCACCAACAATAAAATAATAGAGGGAAAAATTGTCCTTGTGCCTTTATATAAGGGCTTTTGTGCCTTATCAAATAAGAGACACATCATCAACATTATCAAAGTTATCATCCATTGGAGAAAAGGTGTCATGGTTCATGTAGTGCCCCACTTTTACTTAGACTTTGATTATTATCATGACACTGTTATGTGTGGGAATTCAGTTTTAAATGACTCGGTTGTGTGTGGAAACTAATGCTTTAATTAATAAGTGGGATGTTTTAAAGTTATCTATTTGAAGTTATGACTTGATGATGATTATGATGAGTTGTAACTTGATGATGATTATCATGCCATGAGATGTGATTTGATGATTATTATGATGAGTTATGATTTTTTTTAATTATAATTAAAATGCCATGAGATTATGGAATGATGATTATAATGCAAAAAATTTGTATATAGCATGTACTTCTGATGGGTTGTCGAGTGTGATAGGAAAAGACAGGTACATGTCACGCAGGGTGGCATTGATACTGAATGGAATCTGGATCGAGTCAGGGTATCCATGATAGGTGATGTTGACATGATGTAATTAATATATTATGTTTTAATTAGAAATATTTGATACACATAGTGTTTACGTGCAGGTGCTAGATTGCGATTCCAATCGGTCCACATTAGGTAACGAATTTGAATGTGAAGCATATGTAAGACTAGCGATTAATCCATGTGGCAAGTTGAAAAGCGAGAGAGGATTTTTCTTTCTAGATGCATGTTTCCGTCACAAATTCAATCACTCATGAGGCTTAGACTAGGGGGCACACAATAAGGACTTGACCTTATTCCCTAGCATTAGTCCCTCAACAGGGTCGGCTGGACTGAGTTAACAAGGTCTTAGTCGTCGTACCAGTCCCCACCATGGAAGGGATATTTGAAGGGAATACATGTAGCATGGGACCCTTAATATGCTCACTGCAATGAGAATGCAACGGTGAAAATAAAACCCTAAAAAGGGTAAGGGTGTGTGTTTTAAAAAAAAATAGATTAGTACAATTTTAGTAACTAGCATGCACACACAAAGCTATGATAATTGTTTAAATACAAATAGGAATTAAGTTGTGAATGAAGAAAAGAAAAGAAATTAATCTATTTAGAAAAGTAGTAACACCATGCACACACTCAAATAGGAGAAAAAGTGATACTTAGAAGGGGGGATAATAAAAGAAAAGAAATTGATAAATCCAAAGTTATGCACATGTGCATGGATAAGATGCATGGAAAGTATCAGAAAAACTACAAAGAGACATAGAGGGCATGAGGCTCTCATCTCTTTTTACCCTATTGTTGGATGGAATAAGTCATTTTGAGTTGGGTGTGTGGTTCATCATTGTATGGACAAGGTTGGGAGTTTCTTCGGAGAATCCACATATCTTAGCTATGCTAGAAATTCTTGTATTCAACCCCGTTTTGGCTCAGAGGTCCCAAGGGAAGAAGAGTACGTGTTGGGAGTGGTAGGGTGGTTTATGGTGGACCTTAGTGATTGGAATTCGAAAAGAGTTATGCAGCGGGATTCAAAGAACTTATGTAACCTTCGGCACTTCAAGATGAAAGAGTACAGGTTAGTACATGTGATTTATGAATTTCTTAAGTTCTATTGGTAAAATAGAATTGTTATCATGCTTATTTTAGATCTGCGTTATTTGTTTTTGATAAGCATTGAGGTGTATTTTGTATACATGGATATGTATTACTTACCTTGGAAAGTGTTGAAGTAAGATCTGTATTGTAGATCTATATTATTTACGTTGAAGTAAGTATTTGAACGTAGATCTGTATTATAAATTTGTGCATGATTGGTTAGGGGTTCAACAGCTCCCTGGAGGGTCATTACATATGGTATCAAAGCATGGTCAAATGCTCGGACCCAAGGGCTCGCCGTCTTCATGTTTATGTTGCTATTTCTTCAAAAATATTGTTGATTGGTTTGTTGTAGATTCATTTTTTCAAGGTTATTTACAATGTGAGTAAAAGAGTTAACTTAAATTTGTTGTTAGATTTCTTTACTGATTGTTATCAATGGGGGATCTCTCTAAAATTCTCTCGATTCAATTATTTTTCTAGATATGTTGTTAGGATTATTATGGATTGCTTGTATGCCTAGATCCATCTAAAGTGCTTCTAGGTTCAGTACACGTTATATATCTATCTTAGATTTATCATTGCTTGCTTATATGGCTACATCTGTCTGAAATGCTTCTCGAATCATGTTGTGGCAGACTTGCTGTTAAAGTATTTGCAGATTGTTTATATTACCATATCCATATATATTATTTTGAATGCCTGCATTATATATATGTCATGTAACTATGTCCATGTGTGTATATATAAATCTTGAGTGTTGGCATTGTAGATCCATTTCACGTGAATCTGTATTAAAAAAATTTAGAAGGATGAAAGAGTAGATCTGCCCTAGAATGTTCTCGAAAAGCAGTGCTACAAATATGCCTTACAATGTTAAAAAATCCACGACGTCGATTCTGTAAAGTAGGCCCAATACCTTAAACTAATTTACATCATTTCCGCAAGCATTGGAGCATGCATGAGCGAATAGTATCCAGGATCTCTGGTTCGGTGACCCTGGGCAGAATATAGATCTGTCGAAAATGTATATATAAATGCTTTTACATGACATGTTGTATTTGCGACGACATATTAGCTTTGTGGACTAAGGTGTATGTGAGATCATACTATAATTTCGTAAAGTAAGAGGTAAATTGTTGCATGCTAAGAAGCCTACAAAGGACAATTCGTTTAAGAAGCCTCTCTAATTGGGCCCAACTCTATCTGAATTTAATGGATGAGATGAGATCGGCGAGTTAATTGTTGAATAATCTGGTGCGATAGTCCTTAACGTGAATTTCTAGTTAAGTTGATATAGGTATTCGTGGCTTGGATATATAAATCGTATATTTAGTTGTTCACATGCTTCGTAAAAGATAGTAGTGAATGTATTCTAAAATTGTTATCAGATTTAATTGAATTTTATATAATTGCTCAATGATTCCGTGGGTTGGCTGTGAATAATTGAATATATATATATAAGCCAAATGATTCACAAGTTGGGTTGTAGATGACACTTTAATTGGCTTTTATAATTGGATGTTTGACTAATTTAGAGCTTTCCAATCCTAATAGTGAAACAACTAAAATTGTTGGCACATTCTATGCACATAATATGAGAGATGAATTAGTGATTGCATGGAGTCTCTTTGAGAATAAATCTGATCTCTTCACAGTATACAGATAAATTGAGATCATTCAGCTCATGTCTACGCGAAATAGTAGAGAACCACATATTCGTATATCTTGTAGCCAAAAAGGGTCTCTTGTTTCTATCAAAGAATTAACCTCCTTTCGATTCTTTCCATCCAGTGAATGCAACACATATCAATAACCAAGTGTAGTGAAAGGGATTACCCTTTTCCTAAACTTATGCGCAGTCATCAAGGAACTCATTTAGCGGGAATGTTGACCAGTTCATTTGTATGCCCTTCACACATTTTTATGTCGCTACAATAATTAATGTTGAAACCTAGTCTTGACGACTCTTCCGAAATAGCATGCATGCAAGCACCTGAACAATGAATCTTACGGCGTCGCCCTTTATCTCCGCAACTAAGAAACCTCTGCTTGCTTGTTGAGTCCTGTATTTTTCAGCCACCATCTTTCCAAGAGACTTTTTTCCTTCCAAAAAGAAGACTTACATCTTCTCTTACAATGGGTAGTCCTATGATTGATTCGATCATCTCGGAATCAATAAATATTTCTCGATTAAGCCATAGATACCTACCATGCAGTTGTGATAAGAGCAATTTTGCACACATCTTTACATATTGGGTTCTTCCAAAGTAAGGAACTTACAACAAGTTCAGTATTCCTAATTTTGACAACCCAACTGCCCATTCTTTGAGCTCCATTTCAGTTGGTATCTTGGGATCTGATCTCTCCTTCATATACTTATCTCTGACCAGTTCCGGGAACTTATCAGGGTTGGTAATATCATAATTGGAAAATATGAACTTGTCTAGTTGTATGTGTAAGTTTTCTTCAACAATCACACCTTCATATTCCTTTCAATCCTCTAGTCCCATATCTTCTACTTCAGGTAGAGAAATAAATGGAGCATCAGTTTTTCAAGATAGAACATACCCGTGATACACCTTTGCATGTTTTGAAGAAGATCCACCTTTGGATTTTGCAAATATTTCCTACCCATTTGTTCTCCATTGTCTCCTGGGTGCCATGGCTTCCAAACTTCAAATATTCACACACGCATATTCTTCTACATAAACTGTTCTCAATAGACATGAGGGTTCTTACCTGAAATACCCAGGGTTTATAAGAAGTTGAAATTCCCTGTCTTTCATTAATGACCTGTCGATTTCCCTTGATTCGGTATGTTCTCAAGACACTGAAAATTTTCTGATTTCCTCGAAATTCTAGTTGATATTGTATGAATTCAATTAAACACTTTCTTTCGTAAATGTTGTTGTTGTTTGATCATTTATTACCGTTTGTGCCACTGATCCACTACTCATTAAAGCTCACCCCTTGTCGCAGTTCATGTTGGCGCACAAATATTTTACTACGATAGGTCCAACTATCTGTGAGTCAACCTTGAGTTGGAGTGGAGAAGGATTGGCCTCCCAAGCTCTCCACATATTCATCCAGAGATCTAATAGAGTCCAAATCATTGTTCACAATCTTCCTTCTCTAGATCATACTGCATTGTTCTTTTCCTTGGTTTTTAGAAGTATTACATATATTAATAGATTGGAATTCATCACATGTTTTCTTCTTCCAGTGTTTGACATACTTTCCTGAATGTCCATAGTCCTGAGCCTTGTGACCAATTTTGTTGCACTTGTAACAAATAATATTGGTACAGTATCTTCCAACATGTCCAGTCATTGTACATTTCCAACATTGAAAATATTTGTGCCTGGTAATCTTATTTATTTGCGCAAATTTCCTTGAACCCTTCTTGCAATCATCCTCGTAAACTATACCGGTTTTTTCAAATAGTGATCTTTGTTTGCTGAGAATCTCATTCAATACGTATGTGCACCTGACAAAGTTTGTATTCATCATGAATTGATCTTGCATCCTTTCCATTTCTTTTTCTTTTTCTCATAATTGGATCCTTTGTTAATCAAGCACTTTTTCATACTCTGAATTCTTTTCTTTGAGATAGATTACCTCTAGTTGTCTGGCTTGAATATGAATTTGATCATCACATTGTTTTTGAAGTTGATCCTTCAGTGATAGGACTTCTTTGACTTTTTCTTCATTTTCTTCTACGGCATCTCCCAATTTTCCTTTAAGAAGAGTAATCTCATTTTCCATCTTTGATTTTCTGCAACTGACTTCTTCAGTTTGCTTTCCAAGTTATTATTCCTCAGTCTTATAGTTTGATAGGTCTCGTCCATTTCCTATAAATGCATGGTAAAGAATGCAACCCATTCTTTTGATTCTTCTTTATTCCTTTTCAGAGTTTGCATGATGTTGGTTGCAACCTTCTTTAATTCTTCAATTTTTTCCTTTGTGCACGAATAATGTCTCTTGCTTATGCAATAGAGAGTTTGTCTAGATAGACGTCTTCATGTAACCATGGTGCTTCACTTTGAGAGCGTTATTTCCCCATAACTATGCACAGACCTATCTTCCAGATGTTAAGCTGTCACTGAAGACACCTGCTCTAATACCAATTGTAGGAATCCATTTAATACTAAGAGGGGGATGAATCAGTATTAGCACAGTTAAGAGAAATTTTTAAAATTCTTTAACATATTATTCTAAACTTAATATTGATCTTCAATTATGCATCCATCATAAATAAAACATTTATCCACATATGCACCAAGACAAATAACACAAAACATGCAATATTTTTACGTGGAAACCCAAATGGGAGAAAACCACAGAATGCTCTTTTGTAATGAAAATATTACATTCGAGGAAGCACTGACTTCTTGTGTTTACCAGCACCAATTGGAAGGAAGCATCGACCCCCTAGTTTTACAAGCACCAACCCGAAAGAAGCGCCAACTCCCTATGTTCTCCAACACAAACTAGAAGGAGGCTATGAACTCTTGTTCCTTGCCCCGTCGTGCCACCCATATATACAAATTAATATACTGCCTTGCTTTACTTCTGACATGCGCACACTTATGATCTTCTGATGTTCGTTCTGTTGTGCACACCTTATGTATGCAGTGGTATTGTTGTCACTTTGTTGCATACATCACTTGACTTCTCATTCCACTCAACTCTTCACTTCAACTGATGTCGCACTTCTTGTGTTGTGTGCTACTTCAACTAATTCTGCAATATGTGCCAATATTTGCTATGTTGTTCTGCTACTACACTCTTCACTTGATACTATCCATCAACTGATAACTTGAAGTTCTGGTATAGCGCACTAGTATAAAATGGAATTGCACACTTACTAAGATATGTTTGTTCGGTTTAAGTGCCACAATCTTTTAGACAATCTATGAAACGTTGTACATCATATGATTTGTCCTTTCAGTTTAACGCACTTACCTCATATCATCCTCATCATGAAGCGCATACTTGATTCTTCAGCTACATGGTCTCTACGCATCCGATGATCTTCTTAGCACATTTCAACTCAGTCTTCATACATTAGTCAAACTTATTCACTTCGCACATGTTCAGATATACTTCATGTCTATCTATGTGTTTCTGAATTAGAACATCTGTGACTCTCGATGTGTTTCCTACAACATTATCATTCAGTCCCCACGCACTTGCGAATCCTCTACTTTCTGCCTTTTTATCTTTGCGCAACTACCACATATTCACATCATCATTCTATGCATTGTTAGCTATCTCATTATTCTGCTTGTGCGCACTTGGATCCCTACTAGATCATATTGTTATATACCTCGAGCCCTTGATTCCCCGCATATAAATCTGTATCTTCCACTTATAAGCTCTTCATCATTTCCCTCAAGCTTACATCAAATCTCTAACTTGTTTTCCTATTTATATATGTTCTGCATGGATTGCATGTCCACAAGTTGGTTGTGGTACTTCTTCTTCCTTGCTTCATGTATTGTGCTTTTGCCACATGTCATCTTATGCACTATTGATGTGTCATATTATGGGTCTTGCGCATACATGGTTCTTGACTTTGTGGGACTTTCACCCTTGTGGTACCATCACTTGTGGGACCTATGCACTTGATGTATCATTGCTTTGCGGAACTTGCGCATACATTATCTTCAACTTGGTGGAACTTTGACCCTTGTCACTACAAGATTTGAACCCAAAATTCGACGAGAAATTTCGACGACCTCCGACGAAAAGGATTGTGTCGTCGGATTTCACCTTAAAAATTACAAAATTTGATGATTTTTTTTAAATTGATAGAAGGAGCCGTCGGATATCCTATGTCTCTGTGGATATTCGACGAGGTACCTGGAATACTTACCAACGGTGTCGGATATCCGACCTCATATTAAGCCCGAGGATGTCAGATATCCAACTGATTATGATGCACTAGCTCGTCGGTGATCCGGCATTAACTCTCCAATGGTAACTAAGGTCAAGGCGTCGGATATCCGACAGACAGATGACTTTTAAAACCTATAAATATCGAAACATTCTGTCATGTTTGCTATACAAGCGACGGTTTGCGGAAGTTTTTTTATTTGGCGGACTATTTTTCAGCGGACTGTTTTTCATTAATTCCATTGTTTTTGTGATTCAAGCGAGCAAAGTGTGGAGCTTCATTTTCTAAGATCGATAATCTTCATTCAAGCTCTTTACGAGAAAATGTCAACTAGCAATATTCCTGATCTAGACAAACAAAATCGACAATTGCTTGCTAGATTGTGGGAAGGAGTTGAAAGAAGGGGTGATAGGAAATGCTATTGTCCATGTAGTCTATGCAGGGGCTTTAAGAGGAGAAGAATTTTGATCACATCAGCCAGAAAAAAATTGTAGGGAGCATGGGCACGCTGAGGGGGGACATGAATACCATCCATTTGTAAGTTTTGCATTATATATGTTTTTCTTTTGATTGTTTTTGTAAATGTATGTATTATTTTAATATTTCTTTTATTAACTTATATCTATTGATCATGGTTTCAATGGATGGGGACTAACATGGACAATCAATATTATTTTAATATTTAATATTTGTTATAATTTTTTTTCTTTTGTGCATGTTGAATCTAGGGTATAGTAGAATAACTCATTTAATTGTTCATTAGTGAGACTAACGCACTCACCGGGGAAAGCACTTAGCTCTCTAGATTTGTGACACTTTCCATCATGATAATAGAAATACCGACTATATTGGCATGTTGTAATTTCTCTTATATTTTCTCTAGAGAAACCATAGCATCGTTTATCTTACCTCGGTGGACAGTATGAGAAATTTTGAGTTATATTTGAGTAGCTTTGCTCAGTAATTGGGTCAATTATTATGTCTCTTGGATATTTTGGATGCACCTATTTGACCAACAGTACAATTGGTCGTTGTTCTTTTCATCCCAACAGTACAAAATTTGTTACATTTTAAATGCATCACATAAATGTTTACATTTTGCGTTTGAATTTTTTACATTTTGCGTTTGAATTTCTTATATTAACTTTTATCTATTGTTGGTTTCATGTAATTATAAAGGAAAGACATCCTACGAAATATTGTCCGGAGGAAGTGCTTCCAAAACAAGTACCGGAGGAACATGGAGCTATGAATATTAATGGAGAACAAGTTAATGATCGCATTGAAGAAGATGATCATACTGATAACATAGTTCAAGATGATGTTACAAATACTTTGATCCATGATTCATTTAATGTTAGAATGGATGATGATCATGATCATGATCATGAAAATGATGAACATTTTGAGGATATTCATGATATACCTCTTCTTGATAAGGCATATGAACCCCTTTATGAGGGCTCCAAGACAAATCTTCTCTCTGCTATATTGTTGATAATGAACTTGAAGGTTATGAAAGATCTTTAAAACATATCAGTCACACGAATGTTAAGGTATGTAACATATTCCATCACAAAAAATATATGATCGTGTATTTTATTGTTAATTCATATATAAGTCAAATTATTACGAATGAAATGTGTTTCATTAATATTATTTCTATATTATATGAACTAGATTTTTATTTTAATTTGTTGTAGCATGATAGGTGAATATTTGTTACCACCGTCAAATATTTTACCTCGCACATATCGAGATTTATCTGCCATCATGAAAGAAATTGGAATGCAGTATGAAGCAATTAATGCATGCCGATGACCATGTTATATATTACAATCAGCATGAATTTGCAACAGAATGTCCTGAATGTCATATCAGTAGATATCGCACAGATCAAGTAACTAAAAAGGTGTCTTGCAAGGTTCTACGTTATATTCCCATTATTCCACGTTTGCAACGATTGTTCAGGTGCAAAAACATAACGCAGAGTATGGATTATCATGCATGGAACAGAAGACAAGACGAGATTATTCGGATGCCTGTAGATGGGTCTGCATTTAGATATATGGAGGAAAAATGGCCTCACTTTAAAGAAGAACCTCGTAATCTTAGGATTTCTTTGGCAGCAGATGGTGTCAATCCATTTGAAAAGATGAGATCCGTTTACTCAGTGTGGCCTATTTTTTTTATCAACAACAACATTCCTCCATGGCTGACAATAAAGAGGGAGCACATAATGTTGTCGATGATTGTTCCAGGTACGAACCTTGCAGTGTTTTTTTTAATGTAGTGGTATCTCATTTGTCATATTTTTGTCACATAATGTCATATATATATTTAATGTTTTTATATTGTGCAATATGGTTTAATATATATAATCTAAATGGTACGTCTCATAATTATATTTTTTATATGTTGAAATCAATTAGGTAAGTACCAAATCAAAGATATGAATGTATATATCGAACCTCTTATTGACGAGCTACTGAAGTTATGGGATGGCATCACTATGTATGACGTATCTAGACCAATACGACAAAGGCAATTTCAATTCCATGCAATGCTTGTATGGACAATACATGATGCCCCAGGGTTAACCCATTTTTGTGGTATGTAATTATAAGTTCCACTTTATTTGCATTTAATTTTACGAACTACTAGTTAATATACTACACACGCATGCATGTTTTTCTAAATAATCCAGTCATTTTGTATATAATTATAATTGACATAGATATTCCATCTCTTTATGTAAGTCTTCAGACAAAGGGGAAATTTGCATGTCCAGTTCGTGGTGTTTGATGAGTATAGGCACTTCCTCTCTAAGAGTCACAGGTAACGAACTACCGAAAAACATATGTTCAATGGCAAGCAAGAGACTGCATTAAAACCGCAAATAATGACACCTCGCCTATGGAAGTTTCAATATAATAGAAATCCTCAAGGTACGTATAATGAATCATCGTATATGATATGTTATATTGTATTTTTTTATATTGTGTGTTGTTTACTGTAATTGACATTGATTTATGTAATTTCATGATTGTCATTCATGTGATCATGAAGGCATTAATGGGCTTCCACGAGGAATGAAAAGTTATCCTAGACAATTTAGTAGGTTTCCCTACTATGAGCACCTACAAATTGCTCATATATTTGATACAATGCATATCGGAAAGAATGTGACCGAAACATTATGGCAAATATTGGATGGAAGGAGTGACAAAGAAAAAATTGTCAAAATTTGCAAAGACATTCAAGATAGCAACCATGCAATGAAAGACGTCATTCAATTTCATAGCAATGTAGAGCAAATTAATATAAACTCACTTCCATGGATGTTAACGGACCAGCAAAATAATGTTGTAAAAGAAGTCATTCAAAAAATTAAATTTCCCACCGGATTTTGTGCGAACATGAAGAATATCATAACAAAGAAAGGTGATTTTGCGGGGGTGAAAACTGACGATTGGCATGTCTTCATGAAGGTAATTATTATGGTATGGATTTAATTTTATTTTTTTTTCCTATTCCAGTGAATATGGTTGGTACTTTTGTTTGTCTACTCTTTGTTGATAAAATGAAACGATTTGTATATTATTGTTACAGTATGTTCTACCTCTCTCTATCCCAGACAACTTCGAAAACAATGTCAAGCAAATAATATATAGTCTCGGGAAATACATGAGGTAAGTGGTGTTTTTTTCCATGCACTTAGTGTTTGTTTAATTCAACATAGAACTTGTATTTCATTTTTGTTTTGTAATTCATGTTACGTAATATAATGTTTTTTTTCCTTTAATCTCTTGATTTGGTTTTCATGTCACTTATAGATGGTTGTCATCTAAATAATTCCATAAAGAAGACATAAAGTATTGGAGGAGAGAAATTCCTCGTCTCATGTGTGAAATGCA